>JARPMR010000014.1:25217500-25694536 GCA_029955525.1 Oeneis ivallda
CACTATCCTAGGTCAGCAATAATATTTGTGACTTTCAACTACGGAACCCTACACTGCGCGTGGCCCGACACGCACTTGGCCGGTTTTTATTTAAAACAATGTCAGTTAGTATTTTATTTATAAAAATAAAAGTGGTGCCTATAGTCAGATTGCTAAAGATAAAGCTTCTTGTTTACACAGACAGACTAATGGTTTTCGGTGAGCCGCATTGAACATCTGCGCTATCTGTAAATATTTTGCAGCATTCTACTTTGCTTTTGTTTTTTTATTGGCTTGAGCTTCCTAATGACACCTTTTGGTATTCAGCGGCGCCATTGCAGATCGATAATGGTGATTAAACCGGCTTAAACCACAGTCAATGAAAAAGCGTTAAAATAATCCGACTCAATTAGCGTTTCTCATTCTAGAATCTAGTAGAAAGAAAGGCTTTGAAAAGCCTTTAAAACCAAATGTTTATTGTTATCTGTTTAAATGACTCCAACCTTAGAAATTCAAACTACCGGGAAGCCGGAGTTAGTTTTGCTTAGTTATTAATTTCTATAATACTTATGAATAATTAATCGCTACTTCAATGTATTTTCAACTAGATAACTAGTTTGTATCTACCTACCTGACTTATTTGTGACCTTACCAGGTAGTGCTCCAAAGGCTTTGCTCTACGAAAAGATTTCTTGAAAACTTTTTAAATATTTTGTTGATTATATAGGCCACTTTTTCTCCCGGTAAAACAAAATGTTACTGCGGGATTTTTAAAATCGTAGCTCCACGCGAATGAAGTCTCGACCAAATGTAGTAGTAATTACATCTTAATATATGTATATAAATTACGTGTCACGTTGTTTGTCTGCGATGGACTCCTAAACTACTTAACCGATTTAGATCAAACTTCGTAACTATCTGTAATTTGGTCCAACTTGAAAGATAGGATAGTTTTTTTTTATTAGGATAGTTTATTTGTTTTATTTATGTAGATAAGTTGGCGGTACGAAGTTCGCCGAGCCAGCTAGTAATATTTCGACCGAGCGAAGCGAAGGTCTTTGAGTCTACTTGAGTGAATTTGCACTTGTCCGTCCGTCCGTCCGTCCGTCCGTCCGTCTGTCAGAGCCTTATAACTTCTGAATTACTGAACGTAATTACTTCAATTTTAGATATAATATGTAAACCGATGGCCTCCAGCCGAAAATGGCTTAAAAAGTTATAAAAATCTTTATTTCAGGGGGGCTCTCATAGAAACGAAAGCGACGAAAAAAAAAATTTTTTGCTTTTCATAGGGTTACAGTACGTCATTTTAAAGATAATTTGGAACAAAGTACAAAAGTATTTTTTTTTTATTTGTTTCCTAAAATTGACGAAATGGGGGGCTTTCAAAGTGGAGATTATATTTGACCTCACAACGGAATAACCACTGAGAGCTGGGGCTTGAAAGTTTTATAATTTTAGCGTAATATCATGTACTTGAACAACAAATACTAAAATTAGATAAATGTAATAAGGAAACTAAATTATTTAACTTTTAATGAGCAGCAACAACAGAACTTCACAATGATGTCAATAGATGGCGCTCTCATCTCATAAAGCAAATGCAGCTTATATGTAACATAATATATTCAATTAAAATTATTATTTAGTCATTTAGCAAACATCAATAAAACTTCACGTTGCAGTTTGTTTTTACATGTTTTCTGATCGTGTCGATAGTTGACACTGTGTACAAGTAATTTAATTTGAATGTCCCAAAAAACTATACCTAAGTTTGATTGAGGCCTTGAGGATTTCACTATAACAGTTCCCTAACCTTTACGGGCTACATATGTTAAGTTAGTTGACACTTTCTGTCAACTTTGTTATTACAAACCTCTACGGGACAACTAAAGGTGAAAATGACATAATATGGGATGTTAGGATTGTATTTAGGGGCTACCTACGTAAAGAGACTTCTACAAAGGGGATGATTTAGGTATGGTTGGTGAAAACGGGCATAATAATAATGTCAATTTTGATCGTCATGTATCTATTGAATGAATAAGTAATTATGGGAAACCGTTACCGCGAGGTCTCAGTTCGGGGCGAACCACTAGTATTATATTTTTCAGAGCCTTTTTATGGTGTTATATCATATATGCTAAGCGGAATAAATGTTTTCCGTATTTGGAAATGTCCATATTTTGGTTCAGTTGCATGTATGTATTGTGGTCACTTCCTTACAAAAAAAATATTTATCGTGGCACATAGCCGTATCTACCTATATCACATGAGTATAATACCAATAAACCACAAATCTTATGAGAATCTAACAACAAATATTCGACTTACCGATATCGTAACAATGGGTAGTTTGTGAGACATGCGGCAATATAACATTATTTAGATGCCATGGCCGATGCCAAGGAGCGAACCTGCGCGCCCGTAGCCCGTCCGCCATCACCGGTCCGGTCAGCCACCCTCACATTCCTGTGCAGTTAGTCAATGGCTGCCATCGGAGGCACGTCGGTACAGGCTCGCGGCTTAGCCCTTATCTGGCCCTCACAAAAAATATCGCCCATTCACGAACGATATCTGGAATTGACAATGACAAGGGGTATCGCACATAAACACCCCGGTAATGAGCAAATTTTTTTTGCTCAGAGCAGATTAAGTTTGTTTATAAATCGTAGCCAAACTTTTACTGATAATAGTGTAAAACACATTACGTGCATTGAATAGTTAGACCAAGCTAGGTGCGCTTGATTAAACAATTGTAATATAAGTATATTTGCGTCTTTTAATTTGATATGTTTAGTGTTTTGTATTGTATTGTTTATTTCTTCGATTGAGGCTTACAAAAGCACTTGCGAATGTCAAAAATGTTACAAAATCTACAAAAATATTAAAACTAGCACAAATAATTTAAAAAAATTTGAAGTCACATTAGAATAAATGTGAAGTCAAAGAAGTTGCTGGCAAATTATTAATAAAAATTTATTATAGGTAAGGTAGGTATATAGGCTCACACAAGCTCTATACTTATCTACTACGCATGCTACTAAGCTAGACCTAACCATGACGTATTTTACTCTAAGAGAAACAAAATAGAATTAAGTATGTAATTAATGAATTTGTAGTTTTTGGTTAGATAGATTAATATTGAAACCGGCTTAGGTACCACTTTAAGATTGATTCAGTTCTACCAAAAAAAGCCTAACCACCAAATGAATGCGTTCCGGCGCCATGACTAGACACAGTCATATATCAATGAATTCATTGAATAACTAGAACGAGTGTGTTACTACATACTCGTATGTTGAAGGTCGTCGGCCCGAATTCTTTTGACGTTCGTTAGCTAAATCAAATCTATCGTACAGACTTAAATGTGTACTTAATTGATTAGCAACGATCTTTAGGATCTATAATACTTTGAGTACACTTTCTTTAAATACGAAATCGGAATACAAATCTCCGCAATATTCTATTATACTTCATCATCATCTCAATCCATCGCCACCAGCCTCCTCTCAGCCCTCCTCTCAGAATGAGAAAAGTTTAGGCTGTGCTGCTAATTTACCACACATTTTGGAATGCTGTCAAGCACGTAGAGAACATTTAAAGCATGCGATATTTATTTGCCCAAATTACTAACCAGTTCCTACCTAATTCATAAATCACAGACTTATTATCCCGAGAAAACAATGGGCTGATATTTTTTAAAAACATCTAATCCACGCGGATGAAATCGCGGGCACGAACTTATGTTTTTGTTAGACTTTATCTCCGTTATAATTATTCGGAGAATTAGTAGACTATAGATAGTTACAGGCAAAAGTATCTTAACACCAGTATTAATTATTATGTTAAAAGTCATACCCCTAAAGTAAGCAACTACAGGTCGACTTCTTTCCTCATCGAACAAAGCTAACGTAATTCCACTTTCCTATCCTATCAGAAACTAATTAACAAGTAATTCCATGTAATTGTAAGAGGAAGGAAACCCTCATGGCGATCGACGCGACGTGCCTAGGTCACAACACAGACCTTCATAGAACTCAGGCATATCACCCGATCATCCTCAACAGATGCAACAATTATATAAACCGGAGTAAAGTCCGAAACGACACCAAACTAGTCGCAGGGAGCCGTCGGATTCAGGCGGCGCAAGACCGAGGCCTGTGGAAGTCCATGCAAGAGACATTTGTCCAGCAGTGGACGTCTCTCGGTTGATAAAGAAGAAAGTCCGAAAAGCCAACGATTCAATCCCACTATTGTCGTACCGTAGCATTCATTACGACACTCGCTACGACACCGGTCCTTCACGGACCCGTTACGATGATACCGCCTTATCTACCAATCTATCGATCTCACCAGATATTTGAAAGGTTTCCAAAGTACCCGTAGCATGAATGAATAACGCTCGTTCTGATTCACCCCGATTACTACGAAAGGCCTAATCGGTTTTTACCCCGGCGGCGGCGGCGCGCTCAGATCAATGGCATATCAATGGCACCGCTAAGGCCGCATACCGGAATCGGAGCCACCCAGCGTCCAGCCTCAGTGCAAGAACGTTAAGGTGACCAGCTAGCAACAGATCCTTTCGGACGTATTTATGACAAGAGCTTAAAAACATGTAAAAACACAACGCACCGCCCGCCACCAAAAACGATTTAACCCTCACCACCTGTAAATCAAAGTAATCAAAGTAATTGTATACTATTATTATCCGTATATATTTAAGACTCTCACACCCGCGTACAAAATAAATACATATAAAGCCAAAGGGAAATATAATAAACATAAATATATACACATATTATAATAAACTTACACATACATTACATAAATAAATACTTGTAGCGGGCGGAGGATTACGCCCCGGCAGGGGAGACCAGACGGCCGGGGGTCAGGGCGACAGGCTGAGAAACCGACGGACTATCTAGATACTAGATATTATTATTATTATAATATTCTGTGTTATAGTTAAGTTTAAAAATTAAGCTAGGTTGAGTAGGTCAATATCAAAACACGGCGATTAAATTATAATCGCCATATTTTTTGATATTGACCTATCCAAAAATATGCAGTCGTTGAGACCTAGCCTAGTAGTGAAGACTTCACGCTCCTTTTAGGGGAGTTCGGGGTTAGGTCCCGACTTCCCGAGCTGACATCTCTAACTTTCGTAGTGTTGTGTGCGTATTTAAATAATTACATATCGCATGCGATAGAAAAACAAGTGTTGTCAAAGGTGTGTAAAGTGTAATCCGCTGACTCGTGCGGCGTGCCCCAAAAGAACTGTAACCTTCGAGAGCCAATGGCCTTCTCATTCGATAGTTGTACGCTCAGTATCGCGCGGCGACGCGTTCAGTTGAATGAATGAAGCCCGTAGAATGGCAATGATCTCGTAAGTTCCGGCGGTGTCCCGCAGACTCCGGAGCCCAGGTCGCCGTAGTCTCGTTCCGAGTAGCGCAGTTTGACGCACGGAGCGCCGGCGCTCCGCCTCACAAACGGCCGTATTGTTCCCCGCATAGTTCTCGTAAACACCCTCCAATATTTGCTGATGCACGACCGTTAACGTCACGCCGCGTTGTTAGCACTTGGAAGCCGGAAGCGATACACAAATGTGCTAAAAGGATCCATTCATAACTCGAAGGCGTCTTCGAGATAGACAATTGTATTATTGCTGTGTTATATACGGACACTTTCGATAACAACTATTGTCAGAAAACAGTGTCGGTTTTAACTGTGAGTTTAACTGACAAGTGCCAACTTTAACACCGCTTGCGGCTTCACCGCTATGGAATGTCTGAATCATGCTATCTCACAGGTACGCTATCTGTAACCCTCTTCTTCGTCTTGCATGGACTTATCAGAGTGCAATCGGTAGTTCAGTATATTAGTTGATAGATATTAAATTAAAATGAATTTATCATGAGCCACTATTTAAATAAGTACTGAGTACATATATAACTAGTGGTTGGCCCCGAACTGAGACCTCGCGGTAACGGTATCCCATGATTATTCATTCAATCGATACATGACGACCAAACCTGACATTATTATTATGCCCGTTTTCACCAAACATACCTAAATCATCCCCTAAGTAGGAGTCTCTTTACGTACGTAGCTCCTAATTACAATCCTAAGTTCTAACATCCGTCCCAATGACCTTTTAGGTGTCCCGTACAGGATCGTGATAAAGAAGTTGACAGAAATCATCACCTAACTTATCATAGGTAGCCCGTAAAGGTTAGGCAACCTTAGTGAAAACATCGAATTAATAAGTACTAACGAGTGAAAACGGGTTACGGGCGTCTGTACAAATCGTCATCTATCGACGCGAATAGAAAATATACAAAATGCAGTAATTAATAGTTTATTCAAGTTTAATATTTAACTAAACAATAATTTTAATTGAATAATATGTTATTATTTTATGTAACTAAATAATAATGGTCGACGCAAAACTGTTTTTGGGATAGTCGTAACTGATTTTATAACTTAATTTCAAAGATACGGGATCCCGCGTGATCCCGCGCGGGATTCAGTAATCACGCATATCAATCCCGCGGGATTAAATGAGCTGCGGGATTGCAATCCCTTACTACATAGTGGCGTAGTGCAGTCGTATAAAAAACCCTTTTCCACGCCACGCGGACGAAGTCGCGGTTATCAGCTAGTCTAAATATATAAAAGGAAAAGGTGACTGGCTGACTGACTGATCTACCAACGCACAGCTCAAACCACTGGATGGATCGGGCTGAAATTTGGCATACTACAGATCAGACAGCTATTATGACGTAAGGCATCCGCTAAGAAAGGATTTTTGAAAATTCAACCCCTAAGGGGGTAAAACAGGGGTTTGAAAATCAAATAATAATAATAATATAATAATAATTCGTTTATTTCAGGCTATAAAATTACCCATAACACTAACATAAAACAAAATGAATAAATGAATAAAATGAATAATAAGTAAATATAAGTATAAGTATAAAAAAAAAAATATTTCATACTGCCAAGTACAGGTCAAAAATTAACCTAGAATTGGACTCGTGCGTACAGAATTGGTGTCTTAACTTACTTACAATTGTTGTCGCGATGTACCTACGGCTAGCCAGTACCTTACGATGGGATTTTCCAGGCCCTCAGAACATACACTGAGGATTTCGTTTTTGGAATTTCGAATGCGAGACCAGAAGGCCGCAACCCGAGTTCTTATGATCGCGAAATAATCGGGGACCCTTGCGTCGGCAAACATGCTCGACGCGCTGCAATATTTAGGCAGTTTCATCAGAATTCGGTATGCATTATTATACTGAACCCTGATGCTGCTTCGTGCTTTTTTCGAGCAGTTGACCCAAAGCTGACACGTGTAGAAGCATTGACAGTATGCTCTAAACAGCGTCAGCTTTGCCTCAACACTGCAGCGCGCAAATCGGCGTGCGAGCATGTTGCACCGAACAGCCAGAGCCCTGCGTTCACGTTCTGTCATGGTCGTCGCGCAAATCCTCAGTCAAAATATGTCCCAAGTACCTGAATCGGTCCACCCTTTCTACAGGCACTCCATCTAGAAAAGCTGATGGGATCCGCGGAAACTTAACGTGAGCAAAGCCGCGGGCAAAGCCACTAATAAATATGTCGCTAACAAGGTTTTTCTAAAGGTACTGACGCATATGTTGCAACTTGCAACACCTATTGCAATTACATAATAATTTGTTAATTAACCACAGTTATAAATTGTTATGAGTTATTTATTTTTATTTATGTTGCTGTTATGTAAAAAAAGACGTCACAGTACCTATCTAAGCACGAAGGAAAAGCCGTACCAATTAATAGCCCATGTACTTCATGAATCATGAGACAGTTATTTCAGCAAACCTATGGTATGTGTTTACCGCCATGAGTGAGTCCCACCAGCAACTGCATCATAGGCGCAAGTGGGCGCAGCATCCGCTAACTGCGCCGACGAAAATATTCGACTCGTACGTCATACCTACAGCTGTTACAAGTTACACTTATTACGGAACATGTGGAGTTACTTCTTAGTGATTCCGGTTTGAGTCGAAAGCTGCAAGCTCTCAGGGTCGGAGGCAGGCGCGTGACGTCACGCGCGGGCGGCGACGCGACGTCACGGAGTACGGGCGCTGCGTCACGCACGCACCGCAGCCGGAGCCGGAGCGAAGCCTCGACTCGCTATGGCTTACTTCCGGCGGCCGACCTAGATAATTTAATAGAGATCATTGATAGAGCAAATTCGAACTTGCTCCGCGGTCATTAGATTTTAAGCTATTGCATAGCTTTTATCGCGGGCTTTGAACTAGGACAAACTGTTTAGTTTGAGCGCGGCGACCGATTCAAGAAATTCCGTAACGAAAATTGTGTGAAGATGTCGCAGGTTCGCATCTCACTCGCGAAGTAGTGACAGTGCGCTTTTCTTGTTTGTTTGTTTTTAAGCTATTGCATAGCTTTTATCGCGGGCTTTGAACTAGGACAAACAGTTTGAGCGCGGCGACCCCCGAGTGCCACTTAATTTTTTTTAATCATGTCATGACTCATGACCTAGATATAATTTAAGAGTATTTTAGCATAGCACAGTGGACTTGACTAATATTCCGCTTCCCCTATAATAAGCGAAAAGCTCATATTAGGCGTGGCGTACGAGTTACGACACAGTAAAATGCATCGGGTGGGGATTGAACCCTTTCAGTTTTCATTCCGCTACCGTAAAACTATTTAGGCTCTGCACTACTCGTAGGTACGTATCCACGAACAATAGGATGTAGACGTTGAATACTATAGGATAGCTCTATAGAGTTTTACAAAGATAAATCCGTTATGGTAAACCATGGTGAAAATCATGGTTCACTGGTTCAACGGTTCATCGCTCGCGTGGGGTTCTCCGGTGCGGGGAAACCAAGTTTTCTTTAATGGCCGTTGTCTACAATCGCTTTATTCTTAATCACGTCCGCTATCGTAGATACACCTCGTCCTCCTGACGCGACTGCCTAGGGCCGGTTGTGAATCGGTGGAGATACGCTCTGGCAGTTTTGGCGGTGAGCTCATTGAGAAATAGAGTTTTCAAATAAGTAAATAGAATAATTAAGCAATTATATGGGGTTCTTGTGATGTTTGATTAAAACCTACAGTAGGTATCTACTTGCGTTTCACATAATATTATAAAAAAAAATACTAAATAATATATTATTCTTACAGATGGTGGAACACTAAATTGTTGCCAGTGATGACTTATGGATCCGAAACAAAGTCGCTAATTATGGGCCTCATAAGAAGGCTGAGGGTCACTCAGCGGGCGACGGAGAGAGCTATATGTTTACACGGAGTATCCCTGCGAGGTCGAATCAGAAATGAGGAGATCCGTGGGACAATCAAAGTCATAGCTCAGCGAGTCGCGAAACTGAAGTGGAAATGGGCGGACATATAGCTCAAACTTCGCTGATGGTCGTTGGGGTCCCAAGGTGGAGTGAGGACCCCGCACCGGGAAGCGCAGTGTTGGCAGACCCCTCACTAGGTGGACTGACGACGTCAAACGAGTCGCAGGGAGCGGATGGATGCAGGCTGCGCAAGACCAAGTCATGTAGAAGTCCATGCAGACTCTTGCATGGACTTCCACAATCCACATGACCTTTCCTTTCTTTGTTTAACAGTGGACATCTATCAGTTGAAGAAAAAGAAGAAGACTTCAGGCTAGTAGTTCCTACAGGTTTTATCATACGTCTCCCATCATTAGAAGCGATCACGCATCAATCATGATGACGTATGCCATGCACACTATACATCTATATATATAAAAGAAAGTGGTGTTAGTTACACTATTTATAACTCAAGAACGGATGAACCGATTTGGCTGAAAATTGGTGGAGAGGTAGCTTAGAACCAGGAGACGGACATAGGATACTTTTTATCCCGTTCGACCGCGTTTCCGTCATGTCACTATAAAACGTGGTATAACAAAAACGCATCTGACATGGAATAACAAAACGCAAATGACAGTGGAATAAGAAAACGTAAATGACAGCTAAACGTAATTTTGTCTTTGGTTAAGTATGGTAAAAAATTTGACAATTATAAAAAGTGTTATAATAAAGCATTACTGATATTATAAATGCGAAAGTGTGTTTGTTTGTTGGTTTGTCCTTCAATCACGTCGCAACAGAACAGCGGATTGATGCGATTTTTTGCATGGGTATAGTAATGGATGTAGTAGTGGTTCCTCAGACCGGGAGAGCTACTTTTTATCTCGGATAATGAGAGAGTTCCCGCGGGATTTTTAAAAACTAGATCCATGCGGACGAAGTCGCGGGCATCAGCTAGCAAATCGTACGATGAAAAGGAAGCATTTGGAACCATTGCAATTTCGCCAAATGCTATGGAATGCGGGAAACCGCAGTTAATATTATACGGTAGGTACCTAAGTACGTCATCGTACAATCATTAATTACGTTAAAAACATGATGACGTTTTACTTACTAAATTATGAAAACAAATCGTACAATGAGAAGGAAGCATTTGGAACCATTGCAATTTCGACCAATGCCATAGAATGCGGGCAACCGCAGTTAATATATGGTAATATAATTAATAAATGGTACGAAATTGATGATCGAACGATGACGTACTTAGGTACCTAACCTAAGTACGAAATTGATGATCGAACGATGACGTACTTAGGTACCTAACCTAAGTACGAAATTGATGATCGAACGATGACGTACTTAGGTACCTAACCTAAGTACGTCATCGTTCGATCATCAATTTCGTTAAAAACATGATGAAGTTTTTAATATGGATTTTAGGACGTAATCTTTTAAAGAAGAAATTAAATGAGATATATATTCTTAATCACTCGTTGAGGATTAAACCTTGGAGTCACATCGCCTATCTATTCTTCTCACGGCACGGGTCTGCTGTCAGAATAATATTTATAATTATAAGGGTCCACCGAGCTAGACGTTGAACAAGTGGCTAGATTATCACCCCGTCATTGGTCCTATTGCTATTAGAAAATTAGGTATTATGTCTTATAATTTTATTGAAATTAATGTCTCATAGAGCTGGGATTTTTTTTTTTTATTCTTATTTATTTAACCATAATAATTAACAAAATGGAACTTAAGTATCTATCTCGCCAAACTGGTGGACCAGTTTGTTGGCGAGGTGGCGCTCAATACTAACAGTTACTTTTAACCTTATAATGATAAGTACTTAACGCTAACGCACTTATAACTATATCCTATACTATTTACTTAATTTTACCCTACTTAATCGGTTAAGTCAGTGAGGGAGTCCTTAAAAATTCAAGAAATAGTTCTTAATAAAAACTCCTTTAATTTCTTCTTAAGAACTCCCTCACTTACCGTCCGATCTTCACATAACCATTCTATATTATTAAATATTATAGGTACTAAATAGGCATTTACTCTCTTTCCATAATAGTTGACTACTCTTGGAATTATAAACCCTTTCTTTCTGATTGTACGTGTTTTTTCTTTTAACTGCTTTTGTTTTTTATATTTGTTGCAATAATAATATTCTTTAGCTAATAAATATTTTAATTTAATGTCCATAGGTAGTATTTTTAAGTCTGTATACAATTGTTCGTAATGTCCTTTATATCTTTTCTTTTCCTTTCTGCTTATTAAATGTTTTAATAGTCTTATTTGTATTTTTATTTCGTTAAGGTAAGTAGTAAATTTTGATTGGGGTTATTATGCAATGAGATACATTAGCTTCATTACATCATTCGTTAAGTGGAATTCATCATTTGCCTCCAACAGTCGTTCGTGTGTTTTGCCTTTTGCGTACGCAGATCGGTATGTCGCGTCGCCAGACGTCAGCTGCGTCACAATTCTACTGTGGCGTCACTCCGAATGTGAGACCCCCGCCGAATCAGCGTTGCGCAATATTACTTAATCAATTACGGTTAACGGTAAAACTTTTTTTTTTTTTTTTTTTTTTTTTTATTCAATGACAAGCTAGTCCTTGACTGCGATCTCACCTGATGGTAAGTGACGATGCAGTCTAAGATGGTAGCGGGCTAACTTGGAACGGTAAAACTACAACAAGTCTAGCTGACAGCCGCGTCTTTGTCTGTGTGGATTTGGGTTAGTGTATCTCTCTCGACCGAAAGAAATTCACTCGAATGGCCGGGTTGTCCTTGTGCAATTTTATCCATACGTCGGTCCACTCAATAAACGCAAAAATTAGGTCAGAGGGTGGTTTGAGGTTTCCACTGATTGGTAGCTACTTAGTAAGTAGCTATAACAAAAATAAACTTCAAATTAGATATTAAATAATATTTTAGCAATAGGAAAAATTAGGACAGCCCTCTTTATGAATTCAAAATCAAATTATTGGATCGAAGAACGCCTTAAAATTCAAGAAATGTACTGAGCCAACCTATCCTATAAAAAACCTAACTCAAATCGCAAGAGGCAATTTGGTTTGATTTTGATGAAAATCCAATGACACAAGCATTCATTTCTTGAGCATGTCCAGTGTCCACATTGACTTGTAGGTATTCTAATATGAAACCATTTTTAACTAACTTTGAGAAAGCTCCAGACAAAACTAGCTAAAGAATAGAAACTCAGAGTATATCGCCGGGTACTGTACCTAGGTACCTCATACATTATCCCATTCGGTGTCATTATACTGAAAAAATTAAAAATTTTAAAAACCCCCGACACAAAAAATAAACTCTAAAAACTAACAAATAATATTTTAAACCTATATATAATTTTATACCTATACCTATATAATTATTATCGTCACATATATTATATAAGTTCAAATATTTTTATTTTCCAAACGTCGTCGTCGCGTCGGGGGACCGCGAAAGTTTGACGGTTGTGTCAATTTTGCGAATTTTTCGGAGTAATTATTTTGTTGCAATCTGCGCTGTTTTTCTCACTTAGCGGTCCCCCGACGCGACGACGACCCTTGGAAAATAAAAATATTTGAACTTATATAGTATATGTGACGATAATAATTATATAGGTATAGGTATAAAATTATATATAGGTTTAAAATATTATTTGTTAGTTTTTAGAGTTTATTTTTTGTGTCGGGGGTTTTCAAAATTTTTAATTTTACTTTTATTTAGTCCTTTTTAAAGTAGGTATAAATATTAGGAAGGTATTTATAGTGATTAATTAGCGCAGTGGTAATTGAGCCTAATTGATCCCATTTAATTACCCACCTTCGAAATCTAAACCTTACTCTAACATGCCATGTTACCTTAAATACGGTACCTATCGAATCGATAGGACATATAGAAGGTAGTCAAATCCCATCATCAACTATTAAAGAGCTGATGATCTTCAAACGGCTGATCAGGTCATGGTTACCTTACCATAATATACTTTCAATATCATTGAAGTAACTAGGTAGTACCAAATTTCAAATCGATAGGACATATGGAAGGTAGTCAGATCCCCTCATCAACTATTAAAGAGTTTATGATCTTCAAACGGCTGATCAGGTCATGGTTACCTTACCATATACTTTCAATATCATTGAAGTAACACGGTACCAAATTTCGAATCGATTGGACATATGGAAGGTAGTCAGGTCCCCTCATCAACTATTAAAGAGTTGATGATCTTCAAACGGCTGATCAGGTCATGGTTACCTTACCATATAATTTCAATATCATTGAAGTAACACGGTACCAAATTTCGAATCGATCGGACATAAGGAAGTTAGTCAGATCCCCTCATCAACTAGAAAAGAGCTGATAATCTTCAAACGGCTGAACAGATTTTCATGAAACATGGCTAAGAACACTCGGGATAAAATTATCTATGACCAAAAAAAACTAAACGAAAATCGGTTCATCCGTTTGGCAGCTACGCTACCACAGACAGATACACAGATACACAGATACACAGATACACAGACAGACACGTTAAACTTATAACACCCCTCTGTTTTTGCGTCGGGGGTTAAAAACTATCTCTGATGAAGGTACCCTCCTATATCTATATACAAAGTTAAAAGCATGTTTTGGAAAGTAAAAGATACTAATCAATAACTTTCAAAATTATGATAGACGTTGAAATTTGAGACATGAAACCGCAGACCAAACCACAACTCAATCAAATCCATTGGCAAGCTCACACTGCATAAATATTATCATTACTACGAGAAGAGGTCGACCGACAGTGGAGCTTCTTCAGAAAGGTCTCAATGATGCGTGTCGCGGAGACATTCAAGCATTGCGGTTTAGTGAAGACATCGATTAAAATAAACAGTATTACCTATTAACTTTCTAAAGATTAATATCAAAGTGTCTGTTGGTAAACAAGATACGTAGGTATCATCAACAAAAACCTCTCAATAGTAGAGCTTGTGATAGCTTGTTAATCGTAACTTATTCGCAGCTTTTATCCAAACGCATCCGGTTAAAAAATAATTTATTTGCTATTAGTAAGGAATCGTTGACAATAGGAAAATTGAAATTCTCAATACTAAAGCCAAATCCGCTCACTGGCTAAAGATCCAACATTTCCAAGTTTCCAACACTGCATGGTTGCCATTCGAATCCCTACTTCTATCTACCTTAGAATCCCTACTTGTATCAGTTCTACAAGCTATGAGCCCCGCTTATTGCAACTTCAGTTTCGCGACTCTAGGAGTCTTGTGTTAGTATCTCCGTGGTTCCCCTGTGCGTCCGAGCTTAGCTCTCTCCATCGCCCGCTGAGCTTCAGTCTAACGAGGTTCATAGTTAGCGAACATAATATCTGGATCCTAACTTCATGCAAGCTACATCGTTGCTTTGCTTTAGGTAGAGTGAAGGATCGACGTCGTATGAGGCGTTCGGAAACTGGAGAAAGCGTTTCTCAGCAAATGAGATGACGCACAGCGAAACTCATGCTATTGCCGCGTGATATCCGATATCCCACATAATATTATAACAACATAGTATTTGTCAGAAAAAACATTGTGAATTACAAAAAATGGGTGATTTACACGATAGGCAGGTTACAGATCCAAACAGGCTCGTGATTCCTCGATTACGCCTCAAGAGGGTCCGAAAGACATTTGTGGGAATGGGCGTGACGTTTTATAATAAAATTCCACAGTCGATCTTAAACTTGCCTTTACACAAGTTTAAGAAATCAGTTAAAACTAATCTCATGAAAAAAGCAGATTATACAATTGAAGACTATATAAATGACAAAAAAGCGTGGATATAATTCGTTCCAGTGAGTCATGAGACAGTAGGTCATGATTAAGTAAGTCGGCATTCCGAACCAGTGGTAGACTCATCGACGATTCAAAAGCACTTATAAAAAAGTTTATTTGAATAAAAAACATTTCTATTCTATTCTATTCTATTCTATTCTATTCTATTCTATTCTATTCTATCTATGTATCTGGATGTGACGCATTTTATTGAAGTACATAGTCTTCGTCCTTAATTCTCCGTGATTTTTTTCAACTCCTTTTCTGGAAGGACCCTTGGGGATAAAGATTCCACTTTACAGGATCATATGACTTCTATGGTGCCCTAACTTTACTTCACACACTGATTCACAATTTAGATAAAAGAGTATCTATCTAACCCGTGCATCGATTGACTCTCGAGATGAGGATGCTGAGCGGAGATAGTTGGAGCGGAGGGATGTCTTCAAAGCAATTCGCTATCCCACGATGTTAACTGTACCAATGCGAGTATAAAAGGATTACAAACTAGATTTTTTTTTGTAAAGCACACTATCAAACACACTATCAAACATTATCATCATCAGCTACACATTAACGGCTCATCACTGAGCGCAGTCTCCCTCTCAGATAAGGGTAATAGGAAATAATAGGTATACCTAGTCCACCACGCGGGCCCAATGCGAATTGTCAGCAAGTTATGGTGATCTCTCAGGCGTGCAGGTTTCCTCATCATGTTTTACTTCACCGCTAATACAAGTGATATTTAAATGATTCTGTCTCTTAATTAAATCAAAATATATTTTTCTAATCTACACTAATATTATAAAGAGGAAAGATTTGTATTTTTGTATTTTTGTATGTAACGAATAAACTCAAAAAGTACTGGACCGATTTTAATAATTTTTTTTTCATTAGAAAACTACATTATCACTGAGTAACATAGGCTATATTTAGTACTAGATTACTGTAGAAATCTTTAGAAATTCCTATTAAAACCAACCGAAGGTGTAAAAAAATTAGCCATAAAATGTCTTTCATCGCATACGCTGCGAACAGTATTAATGATAGGACAAAAAAATGTTCGACAATATTATAGAATATATCAATATCTACAAAAAACTTCGCGAGACCATGTGTCTAACTATTGTAGTTACGTCACTATAACTACTTTTTTACATTTAACAAATTGATAGAAATGCCGATCAAAATCAGACCGTGTTATCCATACCATTTATAAATTTTTATCCAAATAAATAATTTAATATTCAAGACTGTCTCAATACCTGATGATTACTTTTTGAATTATTGAAATCGGACATTCCATTCAAAAGATATCATGAAATTAAAATAAAAATACATGCCGGCGGCGGCCGCCACGCAGCGCATCGAGTATTTATGTCTACCCGTGCGAAGCCGGGACGGGCCGCTAGTAATTACATAAAATTAGCTGATGCCTCCGACTGCGTCCGTGTGGATTTAGTTTTTAGTCCCGCGGAAACCTTTTAAATCGACTATACCTACCCAAGCAAAAAATCACGTTAATCCGAAAAAATAATTAAAAAATAAAAATAATTAATATTAATAATAGGATTCCAAACTTTTCCAAAACAATGAATGGCGCCATACTATATGTTGCCAGGAAAGAAAAAAATAATTAGTTCCGTGTCTACTCTTTTTTGCCAAGCTAAACTTAAGAGTCATAATTGTTTATAACTTCTTAAGTTTTTAATAATTTTATGTATCGAGTTAAAACCGAGCAATCTCCTGTGTGTTTTCTTCAAGCTACGTGAAATTGGCAAAGTAATATGTGCCGTGCTGGAATGTCAAAAGCCATAAAAACAAAACAACAACAACTATTTTATAATATTTCGTATATTACTCATATTAGTAAGCCCACATAAATAAGATAACCGCCACAAATAATAAATCTACTTACCTAATTAATTTTATTTTACCTTTACTCTAAAGTAAAGTCTCAAGTGTAAATTAAAATAATATTTTTTAAAAACAAGCTTTTAGTAGATGATGTAATATCAGACCCTGAACATCATCTGGGGCCAGAGAACCTATACTCGTCAAGACGAATCAAATCAACCCAAATTCATCGATTACGTCATTTTATTACAAAGTTCCGATAGTCATCTTCCAGCTCGATCATCATGTCAGCTCCATGTCACAATAATATTGCCTTGTCATCCGATTTACATATACATGCAAAGTTTTAGCTCAATCCGAAACCGGGAAGTGGTTCTAATTCATAACTTGCAAGATTTGACACTGCAAGTAAAATAAAAGCTTGTAAAGCTTTATAATTTTCATCGTAAAATGGGTCCAATTCCTACTTCCATCGTCCAGCAATAATTTTGACCAAAAGCCTACGACCATGTTACATGTCAGCTAACCTAGCAACCACTATGTAGCCAAAAAAAACTCCAGCAATAATTGCATAATCTCTCTACTCTATTACATACGAGTATCACTAATCGTAACCCTTAAATCCTAAATTCAACCAATTAATGACAAAACCTAAAACGAACCGAACAACCAACAACTGATCTCCATCGCAACCCGTAACTGCGTCACAGAAATCCGAATCATAGACCATGAACACTAGAATAATTAGTATCAACGATAAATGCCACCATAGACTACAAACATTAGGGAATGCGACTTGATACAACTATTCACAGAGCAATCGATAACACATGGAACTAGGAATTACGACTACGTCTAACAGATTGCGCCTTACAAATATCCTACAAACTTAAACTTACAACTGTCAGTTTTCAAATCTTATTTTTGACAAACATTATTAGTACAGATTAAAAATATGATCTATACGTAGGGTATATATCTAAATAGGTACTACATTCATAAGTGTGTTGCTGTATATCTACGTTTTCTGAATGCTCGTTTTCCGCGGTTGAACAAAATGGTGATGAACACAGGTGAAGTTAATTTTGGTTGTTTTGTAAAACAGAAAGCAAAATAGCTAATTGATAAAGTCAAATAAAAACTGCCGTCGCGTCGAAACATGCACAAAACGGCTTTCACAATAAGGCTCTGCTTTTTCATAACAGTTACCTCGATACCTGTCGAATGAATGACGCGGTGATTGTTCGTGCAGGTAGCTCCAACGGCGTAAGTGGCTACGTCATCGGGATACCCCGGCGTGTGACTCACGAGCTCTAAATTGCAATAATTGGCAGTGGAATGCTTCCAACCATGATCCACTCTTGTGTAATATTGCCGCTCTGAAATACTTGGATGAAAACAGTTAACTTTTAATGGTGTTCTGACAATAGTTTTGGATCAAAACGGGCTTATTACGAAGAGAAACCTTTTGTGCTTAACGCAGTGTTAAAGGTACCTATAGACGTACTTGTTTTATTTTATATTTGAAATATCTAAGTGCGGACACATTCAACTAAAACGTGATTATCAGCGCTCAGCATTTTAATGTTGCAGCATTATGCTGAGGCAGTAGCCTTTTCAGCTTTAACATTTAGGAACAATTTATTATTAAATTATTTAGTGATTAAGTTTTTGTCTGTATATTTTGCTTATTCTTAAAGACCATCTTGTTAAAAGCTGAAATAATTATTTATTTATTTATTTATTACATCGGATTCTGTATATTTCATTGAGTTTCATTTCCACAATGCAAGGTAAGCAAATCTGTTCAGAGGAATAAGCTAACTGAATATGCTCTGAATATAGTTTCGTGCTGGCGATCAGCTGCTCGATTATTGTGAAAGAAAAAATATCATGTGACGCAATATACACTCATAGTTCATCTTGGTCGCATTCGAGGCGGTTCGGTCGAGACAGGATCCGAGGCACGGCGCCTTTCTCCGCGGGTCGGTGCGCGTGCGCGACACTTTCACTCGCGTGACGCGTCCGCGCCCCGGCTCCGCGGCCTTGACCGCAAACATCGACCTCGGAGCCTTACTATGGCCTGTGCTATGGCTTTACAAATATCATACATCCGCATTTCATAACGGTGGCTTATAAGTTTATACCTACCTAGAGATCTAATGCTCGACGACCTCCGTGGCGTAGTGGTGAGCGCTGTGGTTTTATAACTGGGATGTCTCGGGCTGGATTCCCGACAGGGGCAATTTGGCAATTTATAATTTCTCTGGTCTGGTCTGGTGACAGGCTGCTTTCCTGTGGCTATTTACAACCCTGCCGTCAAAGACGAGCCGCCAAGCGATAACGTTCCGGCACTATGACGTGTAGAAGCAGATTATGGGTATGGGTTGACTCTATAACTGCCCTACCCCTTCCAAGTTAGCCCGCTACCATCTTAGATTGCATCGTCGCTTACCGTCGAGAGATCGTAGTCAAGGACTATCTTTTCTTTGAATGAAAAAAAAAACAGTGAAATTTTTTGCGGTATTCCGTTATATTTCTAATATGGGTTTAGTTTAGATACCTGTGGATTTTATGTCATATTTTCTTTAATAATAATTACTTAATTAGTATACCTACCTACCTACACCGTAACTGTATCGATATAAATATGTATAAATCTTAAATACAAATAGGTATAGGTTATAAGTCGAAGTCGGGTTAGTCGGGCTGGACCGATGTTTATGATTGATTTGTTGGATTTCTTTCCGCCCGAATAGTACAATAACTATTTAAACCGTCGGAAAAATTCACGAATAAACATTTAGATATGTCGATCTCGAGAACGGATTGACTGATTTCTATGACTTTTTTTGTTCGTTTCGGCCTCGAAAAGTTTCCCAGCGCATTTTAAAAGTAAAAAAAAATTAAATCCATATAAAATGCTGAGGGAATTTGTAAATGCAAAATTGTGTTTGTAGGTCCTTCAATCACTACGTATCCTCAACCTAAAATGACACGAAAAATCAGAGTTCCAGTGAGATTTTAAAAACTAAATCCTCGCGGACGAAGTCGCGGGCATCAACTAGTTCTCATATAAAACTAGAATTCGAGAATCATAATTTCATTCATAGCTGATAAGACTTGCGCTTACGTGTCCTGTGTCGTAGGCAACTCGGTGTTGGATTCATTACCAATACTTTTCCCTTTCCATTCATTAACAGCTGATAGTTTCCTGTGACTACATGCGGTTTTAGGTAGGTATGACTGTCGAACGATCTCACGCGTTTGTGTTTCAATGACTAAAAGAGGTACCGGTGACCTTTGAGTCATCATCATCATTAGCAACCTAGTATCAACGGCTCACTACTGAGCGCAGGTCTTCCCTCAGAGAAGGGTTATAGGCCATAGTCCACCACGCTGGCCCAATGCGAATTGGCGGACTTCACACACCTTCGAGAACATTATGAAGAACTCTCAGGTGTGCAGGTTTCCTCACGATGTTTTCCTTCACCGTTGAAGCAAGTGATATTTAATTGCTTAAACGCACTTGACTCCGAAAAGTCAGAGGTGCGTACCCGGGATCGAACCTGCGACCCCCCGAATAGGAGACCACAGTCCTAACCACTAGGCTATCACTGCTTCTGCTTCTTTTGACCTTTGAGTATTAAACCAGTAATACTCAAAGCCGGTGACAGAATAGCACAATGACTAGCAAAAATACAAGTAAGTAGTTGCGTCAGGTTGTTGCGAAGGTGGGCCGATTCGAGTGTCTGACGATGAATCAGCTGCGGCCGGTGCCGGCTGTGGAGTCAGCGGAAACAACTAGCTTGTGCAATTCCGAGAAGAAAGTGCCAAGCTGGGTCGACGAACATTCGTCAGCTCGCCACTCGTCCTCTTCACACGGAACGTTCAGCGTTCAGAAATGCCTCTCGAACCTGTAGAGGTTCGTAAGGATATAGGCACAGAAATCTTATTATTAAGAATTATGTGGATATAAATATCTTCTTTTTCTTCCTTATCAACCGATAGACGTCCACTGCTGGACAAAGGTCTCTTGCATGAACTTCCACAGGCCTCGGTCTTGCGCCGCCTGGATCCAGCGGCTCCCTGCGACTCGTTTGATGTCGTCGGTCCACCTGGTGGGGAGTCTGCCAACACTGCTCTTCCCGGTGCGGGGTCGCCACTCCAACACCTTGGGAGCCCAATGACCATCAGCTCTTCGAACTATGTGCCCCGCCCATTTCCATTCAGTTTCGCGAATCGCTGAGCTATGTCGGTGACTTTGGTATAATTCTACTGTGCTTTGGTTCTCCTACGGATCTCCTCATTTCTGATTCGATCCCGCAGGGACACTCCGAGCATAGCTCTCTCCATCGCCCGCTGAGCGGTCCTGAGCCTACTTATGAGGCCCTTAGTTAGCGATAATATAGGTAGGTCCAATTTCGAGAAAGAGATCAACCGCCGAATCCAACTCAGCTGGGCAGCGTTTGGAAAGCTCCGAGATATTTGTCTTCTCGTGCAAAATACCTCAGTGCCTCAAAACTAAAGTCTTCGAACAGTGCGTGTTGCCAGTGATGACTTAATGGATCCGAGACATTAGTCAATAACTATGGGCCTCAGGGCTCAGGGTCACTCAGCGAGCGATAGAAAGAGCTATTATGCTCGGAATATCCCTGCGAGATCAAATCGGAAATGAGGAGATCCGTAGGAGAACCAAAGTCACCAACATAACTCAGCGATTAGCGAAACTGAAGTGGAAATGGGCGGAGCACATATTTCGAAGAGCTGATGGTCGTTGGGGTCCCAAGGTGGAGTAGCGACCCAGCACCGGACAGACCCCCCACTAGGTGGACCGTCGACACCATATGAGTCGCAAGGAGCCGCTGGATTAAAGCTGTGCAAGACGGAAGCCTTGGAAGTCCATGCACCATTGAGACCTTTGTTCAGCAGTGGACTATAGGTTGATAAAGAAGAAGAGAAGGTATCTCTCCTAATTCTGTGATTAAAGGATAGTGTTATTTTATATCTTTATTTACAATACAATAGGTAGGTACTATACAATTCTTTATTTGCATAATGTATGTAGAGTACATAATGTGTTTACTTCGAATAACATACAATTTTTGCCCTAATTACTAATTACTCGTAATTAGTAAGCAATGCAAGTGTAACTTGTACACTGTGTTTATTTTTGGTGTGTTCATGAATGACCGCCCTTATCAACTAGAGCCTAGAGGGGTACCACATATCTACACAACAAACCTTTATTGAATGGGCTAAGGACAAACCTGACGAGTTTTTAGGTATCTCATGAGATTGTAAAACCGATGTAGTATGCGAGTATAGTAATTTAATATTCCTTTTTTATGGACATAAATATGTCGTTGGCAGTTGGCACCACAAGTTCATGGTAATGAGGGTTATTCCCCAACGCGTGCCACAGCCCACAACACAAGCTAGCGTGGCCGGCGCGCTCGGCTGCGAGTTGTGACGTCCACGCTTCTTCGTAGGTACCAATATAAAGTATTATACGTATAAATGTCTTCGTTTGGTATACAGTTACATATTACTAACGGACTCATGCGACTTCGTCCGCGTGGATTTAGTTCACCGAATTCCGAAATTCACCGTCAACAGTACTTAGGTACCCCAACGGCTTAAGAGTGCAGTACCCTGCATCATCAGGGTTGAGCGTTTTTCACAATCACCAGTTTCTGAATCCCTATAGTTCAGGAGTGCTGTTTCATGAATCATCAGGGTTTAAACCTTGAAATATTTACGGGACCAGTCTTTAAAATATGTCCTTTCTAACAAAAAAAGAATGAATGAAATCGGACTACGCGTGAATGAATCACAACTAAGTACACATTTAAGAATAAAATAATAAAATATTAAAATGCAAATTATTGCGCAGAGGTCGCGTGCGCGGGCCGCCACGTGGCCAATTAGTTCAATAATTATTATTTATTATTATTGTACTTACGAAGCAGTGATAGCCTAGTGGTTAGGACTGTGATCTCCTATTCGGGGGGTCGCAGGTTCGATCCCGGGTACGCACCTCTGACTTTTCGGAGTCAAGTGCGTTTAAGCAATTAAATATCACTTGCTTCAACGGTGAAGGAAAACATCGTGAGGAAACCTGCACATCTGAGAGTTCTTCATAGTTCTTGAAGGTGTGTGAAGTCCGCCAATTCGCATTGGGCCAGCGTGGTGGATAGTCCAGAATAGAATAGAATAGAATAGAAATGTTTTTTATTCAAATAAACTTTTACAAGTACTTTCGAATCGTCAATGAGTCTACCACTGGTTCGGAATGCCGTTCCTGCCGAGAAGAACCAGCAAGAAACTCGGCAGTTGCTCTTTTCAAAATACTTTTACAATATACTTAACAGATATTCTATGTATGCAGAGTTTCCACAATGAGGGAAAGGTCCACAAAAGCATACGTAATTATTTCTAATTATAATTCAACACATGTCAAGACGGGCAGACAGAAAGTAGCCCCATTGCCGCTGGTGGCACCCGTTCACGAGCATGACGCATGACCCAGCCATTGCTTCGCTCAACCATATTTTAGGGAACGCAACAACCCGCATCACACGACACCACCGCAGAAATGTTAAAGAGAGTGTGACATACTTAGGCTACCCATCTTAAGGCATCGAATTGAAACTAATATTCAAATCAAATACTCATTTTAAAATATGACTTGTACACAAATAAAGTGGAAACTCTGAATAGAATAGAATTATTTTGATATACAATTATACAGGTTAATCATTACCTACTGTCTCATGAATCGCTGAAACGAATTACATCCACGCTTTTTTGTCATTTATATAGTCTTCAATCGTATAATATGCTTTTTTCATGAGCGTAGTTTTAATCGATTTCTTAAACTTGTGTAAAGGCAAGTCCAAGATCGACTGTGGAATTTTATTATAGAACGTCACGCCCATTCCCACAAATGTCTTTCGGACCCTCTTGAGGCGCAGTCGAGGAATCACGAGCCTATTTGGATCTCTAACCTGCCTATCTCGTAATTCACCCTTTTTTTTGTAATTCACAATGTTTTGTCTGACAAATATTATATTGTTATAAATATATTGTGAAGCTACTGTAAGAATGCCTATTTCTTTAAATTTTTCTCGAAGCGAATCCCGCGGCTTTAAATTATAGATTGCGCGAATCGCCCTCTTCTGCAATACAAAAATTTTTCCAATATCGGCCGCTTTACCCCATACTAAGATTCCGTATGACATAATACTATGGAAATATGCAAAATAAACAATTTTTGCAGTTTCTATGTCAGTTATCTGTCGAATCTTCCTAACAGCGTAAGCAGCAGAGCTGAGCTTGCCAGCAAGTACTGCTATATGGGTGCCCCATTGCAGCTTTGAGTCCAGGGTTAATCCCAAGAACACTGTGGAGTCCTCTGTTTTCAAGGATTCATTACTTATCTTTAAATTTTTACTGACAGTTCTGGTGTTAGGCAATAAAAACTCAACACACTTTGTTTTTTTAGCATTTAAAAGTAGATTATTTGCCGTAAACCATTCAGAAACTTGAGATAATGCATTATTTACATCGTCAAAATTGTCTTTTTTCCTATCGACTTTGAAAATCAAAGACGTATCATCAGCAAATAGTACAATATCGCAAGTATTTTGGACAAAATATGGTAAATCGTTTATGTAAATCAAAAACATGAATGGACCTAGAATAGAACCCTGGGGTACACCCATTACTGAGGCTGATCCGGATGATTTTACATCATTGACACACACTCTTTGAACACGATCCCTTAGATAAGACGCAATGAGGCTAAGTGCAATATCTTTAATACCATAGTGGCTCAGTTTAAGTAAGAGGGTCTTGTGATCAACGCAGTCGAAGGCTTTTGATAAATCACAAAAAATACCAATGGCATTCTGTGAGTTATTCCATGCATCGAAAATGTGTTGTAACAGCGTTGCGGCTGCATCGGTTGTTGATCGACCCTTAGTAAAACCGTACTGCTCAGGGTGAAGAAGTTTATTTAAGTTAAAGTGTAGAAGCAGTTGGTTGAACATTATTTTTTCGAAAATCTTGCTGAGAGTTGGCAAAATTGAAATTGGTCTGTAGTTATTCGGGTCAAATTTGCTTCCCGATTTATAAAGAGGTATTAATTTGCTACATTTCATTAGGTCTGGAAAAGATCCAGTATCTACAGATTTATTAAAAATTAAAGCAAGATAAGGCGCAATAATATCAATGATATTGTGAATTAATTTAACTGATATTCCCCATAGATCTCCTGTTTTTTTATTTTGCAATGATTTAAATGTTTTGATAATATCATATGGGGTAACGTGTTCAAACCTAAATAGTTTATTGCACTCAGAGACATTGCCTCTTAGAAGATTACAGGCTTCTGTTGGCGAGGAATTTAGAGAACTGGTCGTGGTTACTGGTATATTTTTGAAAAAGTTCTCAAATGTATTTGCAATTTCTATATCGGAGTCAATTACAAGGTTATTAAGTTTAAGCTCCAGTTTATTATAATGCATCTTGTTCTTACCCATTTCATCACCAATAATGTCCCATACTGCTTTTATTTTATTATCTGAATTGACAATTTTTTGTTTTATGTGAAGTGACTTTGCTTGTATGCACACGTTTCTAAACAATTTGGAGTAATTTCTTACATATTCTATAAACGTGGGGGTATAATTATATCGTTTTTCTGCATACAAGTCAAACAGCTTATTTCTACTTTTATAGATGCCAACAGTTGCCCAATCACTAAATTTTAAATTTTTAAATAATCTTTTGTCTATTACCTTAAAAATAGAGTTAAATTGAGAGTTTAAAAGATCAAAAAACTCACTATAAATTTCATCCGGACCACCCTGTGCAATATCAAGCGTCGGCAATGCAGCTGCGATATTTTGTTTAAATTGCCTTACTTTTTTTGTGGTAACTGGCCTATATTTTACTACTTTTGTTGTATTCTGCTCACTGCTCGGAATAGATATCATTTGTCCGCAATGATCAGATCTTAAATAAGTGATAATCGATTTTTGGATAATTTTACAATCACAGAAGATGTTATCAATACAAGTAGCTGAATTAGCAGTTATTCTCGTAGGTTCAACAAAAACATTTTCCAGGTTAAAACTTTTAAACAAATTAAGTAATCTACCTGTAAAAGGCGTGTGTTGCAGGATATCTATGTTGAAATCTCCACAGATTACTATTTTTTTTTATGTCCTACATAGCCGCCCTAAGGAGTCCTCCATGACCTTCTCAAAATGAACAAAATCGTCCGAGGGGGGTCGGTACACGCAGACTATAATATATCGGTCCAGCTCAACACAAGACAGCTCAATAATGCGTTCCATAGAAAGACTAGCAATGTCTTTTCGCTCTTTGCAATTAATATTATTGCGCATTATTATCAAAGAACCCCCGCGTATAGCAGTCTTTCTGGAGAACACACTTGACAGTAAATAACTATCAAAATGCATAACTAACTGATGAGAGTTGAGCCAATGTTCAGTGAGACATAAAATGTCAATATTAAACTCTTTAATAAATAACTCAATCTCATGCTCTTTGCCAGATAAGCCCTGTATATTTTGGTGTACAAGATTAATTATACATTGCTTATCTGTTGTCTTATTATTTAGTTTAAAATTTTATCACAGGAATTTTTCCTGTTAGAATCTGATGTCAAAAAATCTGAATTAGTACTACTACTAATTATGTCTATATCACTTGTACAACATGTACCTTTGTCGATTGAATTTGAGTCATTACAATTTGAAGTCAAAATACTTGAATTAGTTTTATTACTAACTAAGTCAATATTATATGTACAACATGTACCAGAGCTATTTAAGCTAAAAATAGCTGAATTTTGTATATTGTATGCTACTAATGTAGCAATTTGTTTTTTAAAACTAGAGGGTAGATACATAGTATCTCTTGTCAGTTTAAATTTTTTTACAAATTTATTTGTGTTAAAAAAGTGGAAATAGTCTCTATGACCATAAGTTAAATTATGTATTAACATGTTTAGCTTATAAATATGATTATTTTGTGCAGAGGTCAGTGTGTTTGAGTAGGGAAAAGCACATAGTATAAACTTACAACCTGTCCTTTTTTGTATATTTAATAAATATTCAAAACTTCTTATTACATCTTTTTTAAGAATTTTCAAACTGTCCCCTATCAACAAGACAACTGTACTATGTTCATTTAAGTCAGATTCTTTAATATTTTCAATTATGTAGTTATATGAAGCCCCCGGGTTACATATGTTGAGGACCTGTTGGTGTAATTTATTATTAAGTAAATATCTGAAGTCCTTTCCCATCTCATCGGAAACAACAAATGTTTTTCGCTGTGAATTATATAATGAAGTATTATTTTGTTGGTTCCTGCACTTACCATCTGCGGGCACAACTAAGGGTGTATTATTTGAGCACTGGCATTTATTTACCAGGGAGTCAAAACGATCCATGTTATAGTTACTTATGGCTAAGAGTTCATCAGCAACCAGTATTTGCTCGCCAATCTGTTTTTGTGACAGCTCATACTTATGCGATACACTTTTCAAGGTATTTTCCAATTTCAAAATTTCACTATTAAGGCATTGGACGTCAGACTCATATTGTTGTCTAATTTCTTGTATTGAAGAACAATATGTATTTAATTTATTTAATAATTCAGAGCGTTCTTTCCTTAGTATAATATTCTGACTACTTGCCTTCTGTGTTTTAATTAATTTTTTTGTTTTTGTAATTAATTTGCCAATTTTAATGTATTTTTTTAATTTTTTGTAACTAGTAAATCTAATGTGTTCTGATTGCAGCTTTTTGCTAACACAGGGGCTGTCACAAGTCAGATCAATGGTCACCACTGGTGCTGTAGAGTGTGAAGGGAGCAGTTCATTATATAATTTATTTGTTTGCTGAATTTCATAATTATTCAATTGTGACTGAAGGTCATCAATTGTTTTTTGTGATCTGCTCAATTCATGCTCCAACACAGTAATTCTTCCCAGAGCTTCCTCATAAGTCTGTATGCACTGATTAAATGAGCCGACTGCCTCCTGAAGTTGGTCACGTTCCGCTAGCACCAGATTGTGAGCACTGTTCAGGCTGGCCAACTCGGTCTTCAATTGAGAATTTCTGGCAATAATTTCTTGTATCTCATTCTCATTGTCTTCTTGTTCCTTCAATAGTTGCTTGTTCAGTTGTTTTACCAATTTCAACTCATGTAGGGCATTTTTTAGTTGTTGTTGTTGTTCCAGTGCAGCTGCCCGTCTGGTTTGCATGGTGGATGCAGATGTGCAACTCTTATGCCTGAAAAATACAGGTTAATTTGTGTGAGTGAAGTGAACAAGATCAGTTATGAGTCTTACAGACTGAGGACTGGTTAGAACTTTAAAAGAAAATTTTATTTGTTAATAATAGTTTCACAATTTATTAATGTACTAAGAATCTTGCTATAAAGTAGTTAGTAGGTAATTGCACTTGGACTGTTAAGCGTCCTGAGATGTGGCAGCTAATGCTGGTGTTGTCTGCAAGTTCTCTTGAACTTTACTTCCACTCCCAGTCAAGCAAAGTGAGAAAATTTCTTGTCGTTGTGAGGATAGGCGTGTCTCGACGGTGGCGGTGTCGAGATTGGACGTATAATGTGTAGAGAGTGATATTATGTTTGACAATTAAGGTAGTACACTACTGGGCTATTTAAAGTAACAATAATTAAAGAAATAGAAGCAATACTCCCCGGGTTTAAATCGTTGAAATTTTGAACTCGCCGGACACGTCGAACTGTCACAGCCTCACAGCATCAAGTTGACTTGTTTTACAGAGTTTCACCGATAGTTGGATTTTCGAAGATACTTATTAGTAAATCTAAGACTAATTAACACTTTTTATAATAATTAAAATAGTAAATTATAATTAAATCTATTTTAAAATTAAATTTAATATCGGAACAGCTGATTTTACGACATGTCAACTTGACAGCACCACAGACACCACAGACTATGGCCTATAACCCTTCTCTGAGAGGAGACCTCGCTCAGTAGTGAGCCGTTGATGGGTTGCTAATGATGATGATGATGATGTTTATTTTACTTAACTATATTCTGGCTTCTAATATTATTAGAAGCCAGGAAGGACATTCCAAACCAGTGGTAGACTCATTGATGATTCAAAACCACTTGTAAAAAAGTTTATTTGAATAAAAAATATTTCTATTCTATTCTATTTATATCATAAAATTGACTTTTTACTATTAGCTTCTCAAAAAAATGCTGGGTTATTAACCGACAAAAAAGGAGGAGGTTCTCAATTGGATGCGTATTTTTTTTGTTTTACAAGTCACAGAAACGGCTAATTTGGCTGGCTTTGACTGAAGTTAGCTACCACCCTACCATCAGAGACGTGTCGCCAAGCGATCTAGCGTACCGGCACGGTGGCACGTAGAAACCGATTAGGGGTATGGGCTTAATTTATTCTACCGTTTCCAAGTTAGACCGCTGCCATCCTAAACTGCATCGTAACTTACCAATAAGGTGCGTAGCTATACAGTTGTGGTCATATAATTAAGAACGCATTATGAAAAGATATTTTTCTCATAACAAACTAGTATAACTTAATGCATATATCATTTTTTATTTCTCGTGGTATCTTTAATACTTTTCCATACTATTAGTGTATTCATTTACACATAGTATTAATAAATCAATAAAAACATTAGATCTGAATCTAGTACTACTACTAACTGGCTGGTCACATAATTAAGAACACTGAACAGTTAATTTTTTATTCAAATTGAAATAGAGAACACTCTTTGACTGGGTCTTTTTCGAATAATTTTTGGCGCCATTCATTGCTGTAAAATTCTAAAACTTGATTACTTTAACAAAAAAAATGGGTAAAAATAAAAGTTGTGATAAATATACGAGGGCCAAGTCATAATTAAACTTCGCGAGAAGAATTGGTCGTATAAAAAGATAGCTGATCATTTGCAATGCTCGAAAACAATGGTTTTCAATGCTGTGAAGCATTTTAGCAGGTATCAAACAACTTCAAATATTCCGCGCGCACCTAAACCGAGAAAGACATCTCGTCGAGATGATAGGAATATCGTTCGTTTGGCAAAACAAAATCCTTTTAAAGGTTCTAACGAACTAAGAAAAGAATATTTTGGTGAAAACAACCCTTCACCGATCTCGGCACGCACTATTCGAAGGCGTTTGGTAGAAAATAATTTACACGGTAGGATAGCAAGGAAGGTACCCATGCTGAAGCGGTGTCATAGGCAAGCCCGTCCCGCATTTGCAAGAAGGTATGAAAACTGGACTGTCAGACAGTGGAAAAAACGTCCTTTTTTTCTGACGAAACAAAAATAAACAGAGTGTGTTTAGATGGAAAACGATACGTCAGACGACCTCCGAATAAAGCATTTGACTCCAAGTACACAAAAGTGACATTAAAGCATGGCGGAGGAAACGTAAAAATTTGGGGGTGTTTTTCTGGTCATGGAGTTGGACCTGTTAGACTGATAGAAGGAAACATGGATCAATTCCAATACAAAAACATACTGGAAAAAACAATGTTACCGTATGCTGAAGACGTGCTTCCAGTTATTTGGACATTCCAGCACGACAATGATCCGAAGCATACTGCACGCACCATTTTAAGGAATTATAATTACAGGAATTCCTCATAACACAATCAGTTTCTGTCTTAGACTGGCCGGTTAACAGTCCAGATCTAAATCCAATTGAACATCTTTGGTGTGAAGTCAAGAAAAGTGTATCGAACCGACATTGTAGCAATTTAACAGAGCTTTACGATGTTTTCTTACAAGAATGGAACTCTATTTCTCTTGCAAAATGCCAAAAACTGATAGAGTCAATGCCTCGCCGCCGCTGTAAAGCAGTAATTAAAAACCGTGGACATGCCACTAACTATTAATTCTAGTTTAAAATTACTATTTTTTCACATTCATGTAATTTAATTAATGTAGTTTTCATCTGTAAAAATTTTCGATTCAGTTTAATAACCGTTCTTAATTATTTGTCCAGCTGCGGTTGTGTTTGAATTTGTTACTGTTAGAAATAAATGAAATTTATAAAAAAAATAGTCAGCGATTTTATATTTCTATTCCTAATCCAGTTTACATAACTATGTGGCTACATCAAAACATAATTACTTGTAAGAAGAAACACAAAGCTACACATAACATGATATTGAAAGAAAAAAACTGGAACTACAAATCGTTCTTAATTATATGACCACAACTGTATATGAGCTTTATGATATGGGCGCACATTTTATGGGAGGTACTAAATAAAACTTTTTTTTAAATATACATTTCAGTATATTCTGTGCGCACTTCAATCTCACTATCAAGGCCTGGGTTGGCTTCTGTTTCCTTTTCTCGGTAGGTCTAGGTACGTACTGAAAGAAAAAGGCTGCGAATGCGTCCACATCCAGATTTGTCGACGCTACGCCGCGCCGCTGCTTACCATAAAAGAGATCACAGTCGCTATCTTAAGTATCTTGACAACAAATAATTATTATGAAATTCAGGATAATGGAACATTGATAATTTGAATGACTCGAATGAGTAACGAGCTGACAAGAGCACGGGACGGTCGCGCGCCGCCACGCGCTCGGATGGGTTTTTTCGTTAGAGGAAGTTTAAATGCAATATCACACAGGTAGATATTATTTCATAATCTTAGTCATGTTTTGTTCAACTGGAAAGAAAAAAACATGTTGAATCACGGCGCTGTCCTTCGCGGATTGGCTTCGGATTCGCTGCTAATTGTTCGTTTTTCCGTTTGCGGCGTGGAGGGAAACCCGCGGGTGACGTCGCGCGCGGCCGCGACTGGACCGAACGTGCCGCAGATCGAGGAATAGAATAGAATAGAATAGAAATATTTTTTATTCAAATAAACTTTTACAAGTGCTTTTGAATAGTCAATGAATCTACCACTGGTTCGGAATGTCCTTCCTGCCGAGAAGAACCAGCAAGAAACTCGGCGGTTGCTCTTTTCAAAACAAATTTACAATGCAGTAAATACTATGCTATATATGCAGTGTTTCCACAATGAGGAAAGTTCCGAAAATGCATACCGACTAACTTCTATCCTAAGATGGGCAGACATAAAGTAGCCCCATTCCCGCCGGTGACACCCGTTCACGAGCATGACGCATGACCCAGCCATTGCTTCGCTCAACCATATTTGAGGGAACGTAACAAAGGCCACGATAGAGCCTTCAGCCAGCACGGTAGTTTGCGGCTGTGGGGCGCTAAACTTCGTTACCTGCGCATGGATTTCGCCTTGGGTTTTATTAAGTAATACAAATTAATACCTTTTTATCCTCAATATCAATTGTTTACCTTTCGTAGCTATTAAGTTAAATAATTATTACATTAGAATGGACAGTATTTTTTTTTGTTAGGTATGTATAATTTTTTCTTGATTAGGTGCATAAAAATGAAAAAAAATTTTTAAAGAATTTTAATTTTAACCACTCCTAAAAAAAACTTTCCGCTTATTTGGACGGGAGAGGACATAATCAGTCAAGATTAGCTTGGCTAACATGTTCTTATACAAATAGCGTTTACAAAGGTTCATATAAAGGCGATAAGGGCACTAAGGGGTGATAAGAGATAAGGTTTTCTCAGACTTGACGCGTTTTGACCCCTCGTAGCCGTTTATGCTGTCGTAAAATACCTTGGTTGAATAATATAATCATAATTAGGTACCTATTAACTTTTACATGTACTTTGTTGTGATTTATTATGGGGGTTTCCTGCAATGTACCCAAACAACATCATGCTTACGACATTTTGTTATAAAATACGCGTAGGTAGTAGATAAAACAGGTGAGCTTCGTGTTAGAAAACCCGTTGTCTTCGTCAGAGTCTTTGGGTATCTCTCTTCATCCCACATAAATCTAGGTACTTTGGAATGGAAAAACCTACCTGCTTAAGCTTTTTGAATGTCACAAATTTTCAATAAGTTCTTTATGCCAAAAGTTTACATACAATATGCATGAAGACGGTAACCAATGATATTATGAATTTATTTAATGAAACAGGATTGTAATTATAAAAAAATGTATTTATTTTTCTGTTTTGTTTTGTTTTGCGAGTTGTTATTTATTTGAGAAAATAAAACTATAAAAATACAGCGATCCGCCATATTAGATTGAACACTAATCAGGGCGATTCGTCACATCTATATTCTTACTTTGACAAACTATTATAAAAAAAACACAGAGATGACGTCACGAAAGACGCCATGACACTATCGAGCTTTTTTGCGTGAATTTTAAATTTTAAAATTGAAATGGAAATTTTATCTATCAATCCTTTTTTTTGTTGCAGATATTTTTTCAAAATAGTAGATTTTTCCGAACATCATCATCAACAGTTTTTCAAAATCGGTCATTGCGATGCGAGGTGTGAGCTGCGCGGAGCACTGCTACGCAACGGGTGCTACGAGTTACGACACAGTCGCCGTTACGTAGCGTTACGTTACGCGGCCGGTCGGCCGGTCGCGCCCCCATGACGCGCCGCGGGCACCATCGCACTGTAAAAACCAGCTGCTTCATTTACTTTTGCTCTATAACTTATCCTTTAGCTATTCTTTTATCATTTTCTTTCGCTACTTCTTTGCCATAACATTTAATAAATTAATTATTATTTATAATCCAACTAGATGATTCCCGTGACTTCGTCCGCGTGGATTAGAATAGAATAGAATAGAATAGAAATGTTTTTTGAACGTAGTTCCTTATCGCGCGGTACGAAAGGGGGCTAGACGGAAAAAAATTATATCTAATTATAATTCAACACATGTTAAGGTTTTGAATTCCCGTGTGAACTCTTTTATTTTCCGGCATAGAATGTCTGTGTTAATCCTAAGCTATCTCATTGCAAACAGCCAAATGTTCATCCGTTGCGGCGTGAAACCCTAACCTACCTGTTCTTGTTAGGTAGGTACATACTATTATTACTTATATTTTCAAGTAAAACAGCAAAATTATTTTGCCTGAGCAAAAAACATTGGAATTATTGTAAACATCGGTAGTTTCAAGGACTCTCAGTTGAGTTGGCCACGTGCGCCCAAGTGACGCGACCGCGACGCGTCAGACATTATGAAGCTCAAGGCGCAATATGTATGCAATACTACTCGTACATACCTACTGTGATAAATCGATATCATTAGTATCTTCTTTTATGGTTCCGTAACAAAAGCAATGGAACCCTTAGGTAAAGCTTCGTTCAGCTTAGTGTAGGTACCTAGAATACCTTTTATTCGTAAAGAAAATGTTTATCTACTTTCTCCTCAGGCGACGATTTCGCATAGGCGTGGCGTCGCGCGGCGCGTGCGGCGTCGAGTCGCGCGTGAAGCTCAAACATATGGCGAAGTATGAGAGCGTTTACAGAGAGGCGTCGGCGTTGAACGCGGCGGAGCACGCGGCCGAGCACGCGGCGGGCGCCGACGCGGGCACCGCAGCGGGCAGCGCGGCGACGCACAGTGGGTCGAAACAGCTATATGAGGGACATAGGATTTTTTGTTACAAATTCCATTTAAAAAAATACTTATCGAAAGACCTTGTCATTCTAATGAATAATTGTTATTAAACGTGTTTCTCTAAAAGTGATAGTTTGCCCGGAAAAAAATAAATTTCAGTTTTTGTTGTATGGAATGAAACAGAAACTGCTAAAACTTGGCCAAGTCTAGAAACCGAAATTTAAAAAAAAAAGATTTTTATTGATTTTATAATGTCGTGGATTATCAAATATTTGACCAAAATAATGTGCTGCATGAAAATTCTATGAATAAATATTGAAATTAACTTTAAATCACTAGTTCATCGAAGAGAAACTTATAACTTAAAAAAGGATATTTCATAGATTAAAACTGTAAATTATATTAAAATAACGTGAATTCAAACAAAGGATCTACAAAAATAAAACATTCAAAATATAGCTTTCTTTATTTCTTTTTAACAATTCATTTTATTATGTATCTAATGTATCTCCTTAGCTAAACTGTCTTTGTTGTTGGAAACTAATAATTACAAACAGTGAAAAATTAGCTAATCATACTTAATATTATAAATGCGAAAGTGTGTTTGTTGGTTTGTCCTTCAATCACGCCGCAACAGAGCTACGGATCGACGTGATTTTTTACATGGGTATAGTTGAGGACCCGAGAGTGACTTTTTATCCCGGAAAATCAAAGAGTTTCGACGAAAAGAGTAAGACGAAGTCGCGGGCATCAGCTTATTATTAGCTTTTAGCAGTTTCTGTTTCATTCCATATACAACAAAAACTGAAAATATTTTTTTCCGGGCAAACTATCAGTTTTAGAGAAAAACGTTTAATAACAATTATTCATCAGAATGACAAGGTCTTTCGATAATTTTTTTTTAAATGGAATTTGTAACAAAAATCCTATGTACCTCATATAGCTATTTCGACCCACTGTGCGTCGCCTCGGTGCCCGCCGCGGTGCCCGCCGCTACACGACGCCGCACGCGCCGCGCGAAGCCACGCCTATGCTAAAACGTCGCCTAAGTCTGCCGATCCCCAATTGGAAAGCGTGGTGGACTATGGCCTAAAAAGCCTAAGGACACTCCATAGGTGATGGAATTGAGATGATGATGACTTCCTTGAGGGAGACTACCCTTTACGAAATAATGAGTGTCAAAATAGTAGATGCTAATTTTACGTGAGTTAGAACAAAAATACTATTTTATAAAACCTTTGCTAACGAATTCTTTAATCTTCTAATCTGTGCATCTTGCTGAGGAAACTTACATATTACTCGGGGAATACCAGCGCTTATTTTGTCAACACGCTTTAGAACAACGTGGCGCTGAGTAAGATCTACAGCAGGCCTAGACAAAGGGACATTCTATTAGCGATGTCGCTAGTGGAAAAGTCCAAAAATGTATGGGATTGACATTAGCTATCGATATGTCACGTGGTCTAATAGAATCGAATCGAAATTTGCTAGACAATGTTAATTTAATCGATTCCATCAAACGAATCGACATCTGTCGAAAGACTAATTTCATAGGATGTGTCGACAATTGCTAGACAAAGTGACATTTTTGACAAGCGTCATCGATAGTTGTCGAATAATTTAATGGAAACCCTAGCGAGCGCTAAGCCCCTGTAGAAAGCGAAAGAAATAGCATTGATTAGTGGATTCTTTAGTTTATTTAAGTCGTGTTTTTACGAATTTTGTAATTTTTGTTGGCTTTTTGCATTATTATTTATTTTGTAACTTTGTCGGTTGTTTTCGTTTGTTTGTTTAAGGAAGATCAATCTCAATCATTTATTTAGTAGGTAGATTATAAAATGAATGAAATGAATCTATCATAGATTTAGGCATATAATTATCAAATAAACTATTTTCGTTACATTCATAACATTAAGTTACACAATATTAGTTGATGCCCGCGAATTCGTCCGCGTGGATTCAGTTTTTAAATCCTTCGGGAACTTTGATTTTCCGGGATAAAAATTAGCCTATGTCACTCTCCAAGTCCTTAACTATACTACCCAGGCAAAAAATCATGTCAGTACGTAGCTCCGTTATGGCGTGATTGAAGGACAAACCAACAAAAAACACACTTGCATTTATGATATAGAATAAAATAGAAATAGAAATATCACTAGCTTCAACGGTGAAGGAAAACATCGTGAGGAAACCTGCACATCTGAGAGTTCTTCATAATGTTCTCGAAGGTGTGTGAAGTCCGCCAATTCGCATTGGGTCAGCGTGGTGGACTATGGCCTATATAACCCTTCTCTGAGAGGGAGACCTGCGCTCAGTAGTGAGCCGTTGATGGGTTGCTAATGATGATGATGATACCTAATTATAATTCAACACATGTAAAGACGGGCAGACAGAAATTAGCCCCATTCCCGCTGGTGACACCCGTTCACGAGCATGACGCATGATCCAGCCATTGCTTCGCTTAACCATATTTGAGGGAATGTAACAACCCACATCACACAACACCACCACAGAAATGTTTAAAGAGAGTTTGACATACTTAGGCTACCACAGATAATATAAAACAATTTAAGGTACCTACTTATATTATTTTGAATTTTGAATGACTAGATTTTTATATAAATCTTAACTTTTTTGTGCAGATGAGTTTGCATCTTTGTGAAAAAATGCTTGCACTATATTATGTAATAAGAGTAATATAGGACAACCCAGATGATCACTGAAAACTAAATTGCTTACAAAAATAACAATTGTAATTTTTAAATTAATTAAATTAACATTTCTGGGATTTTAATTGCATTTTCTAATTTTTGTTTACGGCATTGGGTGTAATGGGTATAGAAATTGGAAGACATTTTATAGTTTTCAATACTTTTATTTCTTGAAAAAATAATAATTTTTGTTATAAACTATAAAAAACACAGAATTTAAATCAAATTAGGATGAAGTGTTATTAAAAAAAATCGGCCAAGTGCGAGTCGGGCCTTGCTCTTTTAGGGTTCCGTACATATGACCAAATCACTATTTTAAAATTAGATACATACCTATTTAGATATCTTAGTTCTTAGATAGTACTAAATTAGCATATGTTGGGGAAAAAATGCTCGTTTGTTTTGGTCACAACTTACAAACCGCATTATAAATCGGTGTTTTCTGTATTTTGCTGTTTAAATACACTATATAGTACATAATATACCAAAATTTCAAATTCCTAACTAGTTTAGTTTTTGAGATAGACCCCCTAACAAAATTGGTCTAAAACCGAAAACTTTGACAGCCCCCCATTTCTTCATTATTGTAGCTAAAAAATAAAAAAATAAGTATTTGAACTTTACTTAATGAGTTCTAGACAATGATACCCCACATGCCGGGGTAAAAAAATAAAATTTTATTTCGACTCCTTTTCCATGTATGGGAGCCCCCTTTATTTTTCAATTTAATTTTATTTTTATTATTTGTTGTTATAGCGGCTATAGAAATACACAATATGTGAAAATTTCAACTGTCTATCTATTACGGTTTACGAGATACAGCCCGCTGATAGACGGACGGACGGACGGACGGACAGCGGAGGCTTAGTAATAGGGTCCCGTTGGCACCCTTTGGGTACGGAACCCTAAAAAGTATAACTTTTACAGTGGAAAAAAAATACTTTTGTCCTAAACTCAGAAATAATTTAAGTATCAAAAAAAAATAAGTAAACAAGGAATCTACATTAAATTTTTGTACAATGGGGTTTATTCTGGCAAACAATCTCTGAAGTAAAAAAAGTAAATTTCAGAGTTAATAAAAAAGTAAAATGAAAACAAAATACAAAAAATATAAATACAATGCTCTAACTCTTTCAATACTAGTGGATAGTGCGCAATTTACTTAACTTTAGAGATTATGTTTACCAGAGTTTGCCTTAATATCTACGTTTAGTTTTAAAGAATTTATTCTCTAAGGAACACATTGCTCACTTAGAGAACTTAAAACTATAACACTAATAAAATATACATACATAAAAACAAAAATGGTGACTCTTAATAAAACTTATAGACTAACTAGTTGTAGATTAGCTCAGGTATTTTAAAAAATCTAAGTTTGTTTCTAAAAGTTAAAAATAAAAATTTCAGTAAATATAACATTATCCTTAGGTAGACAATTATATCTACAGAAATCCTTTAAACTATAATAATAATAAACAGAAATAATGTTATCACTTTCATGAAGTAATAAGAATATTATAATGATTGGTCCAAAATCAACTTATATCCTACTAATCCTACTAATATTATAAATGCGAAAGTTTGTGAGGATGGATGGATGGATGGATGTTTGTTACTCTTTCACGCCACAACGATTGAACCAACTTAGCTGAAATTTGGAATAGTGATAGCTCATACCCAGGATTAACACATAGGCTACTATTTATCCCGGGAAATTGCAGAGTTCCCGCGGGAATTAAAAACCTTAATCCACGCGGACGAAGTCGCGGGCATCATCTAGTAGTAAATAAATCAGCTATATCAGTTTTGGGAGGCTTCGGCCGTGGCCGGTTACCGCCCGACCAACAAAGGCGTTCTGCCAAGCGATTTAGAATTCCGGTAATTCATTTGAGGATTAAATAACCATCCTCTTCCAAGTTAGTCAGCTTTCACCTTAGACTGCATCCTTACAACTATTCAGTGCTACCTCTACTTTGTAGATAGTGCAGAAGGAACCATTCAGCAATAGCTGCTAAGTTATTCAACACGTTCGTTCTATTGTAGTCCGCCTATATTCCTCGGTGAGGGAATTATTATTAGAGTGTGTGAAGTGGTTGTGACTGGTGATGAAGGCGATTGCGGTGAGATAAAATCCCTTCCTGCAAAGCAAAATATCTTTCATCAATACACAGTTATAAAAAATCAATGTATAATTCAGAAACCTTAAATAGAATTTTGTATTTTTTACAAATTTTTTGTTGTCTGTACAAAATTCCCTTTGACCAGAACTTTGTCCAGCACTTTGTCTATCGGTTGACAAAGAAGTTCAAAATTATTTATTTAAGTCAAGAATCTACCACCAGTTCGGAAAGCTAATTCTTTTGAGAAGAAAGAGCCGGCAAGAAACTCAGCAGTTCAAAGCAAAAATGTTTCAAAATGTAGCTGTTAATGTATAATGTACAGATTATATTTATACCACTATACTTTGAAATAATACTACTACACTACTTTGAAATATTAGAGTAAACACCTAAGAACACTAACAGGAAACAATGTACATTAACTTATTTTGTTAAATTATAAAACTAACATTATGCCATACATAACACATACCTACCTACGATCTTCAACATAATCATTGGTTCTACATGCAGCTGGGGGTTGCTGAAAAATATAAAGATAATAAGCTTATAATATTATAAGTTATGTACCTACTAGTTTTATAATATTATAGGTAATAAATAATCATTTGTACTATTATGAGAGTGAGTTGTTCTCTTACAGAGTTGTGTGGTCTCCATTCAACATCCATCCATTATTTTTTTATATTACATACTATATGGTATTTAATACAATCAAACTTATTTTTCTAACATCAAAACCTTTCTCTTCTGTCTCCTCATATCCCTTCACTGCCAATACACCAATAATTCCTAACAGCCGTGTCTCTAAAGCTTTTAGAGCCTGTCCTCTATAAGCAGTTTCAATTAAGGTAACAACTATTTGGAATTTAAGCTATAAAATATGTATCAAGCTCAAAGTACACCAATACATACCTTTTTCCCTTTGTGTGGAGTCTAATGTACCCCACCGCCAACTGCGTTAAGGAGATTTCTTTGATAACTCCTGCCACAAACGATCGGCTCTAATGCCACCTGCACCAGACTGAGGGCTGACGCTCAGACAAGTCACCGTGGCTGAAATATGAGTTAGCAAAGAGCCCTTTAATTGCGTTAAAATGTTATTATTGTTCATTCACGTCATTGCTTACATTACGAGTACTACGACTGTACCTATAGCGTTTAAACGTTCGTAAGCTTAATATGTATTGAACAATTATTCATATTTTACCATTCCATAAATTCTAAAAGAGCCGAAAACTGCTCAGAAAACAAACATTTTACAATATTAGTACGTTATTTAGTTGTATTTATGGAAAATCGAAATCTTTGCTGAAATCTAGGTTAGGTTAACTTAATTGTTTTTAAAATACACACAATCACTTTGTTACTTACCTCTGAATATTACGAGTAAGTAGTTATAAATTAATTTACATTAACTTTACATTCACACTGAATATCCGTGAAAAACAACTCAAAACGACTAAAATAAAAAATTACTCTTAGGAACTTGACGTTTCATAACGCTCAGACCATAGACAAAAGTTAATTTTTATCGAAAAGCTTAATGGACTAGGCGATCGCTAATCGCAGGTAACTTTGTCTAGCTGTCCCACTTCGCTTTCGATAAAGCGATGGCGAATCAAGATATCGAATCGCTCCGAATCGAATGCTTTTTGTCTAGGGCTGCAGCTCTCTCGTAATTAGGCGGCGTTGGTCCAGTTGAAGGTTAATGCCCGGCTTCTTGGTAACATAATATTATAGAGGCGAAAGTTTGGTGTCTGTGTGTATGTTTGTTCTTCTTTAGCGCAAAAACTACTGGACGGATTTGGCTGAAATTTGGAATGGACATAGAATATACCCTGGAATAACACATAGGCTATATATTATCCCAGAAAAATCCAAGGTTCCCGCAGAATTTTGTTCCCGAGGAAACAACGAAATTCACGTGTTACTCCTTCACGCCACTTATGAACCAATTTGGGTGTTTAGAATGAAGATAGATTGTACATCAATTTAATTATATATTAATTATTATAAGGCTACTTTTATCCCGTAAAAATCCCGCGTATCCCGTATTTACCGCGGGTAGCACCGCGGGGCGCAGCTTGTGGTAACATAAAATAAGTAACGATCCAGTATCTGTTTACATACCTACATCCTGCGGGTGCAGATGTAGATACTTATATAAGTCTGTTTTTTTTAACAAACGAGTACCGAAAATTTTGACTGCGTTGCTATTGGTCCTAACCTAATCAACCTAAAATGACCCATCTCCCTCTGTCAGTACCGGAAATGTGCGAGAGCCATACATACTCAGTACCCCACCCATAACAATGACCCATCTCACTCTGTCAATATCGGAAATGTGCGAGAGACATACTCAGTACTCGTTTGTTAAAAAAAAAATAGACATTAGCTACTTACTGTATCCCGCTTTGTAAACGAGCTCGTCGGATAGTAACTATACGTAGATCGTAATAATATCTTTGGATTGATAATAACAAACTAATAGTGCAGACCACAGTGCCCGCGCCGACGGCAGGCATTACTGTATCCCGCTTTGTAAACGAGCTCGTCGGATAGTAACTATACGTAGATCGTAATAATATCTTTGGATTGATAATAACAAACTAATAGTGCAGACCACAGTGCCCGCGCCGACGGCAGGCATTACTGTATCCCGCTTTGTAAACGAGCTCGTCGGATAGTAATTATACGTAGATCGTAATAATATCTTTGAATTGATAATAACAAACTAATAGTGCAGACCACAGTGCCCGCGCCGACGGCAGGCATTACTGTATCCCGCTTTGTAAACGAGCTCGTCGGATAGTAATTATACGTAGATCGTAATAATGTCTTTGAATTGATAATAACAAACTAATAGTGCAGACCACAGTGCCCGCGCCGACGGCAGGCATTACTGTATCCCGCTTTGTAAACGAGCTCGTCGGATAGTAATTATACGTAGATCGTAATAATGTCTTTGAATTGATAATAACAAACTAATAGTGCAGACCACAGTGCCCGCGCCGACGGCAGGCATTACTGTATCCCGCTTTGTAAACGAGCTCGTCGGATAGTAATTATACGTAGATCGTAATAATGTCTTTGAATTGATAATAACAAACTAATAGTGCAGACCACAGTGCCCGCGCCGACGGCAGGCATTACTGTATCCCGCTTTGTAAACGAGCTCGTCGGATAGTAATTATACGTAGATCGTAATAATGTCTTTGAATTGATAATAACAAACTAATAGTGCAGACCACAGTGCCCGCGCCGACGGCAGGCATTACTGTATCCCGCTTTGTAAACGAGCTCGTCGGATAGTAATTATACGTAGATCGTAATAATGTCTTTGAATTGATAATAACAAACTAATAGTGCAGACCACAGTGCCCGCGCCGACGGCAGGCATTACTGTATCCCGCTTTGTAAACGAGCTCGTCGGATAGTAATTATACGTAGATCGTAATAATGTCTTTGAATTGATAATAACAAACTAATAGTGCAGACCACAGTGCCCGCGCCGACGGCAGGCATTACTGTATCCCGCTTTGTAAACGAGCTCGTCGGATAGTAATTATACGTAGATCTTAATAATGTCTTTGAATTGATAATAACAAACTAATAGTGCAGACCACAGTGCCCGTGCCGACGGCAGGCATTAACCTATTTATAGCGCGCCGCCTATGAGCTAATCAATGAAGCTCGTGCCTCGCCTTCGCCCTTCGCAATGTCAATGCTCTGCGAACGACCTCGACCTTTAGGCCGGAGCCGCACTGGTGAGACGACAACGCGTCAACGGCCGGCGCGCGTTCAGCCACACGAGCGTGTGGGGTCGCGGCTGTCGACCGTTGCATGCGCCGCGCGTTCCCGTGTCTAGTCTGTTTTTTTTTTAACAAACGAGTACCGAAAATTTTGACTGCGTTGCTATTGGTCCACGTAATCAACCTAAAATGACCCATCTCACTCTGTCAATATCGGAAATATGTGAGAGACATACTCAGTACCCTACCCATAAAAATGATCCATCTCACTCTGTCAATATCGGAAATGTGCGAGGGACATACTCAGTACTCGTTTGTTAAAAAAATAGACTATAGTACAAGATTGGATAATTATGCATAGTAAACTAATTAACTATGAATAGTAAACTATGACATTACCATCAAAGTAAAATAAACCATAACAGTATTGAGTTAGAGCTCAATTTAGTGTAGGTATGTATTGTTACACGTTTACGTAACGAAAACGCTCCAAATTAAAATCGTCTGTGACTATAAATTTATGGTTCATTTTACTTTGATGCTAATTTCATAGTTAATTATAACGATCAAACGAATTAAAACTCGGACTAACCACACAGCTTTGTTTCTTTAGGGACGCAGCCATTCTCTTCTCCATGAACGGAATAACTGCAAGACGCACACGGAATATGAACTATAAATTCAAACCCAGCTTTATTTATTTGCCGCTTCACAATCAAGGAGCCCGTGCTGCCGGAGCCAAGGTCGAGATTTTTTTTCATTTTTTTTAGGGTTCCGTACCCAAAGGGTGCTAACAGGACCCTATTACTAAGCCTCCGCTGTCCGTCTGTCCGTCCGTCTGTCAGCGGGCTGTATTTCGTAAACCGTAGTAGACAGTTGAAATTTTCACAGAGTCTGTATTTCTATTGCCGCAATAACAACAAATAATAAAAATTAAATTAAATTAAAAATAAAGGGAGCTAGCTATACATGAAAAGGGTATCGAAACAAAATTTTATTTTTTACCCTGGCATGGGGGGTGTCATCGTCTAGAGCTCATTAGGTAATTGGAATTCAATTTTTTTTTTTATTTTTTAATTTCAAAAATGAAGGACTGGGGGTCATCATAATTGTGACCCAAATAAACGAGCATTTTTCCCCATAATATGCTAATTTAGTACTATCTAAGAACTAAGATATCTAAAAAGGTAAGTATCTAGTTTTAAAAAAAGTGATTTGGTCATATGTACGGAACCCTAAAACCGATTTTTCCATTATACCAATTTCAATCGTATGACAAAGTAAACAAAGCTGCGTTTGAATTGGTATCGTAAAAGATGCTGCGAGTACTCCACATGTGGGCGTTGGATTTGTCTTGAACTTGTGAACAGCGTCTCTGCAACTTGACGTTATCTGGAGGATATATCTGGATATATCTTCCATTTAGGAGGTGCTTCCAGCTTCTGTAAGCATTCTAACTCTTACAAAGACTTTACGGCTCTCTAGTCGCTCAGGCGATATCACAGCCACATGCGCGCCAAGCCTTATCTACTGAATAAAATACAACACAGGTGGTTTGTATCACTGGTATTGTATTTAATTTTATATAAATAAATTTGTTTATTTATAATGTTGTTTGTTATAGTTGGTATGATTATTATTAATTACATATAGATTTTAAAGAGCATGATTACTTTTATTGATATTGTAATCTTCTATATTATATAAATAAAAATGAATGTTGGTAAGCGCATAACTCAAGAATGGATGGACCAATTCGGTTAATTTATTTTTTTGTATGTTCCTCAAGGTCCACGGAAGGTTTTAATACTTAATAAAAAAAAAACAAACAAAAAAAATTTATAATAGATAAGTTGGCGGTACGAAGTTCGCCGTGTCAGCTAGTTTTTAATAATAATAAATACCTACAAGCGACAATACCAATAAATTTTTCAGTGATTCAGAGTTATCAATGACAATAATGCACATATGGCCTTACTACAATAGAATGTTATAAAGCGAACATATTCTAAAAGGGTTTATCCCTTTTACATGGCCTAGGTAAGTAGATTGAAGTCTGACCTTAAAAGATAATTTGATGAGATCACGAGTTGTAAGGCAGGGTACAAGTACAAAGCGAAATCGCCAGTTTTAGATTTCCCATTATAGATAATACAGTATAGGGTAGAACAAGACTTAATTACCCGAATTAAAAATATTACTCCATAAAGGGACTAGAATAAAGGGACTAGATTGGATAAAAACATACAAGAATAAAATTTCTCGGTAAATAACATCACGAAGTCGAGTTTAATTCTTCACCACTATCAATTTATTTTTATTAGTTTGCATGTTACAGAACTAAAATTTTAATATTATAGGTATTCATTCATGGATTCTGTTTATTTAGCCATATTTATTTCCTACTTACTTAGGTAGGTACTTAATAAAGAAGCCACTACCTAACACGTAAACTTAGTACCTAATTATGTTGCAGATGCGATTCATGTGCTAATAAAATTGATGATTAGGAAAAGATGATAATTTTAAAAATAAGAAGTTAAAAAGCGTTCCATCTTAGGCCACTTCATCGCTTTCCTTTGTATACCTACGTCTATGGCCTGTACCAAATGTACATTACTCAACAGACAGGATGATATGCCAGTTGCGGTCGCAGAAGCGGCTATCTGCGCTCTGTAATTAATTTACTGCTACATCCATAGTGTTTTCAAATGTGTGTCAAGTCTGAACGGCCATGAGACGAGATAATTGAAATGTAATTATCTAACTACCTACTCAGATAAAAATGATTGCAATAAAAAAACAAATAAAATAAATCCAACGACATTTATTTCTTTTAAAAATGTTCACATAGGTAGCTAAAATAGAGAAGAGATCAGATTGGAAAATAGTTAAGATATAAGTATAGAAAACAATGTTTAAAATATAGCAATTCTTTACATAAAGTCCTTACAACATCAATCAATCAATCATTTTATTTTGCAAGAATACGGTACATGAAATATAGACATATTTACATAGGTGTTGAGTTTACAATTATACAGCGTCAACATATCCTGCCAAGCTTGGCGTGCAAAAAACAATCCTCAATAATTGAAACCATGTCAGTAAAATACGGAAAATCAATTTAACTCTTCAATTAGGTAATCACTAATCTTATAATATATTTTATCTATAAACATGTCAAATAGTGCTTTTCCAAATCGACTTAAAGGAAAACTTTTCATATTATCCGGCAAGTGATTGAAAATAAAAGATAACATGTGAAAGTAAATAATCTGCCTAAGTGATACAAAAATACATAGAAACTATACTCCCCTACTCCTTACTCACACATTTAGGTATTTATTTTATACCCTTTTATGATTGACGGTGGTGCTAATTTGACTGTACACAAGAAGCTTAAATACCTACCTATTTACAATCTCAAAACTAAAATGGCAGCTATACTTTTTTAATATTTTTAATTCTATATAGGTAGGTATATCTAGTTTTGTCCACTTTAACATTTCATCTTGCTGTAGGTTACCTATTTATTGTATTGCTAACTTTTGCCCGCTACTTCGTCCTCGTGGAGGCGTATAGATTTTAAAAATACTGCAGGAACCCTTTGTTTTTCCGGTATAAAAGTATAAGTATGACCTTCTAAAAATTGCAAAAATGGAAATCAGTGCTCTCGAGCTCCCCCACTACATCAGCGATCAGTGAAATGAACTAGCTTTCTTCATGCTGGCAGGGTGGATCTAGTCAGCTGTAGGTGATTGAAGGAAAAAACGAAAAATAAACAGATTTTCGCATTTAAAATATGATTAAGTTTCGCATTTAAAATATGATTAGGATAGTAGTCGTATCGTGCGGTGTAATTCACGCAATACACAGCTGTGTACAGCTGATTGTCTGACCTACCGCAACTTGCAGGAAAACTATATCAGTTATTACTTATTACGAGTAAGTGATTGCGGCTCTACCTTATATTATACCTACCGCCGACCAGTCGCTACAACACGCGGATAATGAGGTAAACAAACTCTTTAGCTGATACTTAGTACTCAAGTTATAACTTACCTATAACTAATTATTATGTCATCTAATAATTTAATTACTTAGTAGCCTAAGTTAACTTAGTAGTAACTTAGTAGAAAAAACTAACCTAACGTAACCATCGCAAAGATTGGTCTATGGTCTATTATAATGGAAAATATTAAAATTATAACAGTCGCAATAAATAAAATGTAAAGCAGCCATTTGTTGTGGTAAAATATGAAAAACAATTGTACTTACTTAATTTTACCAAAATAAATGTACCTATGCATAACAGAGAACGATGGGAGTTTATGTATTTGCAGAGTCAACTTTGCAATTTTTTTCTATCGAGAAAAGTTTGCGTCATCGTGTTTAGGAAACAGCCATCAGGCCAGAAATACGATCTATTATAACTACTTTTTTTTTCATAATATTATGGATCTTAATTCGGCTTGTGATTCGGCTACACGAATGAAGATCGTGTTTGAACACATCGCCTTAATAGACAGGTTATTGGCATAAACCATTTTTATATTCCTTGTACTAAAATCTTAAAACTTTCTTAAACTTAAACATAAAATTTCTATTAAAATAGAATTTTACAATTTTTCTATTACATCGTTCATTTTTATATTTTTTCATTTTCATGAAACGATGATATCATGGATACACTTCTCTTATCTTATCTTTAATAACCTCGTTAGATTAATCGTCAGAAAAGCAAGCTCTCCCAAAAGGCCCTGTCGAAGAACATTGGATTATAATTTCGTTCGTAACCTCACATATCAACTTCTCAATAACGCCCTATCAATGAAACCGTGTAATCTCTCCACTCGTGCGACGGGCGACGCGCTCCGAGGAGGCTGCGCCGGCACCGCCCGCGCCCGACCAATCCCTGCGCGCGGCGGGCGCGCCCACCACCATTGGCGCTTCGGAATCACACGCTATCATTTACGATACTCAAGTACCATCACCTGGGTATTAATACAAAATCACAATCGCACAAGAGCTTCTTCACTCCGCACACCACCAGAAATCTAAGCACTTTGACTTCCGCTTCCGCACCGAAATGTTTATTAAATTTTCCAGAAACTATCGGCCATCACGTGAAAAACTCCATATCACATACTGTATGGGATGCATTCGTCGAAATGTTCCCAATCTACCAATGAAACTGAAAAGCATTGGCGTAGCTTCGTAGCTCGCGATAGTTTGCACCGAGCGAATGGCGACCGCGCTCGGCTCTAGACCCAGTCCACAGACCCCCGCTCCGCGCGACGGCCGGCCGGCGTCTGAACTGTGAAGTGTGAGCGCGGCCGCACCGCCGCCGCCGCCCGGCGCTGCCCGCGCTCGCTTTTGGGCAGGATGACTCTATTTAAGCACACACGGCCGAACCTCACCTGGTATTCGCAATTCAGCCTTATCGCAAGCGCACGCGACCCGAAACCTCTGAACCCCTCCTCCGCCGCGATGTCCGCCCCCAAGCTCTTGTTGGTGCTCGCCGCCGCGGCGTGGCTGGCGTGCCCGGCGTGCGGCGCGCCGCGGCACGTGCGCAGCGTGGAGCTGGCCGACGCCATCAACCGCACCGTGTGCCCGATCCGCGTGGAGCTGGACGACAACGCGGACCGCGTGCCGCGCCGCATCAAGCTGCTGAAGTGCGCGGCCGAGCCCAGCCGCTGGTGCCGCGAGCGGCTGCCCGCGCACGAGTGCTGCCAGCGCCGCCACGGCGCGCACCTGCTCGAGTGCGTGGAGATGCACGACACCGTGCTGGTGTACTACCGCAGCAGCGCCACCGCCGCCGCCTACCCCGTGGCCGTGGGCTGCTCCTGCATGGTGGTGCACAGCGCGGCGGCGCCCGCCCTGCCGCAGGGGCCCACGTGACACCCGCCCCACCCCGCCCTGGACGCGCCCTGCTGATCAGTTCCTAGCTCCCGACGGTGATGTGACCGCGGCTGTGTGAACGCAAGACTGACTCTATTTATTGTTACGAGTAATTTATTTGGTTGTGACCTGTGACTGCAGTGCAGTGTATTGTTCTTAGTTATTAGTTAAGTATTTATTGCCCGTCATTTAAGATGTAAGTAAAAGGTACAAGCTTTAAACTTTACTTAATATATTTATTTTTTAATTTATCTCACTTCTTTTAATCTCCCTGAAACGAACCCTTAAATGCTAAATAATAAAGAAATCGTTCGAGCATTTTAATTTTTTTATTAAAGAATACTAACTTATATTTTCAACGTGATCTACGCCCTTTATAATAACCGCTTCAAAATGATGTGGTTACATTTGAACAACTTGGAGCTTGCTGTAAAACCCCGAACAATTGGTACCTACAGCGCTCTACAATATCTACGAATGTCGAATACCTACATTGTACATGTACACTCACTGTGGTACACCATGAATCACCTCGTACTTAGTTGATCTGAAAAATTAAACAAGCTGAAGAGCTTTACATCTAAAGGTCTTTAATTTATATTTTTTCAAAATATACATTTTCAGTCGAGGGTGTTTTTTGCCTACAAAGACATCAATGAGTGCAATGCGCGTCCTCTCCGTACTCTATTAAGAAAAATAAGACATAAATTATTATTATTTCATGAAAACCTTGTCCCTCTTATAAAATAAAATATTATAACTTTTTATAAAATAATTTTTAACTCAATACTAACTGTCCTAGTCAGAGTAGATCCTATCTTATAGCAAATTATAAATATTCACATCAGTATTTTTAACTTAATTATCATACTAATATTATAAATGCGAAAGTGTGTTTGTTGGTTTATTGGTTTATCCTTCAATCACGCCGCAACAAAGGTACGGACCGACCTGATTTTTTGCATCCAGGGTATAGTTGAGGAACTGGAGAGTGACATAGGCTACTTTTTATCCCGGGAAATCAAAGAGTTCCCGAGGCATTTTAAAAACTCAATCCACGCGGACGAAGTCGCGGGCATCAGCTGGTAAGTATTATAAATAGGAAAGATATTGGATAGAAGCAGGCGTTACTTTGCGGAAGTTCATGATTATCAAGAAAAGGTTAGAATTATTTTGCTATAATCCGCCAACAGAAAAAATCTGTACGTATGGTCAAACATGCAATTACAAGCTAAGCACCGCTCACCTTCCCAGCCAAGCAAGAAAGCCAAGTTCCCAAGCAAGCAACTAATGTGAGTGGTGGTGGCATTGCTTGCTTGGGAACTTGGCTTTCTTTCAAAATAAAATAATTCTAACCTTTTCTTGCTAAATAGGAATGATTTGTTTGTTTCTTTGAATTGAATAGGCTCTAAAACTACTCGACCGATTTGAAAAATTCTTTTACCATTAGAATCCTACATTATCCTAGATGAACATAAGCGATAGAATATTTTCAAAAAAGTTAGGAATCTGTATGAAAACTTCGATAATGTAAACCAAGGCGTGAAAAAAATACCAAAGAAATCCGTCGCGTACCTACGCTGCGGAAACTACCTAATAGAGCAAAGTGATGTGCTACAGTTTTTGTAGAGGACATCAATATGTACAAAAAAGTCTGCGATACGATAATATTACAGTTATGTCACAATAACTACTTTTTTATGTTAAAATATGCAAATGGCTTATGTTACATATTTTTGTAGATAAAATTATCTTTTTAGAAATAGAAACAAGTAAAAAACATTAGAAAAATATAAAAAAAAATAAAAATATAAAACAAAGTCGAGTGGTGTCGTGGGAAACCAGATATGAACGAAGTTACTTATTATAAAAATATAAATTTTAAGTTCTATTCGAGGTATAAAGAAAAGTATTATTCGGATAAGTACCTATACATTTTTATCACGTTTTTTTCAAAAAACTACTTTACAAAATTATTTTAACACCTTTATTTTGTTTACGATGATTTATAAAAATATATAATAACAAGTTTAATTTGTTTTTAATTTTTTACCAAATATTATAAATAATAAAATTATAAATAATAATAAATAAATAATAAAAATAAAATAAACAATAGTTATCTGAAGTCAGGATTCGAACCTCTGAACCGATAGTATCACTCCTTCTTTTTACCGCTGCGCCATCGAAGCATTGATGGAATGTGTAAAATAAACGAAGACAATAATAAAACAAGGACTGTGACGAAAAAATCTTACGCTTTTATTTAACGTTACGGACGTTTTTTGCCGGCTAGGGTACCCCTCCGCAACACCCCTTAGGGAACTTCGTACCAAAAAAAAAACAAAAAAATTAAAAATTATCTTTATAACATACTATTTTTTAGCAAGCAGCAGTGATAGCCTAGTGGTTAGGACTGTGGTCTCCTATTCGGGTGGTCGCAGGTTCGATCCCGGGTACGCACCTCTGACTTTTCGGAGTCAAGTGCGTTTAAGCAATTAACTATCACTTGCTTCAACTGTGAAGGAAAACATCGTGAGGAAACCTGCACATCTGAGAGTTCTTCATAATGTTCTCGAAGGTGTGTGAAGTCCGCCAATTCGCATTGGGCCAGCGTGGTGGACTATGGCCTATAACTCTTCTCTGAGAGGAGACCTGCGCTCAGTAGTGAGCCGTGATGGGTTGCTAATGATGATGATGATGATTTTTTTATTAAGCCCCGGCACAAAATAAGGGGTGTTATAAGTTTGACGTGTGGATCTATGTGTCAGTGTGTGTATCTATCTGCGGGTTGTAGCGGCATCATAGCTCCCAAACGGATGATTTTGATTGTTTTGTCAAAAGCAGACTTGATCGAGTGTTCTAAGCATGGAAAGTCTGCCAAGAGTGTGTTTAAATTTATAAATTTTAAAATTTTTGTTAAATTCATATATATATGTATCTACCCGTGCGAAGCCGGGGCGGCCTGCTAGCATTTAATATTTTAAGTAAGAGTATGAAAAATGTTATTGTAACCACAGAACATAATAACTATAACGCGTAAGTACCTACTTACTTAATGTCAAAAAATCAATAAACTTTATCTAAGTATGTCAAGAATCACAAAACAAAAGCTTTTTTCTCCTAAAAAAATGTATTTAAATTATTGAAGATTCTTAATTATTCTCATCTCTATAGTGATGGAGAGCTGAATTTTTGTTGGCGATGAATTGAAATTTTTAATGCACATTTCATAACAGCTTTAGTTAAACTGTTTTTGAAGATTTCTAACAGATCTTATCAGACTTTAGCCTATTAGTTTTCATGAAAGCTGACAGTCCAAAAATGTACATGCATGACAATGTTTGTCTAGTTAACCTGCCTCTTATTTTATAAGTAATGCCAAACAAGAATCCCTTGCGAGTCCCGAATTTGCATACAAACATAAAAATCGTATGCAAATATATTTAGAACTAGTGGACCCGCCCCGGCTTCGCACGGGTAGGCTACAAAACAAACACAATGGTATAATCATCTAGGGCCTGGGGTTAATGATAAAGTCTATGTCTATGGCTAAAACCCTCATATAAATATGGAATGCCTGTATTCGATCGTTGTCCTTTACGTGAGTGATTTTTGCTGCTACCCGTGAAGCATTATGTCCTCTATCTCCTATAATATTTATTAGATCTTCATCAAAGTTAGACAAACTATGCCTGATATTATACACTTTTAAATAAAGAAAGAATTATTAAAATCGGTTCATATTTGACTGAGTTATGGAGTAAAATCAACAATAAATTTCATCCCCTATCCTGGAGTAACCTTATGTTTTATCGGGATAAAAAATATCCTATATGTTGACCCGAAGTATCAGCTAAAGCTATACCAAATTTCATTTAAATCCGTTCAGTAGTTTTCGCGTGATGCGCGAACAGACAGACAGACAGACAGACAGACAGACAGACAGACAGACAAAAATTAAATAAAAATCTGTTTTGGGTTCAGTATCGATAATAAAGCATCCCCCAGTTAAAATTTTCAAAATATATTAAATGTACAGAAATCTTCCAGTTACAGTTTTATTATAAGTATAGATAACATACTTTCCATAAAGTTAATGTCCGAATCAGAATTTATTTACTGCATTATACTAGTCTAGCATATAAGTGGTGTTAGGTAGGTACATTAGATTGTAGGACATAGCATCTAACTGTGCAATAGGTACATACTTAAATAAATCAATGATAAAATAAAAAACTTGAGAGGTGTCAAGGGACACCCGGATGGAACGAAGTTCCTTTCGATTAATTAATTTAGCATTGTGTTCAATATTTTCACACTACAATATTAGATCTCCGTAGCCTTGTGGTTTCCACAGTCGCCAAACAGCCAAAGGTAGATGGTTCGAATCCCAGCTCGACAGGCCGAATTTTCCATTTTCAATTTTATTTTAAATAATTTCTACATGTGGAATTTTTCCCTAATTTTTTTTATCTTATTTTTAAGTAATAGAAAATAGAAAAATTCAGTCTGTCGAGCTGGGATTCGAACCATCGACTTTTAACTGTTTAGCGACTGTCGAAACCACAAGGCTACCGAGATCTTATATTGTACTGTGAAAATAATGAACACAATGCCAAATTCACATTCAAAAAAGTGTCGGTTAAATATTTTGTCTTAATTTTTTCCGTCTAGCCCCCTTCCGCACCGCGCGATAAGGAACTACGTTCCAATAATTATAAAGTACTAGCTGATGCCCGCGACTTTGTCCGCGTGGATTTAGTTTTTAAAGTCCCTCGGGAACTCCTTGATTTTCCGGGATAAAAAGTAGCCTAGATGTTGACCCGAGTAATAAGCTACCACGGTATAAAATTTCGTAGAAATCTTTTCCGTAGTTTTTACGTGAAAGAAAGACAAACAAACAGACAGACAAACAGACAAAAATTAACTTCTGTTTTGATATCTGTATCTTGAACACAATTAGAAGCAAAAACCTTTTTTTGAACCTATTTCATGTACAGAATTGGTTTCGTTTCTGTTTTATTATATGTATAGATGTTTAACCAAGCAGTCTGTCCAGCGCGCAGCGTGTATTGATTACGGGCAAACCCTCCCGTCCGCGTTGGGAAAGGACTTCAGTCCAGCGGTGGACTGTGATAGGCTGTTGACGATAATGATGTGAAACGAATTGCCCTTTGCGCGTCTATGTCAAAATGTCACTATTTCTCTTGAGTGTCCATGCGATAATATATTTTTCAACACACTTGCTCATAAAGTGGCTCTAAGTTCACCGCAATTAGGCACATAATGACACCTATAATCAAACTGTGACTTTTTCATTACTATTATTCACAAGTGAGTTATAGAGTTTTTTTATTGGTTGAGTTGCTTTGTTCTTAAAAATGTTTCGATACAAAAAAGATCGTGTTCAGTACAATACAAATAAATTTATGTAACTATTGCTTGCTCATTTCATGCAACTTCGTATTTAAATAGATAATTTCAACTTATACGTGTTTTTAATAAATAAAATACTTTCACTCTTAAATAATATAACTTTTGTTCTTTCTGTAAAAACTTGAAATTCCCCATTTTGTACGTGGCTAAAACGCTATCCGCGGAAAGCCAAAAAGAAAGAGACCTCATTCTTCTAGTCTATGGCCGATCGCCATTATAACGCGCATAGGAAAACTGATTAATTTTTTCCGCCATTGCGAAAATTTTGCACAACTCGTTTTTACTGTTGAAATTAAAGTTATTTATTAATTAAAATGTCTACAAGTACTAATTATGAAGAAAATGAATTATGTTGTACACCGCCCGATATAAGATGTGAAGCCCTTAACGTTATGGAAAGTTTACTACCTGAAAACTCCAAGGAAAAATATCTATTAGCGTACCAAAATTTCATACAATGGCAAAACAACAAGAATACGCAGTCTATTTTTTTTTTTTTTTCAGAAAATGTGTTCATGGTTCTTCTACGTACAAATTTATCTCTTTGTGGTGTTATACTCAATGTTAAAAAGTACAGTCCGTATAAAGAATGGAGTAGACTTAAAAACATACTCTCCAGATAACCAATATCTGGCTACTAAGGTTAGTTAAAAATAATTTTTTAGTATTATTTTCTTCACAAGTGTGTTGAAAAACGTCGTATGATACACGTGTGTATTGATGATTACCGTCCTCGGCTATCATTGACCCTCACCTGACGGCTCGGGTCTCAATATGGCGCCTCAGCGGCAATCACCAACATTACACACTGTACCACAATGTACTAAAATCTAGAAATGTCAAAAGATATTAACTTTTAAAATAGAGAATAGTCACATTATTGAAATTATTATTATTGATAAAATTAGATATTATTATCGATAAAATTAATTACCTACATATCTTAAAAACGGCCAAGTGCGAGTCGCGCCTCGCTCTTTTAGGGTTCCGTTAAAAAAATTAAATTAAAATATTTTCATGTACCTACCCATGGAAATATTTTAATTTAATTTTTTTAATTTAATTTAATTTTTATTATTTGTTGTTATAGCGGCAATAGAAATACATAATTTGTGAAAATTTCATCTATCTATCTATTACGGTTTACGAGATACAGCCCTCTGACAGACGGACGGAGGAACGGACGGACGGACGGACAGCGTAGGCTTAGTAATAGGGTCCCGTTGGTACCCTTTGGGTACGGAACCCTAAAAATAAAAAAAATTGGTTGTCTGTAAAGTCGGTTTACGGACGATAGTTTTAGGTTATAACGTCATAATGAAACATTGATGAAAAATTGTATACTTTTGAATGCTTTTGAATTGAATTGAATTATTATCACTAAGTTACCTATCATTATTTTGTATAATACAAAGAAGGAGTTAATTGAAAATTACAATTTTCTCTAGTCACAAGCCAACGCTTGGGCCGATTGTGCCTCTCTATCGCTTGTTCCGCGCTCTCGCTTGCACGTGCAGGCTCAGGCGGAACGTGACACTTTTTCATGCGTGCAGCCGGTGTTCATCGATTTATAGCACGTTATCACGTCAAAACGTTATTGTAAATACTTAAATAAAAAAATATATCAGTCAAACATAAACTTCATTAAGGAAATAATTATTATACCTACCTACTATCACGGATTTTGTAATTAATTAACCTATAATACATTATATCTAATATCTGGGTGACCGGATCGGTTTTTTTTGGTAAATCGTGTTTTTTGGAAATCTACACTAATATTATAAAGAGGAAAGATTTGTATTTTTGTATTTTTGTATGTAACGAATAAACTCAAAATGTACTGGACCGATTTTAATAAATTTTTTTTCATTAGAAAGCTACATTATCACTGAGTAACATAGGCTATATTTAGTACTAGATTACTATAGAAATCTTTAGAAATTCCTATTAAAACCAACCGAAGGTGTAAAAAAATTAGCCATAAAATGTCTTTCATCGCATACGCTGCGAAGAGTAGTAATGATACGACAAAAAAATGTTCGACAATATTATAGAATATATCAATATCTACAAAAAACTTCGCGAGACCATGTGTCTAACTATTGTAGTTACGTCACTATAACTACTTTTTTACATTTAACAAATTGATAGAAATGCCGATCAAAATCAGACCGTGTTATCCATACCATTTATAAATTTTTATCCAAATAAATAAACTCGCCGGCATATTTAGCGGAACATAAAAAAAAGGTTTGATATCAGTATCATATAAGGTTGCTGGCTGGTTTATACGTCATTTAATTTAAAAAGAAATATTTTCAAACTAAGAAAACAACTGAACATCACATTTTATGCAATTGTTTTAATTTTATTCAAATACACCTTATCTGGAGCGAACTTCGAGTATTTCTTCCTTCTGAGTTTGATTTAAAATTTCATTGAAATACTGTTTTTTGTTAGTTTTTTTTTAATCGCGTATCTTTCTGGAGTTGATGACTGAATTATGCCTGACTTAGCCCCAACGGAGATTGCCAGGGCACTCGAAATGCGAAGAAATGGTCAAACCTACAGAGTGATATCCAGAGATCTTTGTCGACCAGTTTCAACGATCCATCGCAGTATCCAACGGTTCAGGGAGACCGGTACTTATGTGAGAAGAGCAGGACAAGGCAGAAAAAGACGCACTTCGAGTAGGGATGATCGTTTCATTCGGCTTCGTGTACGTAGGAACCCCCGTTTGACGGCCGTCCAAGCCCGACATGAGTTAGAAGCAGTGCGGGGTGTATATATACCTACCCGTGCGAAGCCGGGACGGGCCGCTAGTTATATATAAAAATAAATAAAATAATAATAATAATAAAAGTCAGCTTATAAGAATAGAATAGAAATGTTTTTTATTTAAATAAACTTTTTTATAAGTGCTTTTGAATCGTCGATGAGTCTACCACTGGTTCGGAATGCCGTTCCTGCCGAGAAGAACCAGCAAGAAACTCGGCAGTTGCTCTTTTCAAAACAAGTTTACAATTTTAATAAGTATAGATATTATGCTATGTATGCAGTGTTTCCACAATGAGGGGAAGTTCTACAAAAGCATACCTAATTATAATTTAACACATGTTAAGACGAGCAGACAGAAAGTAGCCCCATTCCCGCCGGTGGAACCCGTTCACGAGCATGACGCATGATCCAGCCATTGCTTCGCTCAACCATATTTGAGGGAACGTAACAATCCGCATCACACGACACCACCACAGAAATGTTAAAGAGAGCGTGACATACTTAGGTTACCCATCTTATTTAAGGCATTGAATTGAAACTAATATTGAAACTATTGATTTTACCCATGTTATGTACCTTTAAGAGATCCTATTGTTGTTCATGCGAAACCTTATAGATAATCAAATTCTTCTTCTCCTTCTCGCGTAGGCTCCTCAACTTTTAGGATCGTGGCTCCCTCGAGGTAACACTTCCTAGTTCCTTCACAATGTTTTGCTATTTCTGTCGTCGGAGGCCGTGCGGAAGGCATCGCAGAAGGGTGTGTCGACCGCTTCTCTGAAAAGACCAACGTGTCTCGAGCTCTCCTTCCTTCGATCTTGCCATTGGCCACGAGTTTCTCGTGCTACTCGTGTTTTCCCAAATAGCAATGTCACCGAAGTACACAAGACAAGACAAATGTTGGATAGCCGCATCTTTATTTTCAGCCTTTTTAAAATCGAGACGTTGGTCTTATGGTCTCTTATGGCGTTATGGAGAGGTCCAGTAAATGTTAAGCACACGCCTCTAGCACCACATTTCAAATTTGATTTGAAGGTCCACGTCTCGGCTCCCTAAGTAGGTATAAGAATATGGTAAATACAAGCGCGCGGGCTAAGTACTTTTGTCCATTGCGAAATGTTCGTCTTTCCATATTTTGGTCAGTAGAGACATGGCGCTTTTCGCCAAACCGATGTGGTGCCGGAATTCAGATTCACAACCACTTTGTTGCTAATGTTTTTGCCAAGATACTTAGACAAAAATCATCCATTAACCACTGCTGCCAAGCCCGTGGTTCCGTTGATTTCTATTTAAAGATTGCCCCCATCGATCTACAAGTATTTTCGTTTTTGGCCTGTTCATGGAGTCCCAGAGAATTTCTAACCGTCGTCAATTTCCTCAGAAGAGCCGCCATTTCATTCCCACTGCTTGCTGTAAGCCTTGTGTCATCAGCGTATCTCAGATTTGTAAGCTTTACGCCTCCAATGCTGACGCCGCCATCCAAATCCGAAAGTACTTCTCGCATGATGATCGCTCCGTAGATGTTGAAAAGTATAGGAGGCAGTATGCACAGTATTGTATATTATATTAGGTAAGTATGTATTCAGCAAAAACAACTTAAAATAAAAATTTAAAATACAATTATGTAGATGTACCTATTTCTGTCAGCATCTTAGGTCAGCATTCAAGCTCTAGGACCTTAAGTTATCCATTTAAGCATCAACCATTTTTTCTAAACACATTTATGAACACTTCTTCTGCTTGATGATTCTTCAGAGTGAGGTCCTTTCCGGCTTAGGATATGTTATCGCTATTCCGCTATTCCAAGCGTTCGATTTGTTTACTGTTCCTCGTAACGACACTCGCGATGTGGACTCAGACTGCTCAAATGATCAACGGAACTATTGTTTACACATTACATTAATTAATTATTACAAATAATATGTTAGTCGATTATCCTCGAGGGCGCGCTCGTCGGCGTCGCCGGCGCGACTGCCCAGTGGCCAGCGCCCGCGCCAGCGCGCCCGGGCCCGCGGTAGGTATTCGGCGATATCTCAGAGGAAAAGATAACTCTTACTGAGCTGGGTATAAGTAGTGTTCGCAACAGAGCGGGTCATTATTCGCAACTCGCCTTATCGAGAACGAGCACGATTATGGCAAGCATGGCATTCCGCACAGTGGCAGTTCTGACGGTGCTGAGCCTGCTGGCGCTCGCGATCTGCGCCGCGCCGGTCGTCAAACCAGTGAACGAAGCGCCGCTGCACCACGCCACGTGCCCCATGAAAATGGAGCTCCAGAAGTTCGACACTCTCGTGCCGCGCAGGGTCAAGACCTTCCGGTGCGACCAGGATGTCATAAAACGGCAGAGACTCCAGGATTGCGTGGAGTTGGAGGACACAGTGATGCTCTTCAACAGAGAGGGCGGCATAGTCACAAGAAAGGTCATAGTAGGATGCGTTCAAATACCCAAGGCTTCCATCCCGGCGGATCAGATGGGCCGTAAGTGAGCGGACGGCGCCGGCAGCTCGACGGATATCTACCTTGTTCGGCCACCAGTACCACACACTCCGGTACTCGCGCGGCCGCAGCCGCGGCGCGGGTGAACCGCCCGCACCAGTCATCGTTACTTGTTAAGTTGCAACTTGCACCCTTAGGCTGCCCGCACACAGTCAATATTATTGTCAATAAAAATATTGACAATATTTTTTTTATATGAAATAATATTGATCAATCCTTCAATACGCCCCGCACACACGCAATATTATTGACAATATTCCTAAATATTGACAATAATATTGACTGTGTGCGCACAGCCTAAGGGTTTTCACTAGTCACTTCTTAGAGTGTAAGCTTAGGTACTGTATTATTTTTGTTAAAATTAGGTATCGCATTTATTAAAATACATAAAAAAAATTGTTTTTTCATTTCTCTGCAAACGTTTTACTTTTAGCAATAGGATACCTACGCAAAATAATTAATCGAATTAATCTGTAAAAAAAACTATGAGTGTTTATGCCGTTAGATCTTTGTTAGATGCATGAAAAGTAAAGGCCTTTTTAGGGTTCTTTTTCTATGAATGAATAGAATAGAATATAAATATTTTTGATTCAAATAAACTTTTTACAAGTGCTTTTGAATCGTCTGGCTCTACCACTGGTTCAGAATGCCCTTCCTACCGAGAAGAACCAGCAAGTAACTCGGCGGTTGCTCTTTTCAAAACAAATGTACAATACACACACACACACACACACACACACACACCACACGCACATACAAGCACAACACACATACCTACACCTTGTAACCTATTTAACCAAAAATCAAATAATTTTGAAAGTGTACCTACTTATTTCAGTTTTGTATTAGGTATGTATCTAAGCTATGGAAGAGCGGGGCCTCCTGCTACAAGTAGGTACTAGTAGTAATACTAGTTACTTACTAGGATGGTCTCAATTAATAATAATAATATGCATTATTAACACTGGTACTGAAATAAATATTTTTGTATTTGTATTGTATTGTAATACAGTAAATACTATGCTATATATGCATTATGCAGTGTTTCCACAATGAGGGAAGTTCCAAAAATGCATACCGACTAACTTCTATCTTAAGATGGGCAGACATAAAGTAGCCCCCTTCCCACCGGCGGCACCCGTTCACGAGCATGACGCATGACCCAGCCATTGCTTCGCTCAACCATACCTATTTGAGGGAACGTAACAACCCGCATCACACATCAATAGCATAGTTTAGTTTAGTGTTTATTAAAATAAACTTTTACAAGGTGCAGCTGGAGCCTGTAGCACAGAATATATAGGTAATAGTACTACGCAGTGCCGGATTAAGCAAGCGCGGGGCCCCTAGCAAATTCTTTCAAAGAGCCCTTGATCTGCTATGGGTTCTTAAGTATATAGTGGTAAAAGTCAATGAAAAAAATTTTTTCCAACGGGACTTGGTTTCTTTTAGTGTTTGGATTGTATGAGAATTTTATCAGATTGTTATATTATCTAATATTTTAGACTCAAAAAAATTATTTCTTGGGTTATACCCTTCTAACGTAGGCGCTCCCGTGCGACAGCAGCCACGCGCAACCCCATTTTCAATATTAATTAAAATTATTGTCTATGGGGCTAGAGTTCTGAGAGTCAAATTTTTTTTAAGGAATTTCTTCCCCTATATTTATGAATATTTTTTCAAATTTTTCGATATCGCAAATGGTTATTAAGTTGATATCAAAAAGCTGAGACCCTTTTTTCTTGTTTATGTTTATTGTTAATAACAAATTAAAAATTTGATTTCTAGAAAAAAAATGTCTTTCTCAAAATTTGATTTCGCATCAAATGAGCTTTCGCTCATATTTTTGCCACAATTTTTCGCAGGAAACTCACTTCTCGACTAGAATACTCGTGGATCTCCTCGCTAAAAAATTGGCCCAAAGTTTTTTTTTTTAAATATATTTTTATTAAATTACGCTCAGGCAGAGATGAGTGGTTTTAAATATGCGGGGCCCCTTTCGCGCGGGTAGCAATTGCTACTCTTGCTACGTGGTTAATCCGGCACTGGTACTACGTACCTGTAGTCAGTACTCAGTAGTCACGGTGCAACAGCGTACCTCAGCGCACCGGCCGCGGCCGCGCGGTGGGCGTGCCGCGCGCTGCTAGGCGTGCGCGCGCGCAGCCGGCCGGCACCGCCCCGCTCTATAGAGGTCGTAGCCCACTGGCACGACACCGCTCCCACACTGTTGCGCCTCGAAGTGACCGCTCGCTGTCCGTGCACGGACGCACACGTTCGCGCACCGATGACACGAGAGGCGGAACAGCTTGGCAGCGTGATTGCGGAAGTGGTGTTCGGACTCGGACCGCTAGGCACGCGGGGGTCCATGAATGTTAAGCTATTGCATAGCTTTTATCGCGGGCTTTGAGCGCGGCGACCGAATCAAGAAATTCCGTAACGAAAATTAACCTAACACCGTCGTTCAGGAAGCGTTCAACATTTTAGAGGTTCACAAGTAGCTCTGTTCGGCGCAGTGGGCGAGCGGCCGCTTTCTTTACCGTATGGTGTATGATGTCGCAGGTTCGAATCTCGCTCGCGAAGTAGTTACAGTGCGCTTTTTTTTGTTAGTTTTTTTTTTAATTTATTTTTTGCATAATTTTTATTATGCAAAAAAAATATTGCATAAATATTATAATTGCATAAGTTGATAAAAAATGCTATGCAATAGCTTTACCGCGGCAGTCCCCGACTGCCACACGAATTTTATTTTTTGTAATCGTCTGCCCCAGAAAGGGGAGAAAGACACATAGGGACAAGGATCAGAGTAAAAGAACTTGTAGAGAGTGAAGAAGGTGCACTGGGAACACGCGAAGAGCGAGTACCGGGCGCCCTCCCAGTGTTCCCCGAGGTTGGAGGGGCCATGGGAGGTGGCGGGCTTTCCATGCACGGAGAGCTAGCAGAAAGCTTGCTATCCACGCGTCAGTGCTCGCTGTCAACGTGGGATCGGGCCGGGTGTAGAGAGGCCTATTTAGCATACCAGAATAACCGCAGCAGATTCGTGATTTTCGCTTGTGAAGCACGCAGTAAGAGCTTGAAGAGAGACGACAAGCCTCTAGTGGCTAGATTACGTCAAGCTTGCCGAGTGTTGTTTGCTATTTTGTGTTATTATAAAGAGTACGTACCTACCTAAATAAAGTAGCTAGTGCATTAATTATATTATACATAGAGCTGACCCAGCGAACTTCGTACCGCCACTACTTATAAATGAAAAATTAGTTAAATAAACATTTTCCAGTGGACCAAATTGTGAATCTAAACCATCCTCGAATCCCCTTGAACTCACACAAAAATTTCATCAAAATCGGTCCAGCCGCCTAGGAGGAGTTCAGTGACATACACACGCACACAAGAAATATATATATTAAGATTATGGGCATATTGCCCATATTTGAATGTACATTCTTCCATGGGGGAGCGGTGTCGTGCAAGTGAGTTATGACCTTATAGTCTAGGCAATGAAGCTAGTGGACCCCAACATCAATTCCTCAGGCGACGAAACTTTACAGAATGATAAAGTATCAGTAGTTAAAAGTATTTTATAAATATCCAAAAAAAAATTAGAACGGAAGTTAGGTATTTTTACCTAAACTCTTTTATGCTTAATATCTCAGTTCGGCAAAATGCTCGGTCAAAACTTTCTTCACCTGAAACATTCATGTAAAGTCTAGAAACAAAATATAAAATATCCAAAATATACTCCTAGTCGAAACCACCAAATTTTGAAAAATACGTTTTTTCAATGTTACTTGCAGCCAAAAATTGCTCTGTGAATTTTTTTCACTGGAATGTCCTTTTATAGCCGTTTTGTACCTACAACTTGAAAATCCAAACAATATACCAAGAGACTATATTTTTTTCAAAAACTACCCTTTTACTCACAGTGCAAAATTTCTCCATCCATTTTTTTTATTGATATGATTACAATTATTTTTTTTGTATCAAGTATCAAAATATCCAAAAAAATAATCAAGCGCATTAAAAACTATAAACATTTTAGAAAGAAATATTTTATATTTAATCCATCAAGGGAAGCAGGAGCGTGGTGACGTCACGAGACCCGACATATTATCTGCCTATTATATCGACATATTTTTTCTACGGTGACGCGAGCCTGTATTTCGTTGAATCGACTGTGCAATTGTCAATCAAAAACTGTTGCCAACGACGGTGACTATGACGATCAATTATTGGTTATGATTTATGAACTATACCCAAGATGTCCCAGATGTCAGTCAGCCTATACGAGATTAGTATGGCTCTCAAACAGCTCAAGAACAACAAAGCGCCTGGTGATGACGGAATCATTGCGGAACTCCTGAAAGCGGGTGGACGTTTATAGGTTGATAAAGAAGAAATAGATATGAATATTTTTTACTTTTTAAAATTAAAAAAAAATAATTTTGATGATATTATGTTTTAGCTCAAGCTTTTTGACCATTAGAATAGAATAGAATAGAAATGTTTTTTTATTCAAATAAACTTTTACAAGTTTTTTTACAATCGTCAATGAGTCTACCACTGGTTCGGAATGCCGTTCCTGCCGAGAAGAACCAGCAAGAAACTCGGCAGTTGCTCTTTTCAAAATACTTTTACAATATACTTAATAGATATTATGCTATGTATGCATTACATACTGTAGTACCATTAGTAGTGACCTATTTATTCGAAAATTCATGTTTAAGAACACCAAAAATCTAGGTCGTAAACGACATTTTTAGCGAATATTGAGACGTAAATAAGACAGATCGAAAGAGCGTTAAAAACTGAGTATGATACCATTAAAAAGTTCAAGTTTTGGCCAAAATGTCCTTTACGCCCTTTGTAATCCGAGGTCAGTGTGTAATCCGATACATCGATGCTGGAAATTTCAAATTTTGTAAGCGACAAACATGCGACAAACCCCTAATTTTCAGGAGGACCAAACAAAATTTTACCTTTTAAACTGTCATAACTCTCATTTTTAGGGTTCCGTACTCCGTACTAAAAACGGAACCCTTCTAGAATCACTTCGTTGTCCGCCTGTCTGTCCGTCTGTCAATACCATTTTTCTCAGGAACACATGGAGGGTATCAAGTTGAAAATAGTATCAAATACTCAGGTCTGCAATCCCTTGTAGCTGTGACAAAGTCTAAGTCGACGCAATCAAAAGATCCTTTTAACGGTCCTTTTATGGTCCATCTATGCCGCATATTTTAACACTCGCAAGACCTAGAGGGTACTTCCTGTTGACCTAGAATCATGAAATTTGGCATGAAGCAATGTCATGTAGCACAAGGAAAGGAAAAAATCCGAAAATCGTAAATTTGTAGTTTCATCACAAAAATTTTTTTGTGATGCAGTATATTCTACTATCCTAGTTCCTACTATGCGATGCGATGACTATGCAAAAGTTTGTGAGGATGTATGGATGGATGTTTGGATGGATGTTTATTACTTTTTCACGCTACAACGAATGAACCGATTTGGCGGAAATTTGGAATGGAGATAGCTTATAAACAGGATTAACACATAGGCAGTAGGCCAAATTTATATTATAGTTCTATATTTGCATTAAACTTTTCAGATCATTGCATTTTGCTACAGATATTTCAGGTTCCAATTCAATTCTTACATCTTTAGAAGATTTTTGGTGCATTTGAAATGTTGGACTCTTCTTCCATTGATTTTTAACAATCATTAATTTTCATTGAGACACTTCTTTTATGCATTTTTTCTAAATTGACTTAGTTTATTAACAAAGAGCTTTTGCTATTTGTAAATAAACTAAGCTAACGCCTTTTGCTGTTTGTGTCGTTTAGGCTAAGGTCGATTCTTAAATATTTAAAACTTATTATTTCAAGACACTACCAAGTATGTTAAAAACAATATACTTTGTAATGTCTTTGGATGTTATCTAGCACATTCGATTGGAATCAGACCATTGCATAGACAGGGTCGTCTTAACCACACTGGACGCCGGGGTGCGAAAATCCGCCTGCGCCCCCCTTGCCAACAAAAAAAAAATTAATTAATTTTCCATTTTTGTATTTCATTTACTCTAAAATAAAGTTAGATACTTTATAATTGACTTCAAAAAAAGGAAGTTTATATCGGCGCGCAATCGGCTCATATTTTTTTCCATGCAGGTATGTACACCAATTTCTTCGAGATTTCAGACCGTATCGCATTTTTTTTATTTGAAAGAAAATGTTTGCTATTAACTATGAAGATTTAGAAAATATCGATTGTGTATTAATAATGTAAGTTATAGGTATCAAGCTTGACTACATCGTTAAGCTCGAGGCCCCAACTCCTCAATTCTAATGCTGCAGGGTGCTGCACTCTTAAGCTGTGAGAATTTAGGAATTTTTGATTGTGAATTCATATTGTAAAGACCAATTAATTACCTTTAGTTAGACTACACCACGAACTCCAGATTCTATCACCTGACCTGACAATCAGACCTGATGCTGCAGAATATTGCACTCCTAGGCCACTAAAAATAATAACGATTTTCAAAAAACTAACTTCAAACGCCTCTATAAATTACATATATAATCTTTGTTTCTACACGTATGTTGAAGTCGGATGGGCATATAAGAAACGTCGAAACAAACGGAGGCGCAACGCACACCAGATTTACACATTTGCCGCCAGTAGGCTATTCAAATTTTGCCGCCCCTACAAATCTCTACAATATTGTGTCAGTTCCTAGATTATTTTAACGACCCAATGATTTAATTAAGGCTAGCTGAGTCTGGTGGGCCGAAGCCCAGCAGCATCAGGATTGAGGAGTTGGTACCTTAAGCTCAATGATATAGGCCAGTGATTAACGGCCGTACTACGCAGCTGTGTATTCCATACTTGATACCTAAAATATCAATCTGTAATGGAAATTTTCACGAGCGAAGCGATCGTGAAAATATTTACTAAGTCAGAATCTAAAATTTGATCTATACGATCTAAAATTTTACTTTTTTTATTACTTACTACAAATATTACATCTCGTATCTCCAGTCCTTATTTATAAGAGATATCAAAATTTAAAATATACAGATCGATAGAGATAAAAATTTCGAGTTCAATGGTATATTATCAATTAGTGTACTTAGGACAAAATGTCCCTTACGACATTTGAAATTTCCAGCGTCGATATCAATTCGTCGCTTCTTACGTCAATGTTAATTCAAAATTTTTAAATACCAAAATAGATTTTAGATCGTATTTATCGGCTTTATGGCCGATGTGCAATATATATCGCCGGGTACTGTACAAGAAAGTTAGAATCTAAAATTTGATTTATACTAACTAAAATTTTACTTTTTTGTTACTTACTACAAAGTATTACATTTCGTATCTCCAGTCCTTATTTATAATTATAAGAGATATCAAAATTTTAAATAAATATACAGATCGATAGAAAGAAAAATTTCAAGTTCGATGGTGAAGCAAGTGTACTTACGACAGAATGTTCCTTACGACATTTGAAATTTCCAGCGTCGATATCAGTTGCATAAACTGCATAAACTAGCATTTTGCTTTAAACAGTTTGCAAATTTCTGGCGTGCCAAATACGTACTTAAACAAAATATATTTAATACATTTCCTCCTTTATTTCCTCAAATCATAAGTAATGAAAAAAAATTGAACTTTAAGCTATTGCATAGACACACAATTCCGCATGGATTTAGTTTTTAAAAATCCCGCGGGAACTCTTTCATTATCCGAGATAAAAAGTAGCTCTCCCGGTCTGAGGAACCACTACTACATCCTTTACTATACCCATGCAAAAAATCGCATCAATCCGCTGTTCTGTTGCGACGTGATTGAAGGACATACCAACAAACAAACACACTTTCGCATTTATAATATCAGTAATGCTTTATTATATTAACACTTTTTATAATTGTCAATTTTTTTACCATAAAGAAGAACCAAAGACAAAATTACGTTTAGCTGTCATTTACGTTTTGTTATTCCAGTGTCATTTGCGTTTTGTTATTCCATGTCAGATGCGTTTTTCTTATACCACGTTTTATAGTAACATGACGGAAACGCGGTCGAACGGGATAAAAAGTATCCTATGTCCGTCTTCTGGTTCTAAGCTACCTCTCCACCAATTTTCAGCCAAATCGGTTCATCCTTTCTTGAGTTATACTTAAATAGTGTAACTAACACCACTTTCTTTTATATATATAGACACAAGGCGTAGAATTGCCCGTGCGATCCAATCCTCATTAACTGTAATCTGTTGAAATTAATCTTTTAAAAAAAAAATTGTTTTGGTAGAAGTAGCCGCAAAATTATAATTGGCCAAAAAATATTTCCAACAACTATCAACATAATATTGCCTCTTATATACTTAGGTACATATTAAAAAGATGCCAGTGCAGATTTCATAAGGAAACCCGGTTGGACCATTTGCCTTCAGTTTACTTACCATTTTATCAATAAGCGACTTGGCAGTTTGAAAAGCATCGTATCCGACGTTGGGTACGGCGAGTCCATCAGCCAGCGTCGAGCGAATGTCCACGCTGAAAGGCTCCTCGTGCTTCAGAGCCATCTCCATGCTTGGACATTTCTCTGTCTCCACACCCTGCAACAAAACATATTTTGAATACATCATTTTGTACGAACGTGACTCTGTTGAACACGATACGATACGAATGTACGGTAGGCACGATGTGAATGTGCAATTCAAATTCAAATTCAAAATTATTTATTTCACGTAGGCCAACCTGTGGCTCTTATGACAAGTCATGACTCTACCACCGGTTCGGAAAGCGGATTCTGCTGAGAAGAGCCGGCAAGAAACTCAGCAGTTGCTCTTTTCCAATAATCATTTTACAATATTATTATGAAGCTATTACATTGTAATAAGTTTTTTATACTATCTTGTGGGCAGCTGGATGCCAAGCCGATTTAACCTATGCAAGTTTGTTAGAATAAAATATAACATTTCCACAATGAGGGGAAGTTCCAAAAAAAAACTACAATTCAATTCATGTTAAGACGGATTGATTGATTGGAAATTGGACGGACAATCTAAAGCGAGTCGCTGCAGGGAACTCCGGGACACAACCGGCACAAGATTGTTTTCTGTGGCGATCCTTTCAAAGAATTTCTGTCTCTAGCAGTTCCACGTCTTTTGGACAGGACAACTAGTCGTTTGTAGTCGCAGCGAGTCAGTTGGTATCGTAGAAAATATATTGTCTGAACAGCCCTCAATCGCCTTAATCATGACTGGAACTAAACTATGTAGCGAATTAAACTTGAAATTGCTGGCCGATTTTACAAAACTACAGTCTTAGTGACTGATTTTTGCGTGCAGCAATGCAATTTAGCACATTATATTGGTCAATCAGAGGACATTGCGATCACCGCACTGTAGGCAATTCCGTTGCTGGTTTAGTTTCTGAAATTTTCATGTTCGTGTGTGACTATCAATTTAGCAAATATTTATGTACCAAAGTAAGTCATAGTCTGTTTTTTTTTAACTAACGAGCACCGAAAATTTTGACTGCGTTGCTATTGGTCCACGTAATCAACATAAAGTCCCAGGCCCCACCCCTAAAATGACCCATCTCATTCTGTCAATATGGGAAATGTGCGAGAGACATAATCAGTACCTACTCATTTGTTAAAAAAAATAGACTATTCTACTGGTCGAAAAGTGCGGAAGTATTAAAAATATATTTCGTATGATTGGATTAGGTGAAGGTCAAGTTATCACTTACGTAGATAAGAACATGCGGCTGAAGATGTTTGATAGCCGTGGCCACGCCCGCCAGCAGGCCGCCGCCGTCCACCGGCACCAGAACCGCGTCCACATCTGGTACTTGCTCCAAGATCTCCAGCCCTACCGTGCCCTGACCCGCCATAATGTGGGGATGGTCGTATCTACCATACATATAATATGAAACAAAGTAGATAAATTATAATATTAAACGCTTTATTATAACAATCGTCCATATCATATTCTATCGTCTCGTTTATCGTGTTTCATTTATATTTTGCCATCGTCTCTTCTTGTATGAGAGCAAAAATGCTCTAAGGGCCTCATATAGATAATTTCGTCTTAAATCTTACTTAACGTCTCCTTTATTGTGGTTTATTCTATCTGTTTTATCGTTTTTATACTTTGTATACGTTTTATCGATATTAGCCTATATTATCGTCTTGAATAGTTTGTCTTTCACCTCGTGTACTTTTTCGTCTATCCGCTTGCGCATCATCTTATACGTTCCTATATAATATTGTAATGTTAACAGCTATCGTCTTATTAGGTCTCGCCTATCAGCATCTGGATTACCATCATTGTCGCCACATCTACTGTCTCGACTATATTATAGTCGATAGAGCCATCAACTCAAATGACGTCACTTCTATCTTCTCGCCTATTGAAGTCTGGTTCACACTCAATAAGTGGCTACTACCGCCTCGACTATCGACAACTAACGTCTCACCTAACGACGTAGGAATCGTAGGTACACCGATGTCGATGTTGTCACATTTACGGTAGTAAATATAATTCATCTATGCCGTCACATGAACCGTCTCGATTAATGAGTTGATTTCATTGGTGTCGCGTGTAAAACGAGTTGAGAGTCTCTACTATCGACTCGTTTAGCATCTGTCACACCTTGGCTATCAAAGTCTGGGTTATCTTAGACGTAGTCGTAATTCCTAGTTCCATGGGGTTATCCGTTATCGTCAATGTCGTCACACCTGTGATCTACCGTCACGGCTATCATCTCGTTTATTATCTTAACTACTTTGTCACGTCTATAGTAGCATCTTGTAGTAAAACTTATATGTACCCATTGATGTATGTGAGCCCCTTTTCTTTAGCCAAAGTCATGGCATGATACTTCGCTTCCTTCATGTCATGTCCATGAATAATAACGTTTGCTCCATAGGAGCGACAGTTCTGTATCTTCATAATGGGTGCTACGTTAGGCATCACCACGGAGACGGGAATGTTGAGCTGCTTCGCGCGGTAGCTGAGGGCCTGCGAGTGATTCCCCAGTGACGCCGAAATTATACCACGTGCCTTACTTTCTGGAGAAAGCAGAAGTAACGCGTTTCGAGCTCCTCTTTCTTTGAAGCTATAAAGAGTTTGACACATAAAGTCAATTAAAAAAAGCCGGCCAAGTGCGAGTCGGACTCGTGCACCGAGGGTTCCGTACTCCAAAAGTAAAAGTAAAACGATAATATTATATTAATTTGCTTATTTATCGTTAACTTTGTTTGTAGAGGTTTATTGTTAATATAAAAAAAAACTATGCTAGTTAGAGCGTTGATTTTATTTTTCCTGTAAAATATACACAAACTTCTATAGACCATAATTATTTCAGATTTTTCGATTGGTAAACTTCGGAGATAAGGGGGGGGGGGGGGGGGGACGGTATTTTTTTCGACATTTTGGCCGATTACTCAAAAACTATTATATATAGAAATAAATAAAAAACTGTTTTAGAATGCACAAGTACAGGCCTTTCATATGATACCCCACTCGGTATAATTATCTTACTTTGAAATTTCAAACGCCCGATTTTCCCCCTTTTTTAATAAAACTAAAAATAATTTTTGATTTTTCTTTATTCCAATGATGTTTTTTTTTTCTTTCGATGACAAGCTAGTCCTTGACTGCGATCTCACCTGATGGTAAGTGAAGATGTAGTCTAAGATGGTAGCGGGCTAACTTGGAAGGGGTATGACAGTGAATATTCAACCCATACCCCTAATTGGTTTCTACACGCCATCGTGCCGGAACACTAAATCGCTTGGCGGCACGTCTTTGACGGTAGGGTGGTAACTAGCCACGGCCAATGCCTCCCACCAGACCAGACCAGAGAAAATTCAGAAATTATAAATTCCCAAACAGACTCCGCCGGGAATCGAACCCGGGACCTCCTAGTTATAAGACAACAGCGCACACCACTGAGCCAGGGAGGTCGTCAAAATGTTGGGCCACTATTATGCACAACTATGCCTTTCATATCGACAGCTTTAATAGTTACTGAAATAATCGACTGTGACAGACGGACGGACGGACGGAGAAAGTCTCACCATAGGGGTTCCATTTTTACCATTTTGGTACGGAACCCTAAAAATTGTACCTACTTGCAAAAATATTTACACCTTGTTTACCTACAATGAAAATCCTGATACAAATATTTGTCATGTGAGTTCTAAGTGCGAGTTCTATTCTATTGGACTGGGAGCTCAGGCCGATCAGATCGGCAAGTCTGGCTCCCAGTCCATTATTTTTGTTTATAAGCTAGCACAGTGCAGTGTATTGTGTACCTATAGAATATGAGGGAAATGGGAAAACAATAAACGTAAATGGAAAAAAGTTTAGAAACGGTTTATTCAATAGCTTGTATTCCCTCCCCGGGCTCTATTATTACTGCTTCCATGCGGTTCTTCATCGATCGGATTAGAGTCATGATCACAAGTTGTGGAATGTTATCCCACTCTTCTTTAATTGCATTGCGTAGCTGGCCAAGAGTTTCTGGGGCGGAATCCGTTGCTCGAATTCGTCTTTTTAATTCATCCCATAGATATTCCATGGGATTCATGTCAGGGCTTTTCGCTGGCCATTCGATAACAGAGATGCCGACTTCAGTAAGATAATCTTGTACAACGGCTGCGGTATGAGCCCTAGCGTTATCGTGCATGAATATGAAAGCATCACCAATAAAATGTGCATAGGGTTTTTGACGACCTCTCTGGCTCAGTGGTGAGCGCTGTTGTCTTATAACTGGGAGGTCTCGGGTATCGATTCCCGGCGGGGTCAATTTGGGAATTTATAATTTCTGAATTGTCTCTGGTCTGGTCTGGTGGGAGGCTTTGGCCGTGGCTAGTTACCACCCTACTGTCAAAGACATGCCGCCAAGCGATTTAGCGATCCGGCACGATGGCATGTAGAAACCAATTAGAGGTATGGGTTGAATGTTCACTGCCATACCCCTTCCAAGTTAGCCCGCTAGCATCTTAGACTGCATCATCACTTACCATCAGGTGAGATCGCAGTCAAGGACTAGCTTGTCGTCGAATAAAAAAAATAGGGTATCACGTGAGCCTCAAGACATTGTTCGATGTATCGACGACGTATGTGAGTGCAGGCAAACGTGGTCCGGATACGAAGACGAGTTCTGTTTTATCCTCGGTGCTAATGCCTCCCCAAACTGTCCACGAACCGCCACCGTAGCTTACTTTTTCTTCAATGCAGTATTGTGCATAGCGTTCTCCTTCTCATCTGTATACTTACCTTGTTCCTTCCGTCGTTACCATACAACATATCTACTTAATTTTGCACTCATCAGAAAAGAGAATGTTGCTCCACTGTATTAAGAGTGGGTGTGCGCTCGTTAACAGTAAACAGATTTGATTTTTACAGTAGTAGGTAGATCAAGTTTCAAGTATCCGAAAAAAAACACGCAAGAATTACATCATACTGCCAAGGGGTGTTTGGGCAAAAACATAAAATGATGAAATTTGTTCGATAATAAAAAATCGCGAAGTTAGGTCTAATTTTTAACCAATATTCATTTATTTTCAATGTTTTGCATATTACAGAGCCAAAATTTTTACATTAAATTCCGATTGATATTATCAAGAGAGTAGCCTAGTGAATTGAAAAGAAAATGAATATTATTTTACGAGTTACAAAGTATTTGGCGCTTACTACACTCCTATTCCGCGCAAAACGCTTTCTTTTGTCGCGCCTCACATGTGATTGAGGCTATGTTTTATCTCATCGCGAAATCTGTTTTTTTTTTGGGGTTACACTCGCTATTAATGACCAATTTAGGTGCTCACGTGCAAAGTTAAGGCGCGCTCTTCGATGGTCTGCTGTTAATTTTGGCCCATTTGCTGGATGTGTGGTACCAGTCCACGTTCCTTCAACCTTCTTCTAATTGTAGAGCCACTTACAGACACCCTTCGAACAACACGGAGCTGCTGCTGCAGTTGGAAGGCATTAAGGCGTCGATTTCGCAAAGAAACTGTTGTAAGAAACCGGTCGTCTTGCTCAGTTGTGACCCGATTCCTACCAGATCCAGGACGGCGCGTAAATAATCCAGTCTCTCGATATCGTTTGTACACTCTATGAACAGATGACAGGCTTAGATGCAATCTTGCAGCCACAACACGCTGACTAAGCCCAAAATCCAGCAACGCCACCACTTGGGCGGCTTCTGCGGGTGATGTATCCATGTGTTTAAGAAAAAAAACTTTTTATTCAACGTGACAAGGCACAGTTAACAAATAACAAACAAAGAAATTAACAATTAGGGTACCTAATTTTTAGTTAATTATGCACTTAAATGTACTCCAACTCTTAACACCCTTTTGTATCAAAACTATGTTTCAGTTCATATGTCGGATAAACAATTAAAAATCGAATTTTGAATTTCCATACACCAATGTAAAGACCAAACAGCCAGCTACAAGATTATGTGTTTTTTTAGGGTTCCGTACCCAAAGGGTACCAACGGGACCCTATTACTAAGCCTACGCTGTCCGTCCGTCCGTCCGTCTGTCAGCGGGCTGTATCTCGTAAACCGTAATAGATTGACAGATGAAATTTTCACATATTATGTAGGTATTTCTATTGCCGCTATATCAACAAATAATAAAAATTAAATTAAATTAAATAAATTAAATAAAAATATTTCCATGGGTACATGGAAATATTTTTATTTTAATTTTTTTTAACGGAACCCTAAAAGAGCGAGGCCCGACTCGCACTTGGCCGATTTTTTTTTCATGGAAAAAATTAAATAACACTAGAAAAAAAATCGGAAGTGTTTCGATATTTTTGATGAGAAAACTTCTCATCAAAAATATCGAAACACTTCCGATTTTTTTGTAGGTATGATCTACCTATAAGATAATTAAGCAGTATTTCAATGCACAATATGGATCTGCGTTTTGTATGTTAGGTACTGGATTTCTTTTCGCAAATCGCATCGACCGCTGAATCGATCATAACAAGAAATAAGTATGCTCAGAAAGAAGTCGGGAGGGCAATATAGTACCGGGGTTTCAAATCCTAAGATCACGCCGAACGCAGTCGTGGGGATTGGGGGAAGGCTTGCAAATAATAACACCCTTACAAAATGGCAACGCATCAATCGTTTATTGTTGCAGTACGTCGCTCGTCTAGGAGCTGGAATTGTAGAACTTCAGCTTTACGGGTCGTCTCTGCGGAGGCCTGCGGCGGGCGGGGGGTGTGGACGGGCGGGACGGCGCAGACTTGTCGCTGGACGGCGCAGACTTGTCGCTGGACGGCGCAGACTTGTCGCTGGACGGCGCAGACTTGTCGCTGGACGGCGCAGACTTGTCGCTGGACGGCGCAGACTTGTCGCTGGACGGCGCAGACTTGTCGCTGGACGGCGCAGACTTGTCGCTGGACGGCGTGTCGCGTCGCGTCGTGGCGGTGCCGGCAGACGCGCTGGAGACGATGGTGGCGGAGGTGGCGGAAGGTGTGAGGTCACGCGCTCTCTTGCGGGAGGGGGGCGAGTGTTCGAGCGAGGTGAGCGCGCCGCGTCGTCCGCTGCTGCGTGTCCTGGGTGCAATAATTAATACACTGCTAAGCTCCCAAGCTCCCTAGAAACTGAAGTGGAAATGGGCGGGGCACATAGTTCGAAGAGCTGATGGTCGTTGGGATCCCAAGGTGCTGAAGTGGCGACCCCGCACCGGGAAACGCGGTGTTGGCAGACTCCCCCACTAGGTGGACCGACATCAAACGAGTCGCAGGGAGCCACTGGATTCAAGCGGCGTAAGACCGAAGCCTGTGGACGTCCATGCAAGAGACCTTTGTCCAGCAGTGGACGTCTGTAGGTTGATAAAGAACGAAACGGATGAAGCTCCACCACGACTTGTTCCTTCATCCTTGCATAGCCGTAACGAAACTGTTTTAATTTAAAGCAGAGACAATAATAACATACGCTTGTGATACGATTTCTGCGATGCCCCCCCCCCCCCCCCCTAGCTCACCGCCGTGAAACAATCTTAGAAGTGTAAATTAAGAATTTAAAATAACCCCGACATGTAAATCTATGGCCGGACTATACATTTTTAGACTTTGAAATATTACCATAATAATACGCCAAAATTTTTCCACATATAATTTTAATTTAATTTTATCCTATTTTTATTATAATAATTGTAATTTGATACCTACCTATGGACAAATACTGTCTGAAATAAAATATTTTTATTTTATTTATTTATTTATACACGCAACATCTTGTTAACCAGGTTGCTGCTCCATCGTTAGATCCCCTCCTTCTCGATCCTCGCTCATTATCTAACACCTACTCATTAAGACCATTCACACTATATCTGCTGTAAGCTGCTGAGGGGTTGGGATCCCGCAGACTACTTGATGCTGCAGCATCAGCTCAAGGTTACTATGTCTTAGAAATAATCCGAAGTAACACCAAAATAAATGTCAATTCAATCGCACCTGTGAAAGTTTGTAAATCCCTTTAATCAAGTCAGAAATGAGCTTATATTCAAACGCCTGAACAGATCAACACCTGATCAATTCTTTCAAACAGAGAAAACCGTATCGAAATCGGTCCAATCGTTGGTGAGCTACGAGGGAACAGACAGATACACACACACTCGTGTCGGAGGACAGCGCCGAAATCTTGTGAGTAAGTTATACGACTCCTTGTCAATAACACTGTTTCACACGATGTCATGCAAGATAAAACCATGTCGGAGCTCGCGTCATGCAACGAAATCATAATAAGGTTTTTTTTGTTTTATGTGTTGCTTGCATCAGAGCGAATAAAACAAAAAAAATTCAAATCGGCCAAACCGTTTTTGAGTTTTAGCCAGACTAACGAAGAGCAATTGTTGATTTTTATTTTATATAGATGTCTGACCCAGTGATCTATCTACAGTCAATATTACTAAATATATTACATAACTAAGCATATCTATCTACTAGTCCAATAATAGTTCATATAAAATAAAATAACATAATAAGCAAAGTTAATATATAACATTGAGCTACAATAAAATATACAAACTTACCTACTTAAGGCTCGAGTGTCCGTGCGTGTTTGAAAAGAATAGAATAGAATAAAATATTTTTTATTCAAATAAACTTTTTAGCTTTTGAATCGTCTGACTCTACCACTGGTCCGGAACGCCCTACCTGCCGAGAAGAACCAGCAAGAAACTCGGCGGTTGCTCTTTTCAAAACAAGTTTACAATACAATAAATACTTATGATATTACGTATGCAGTGTTTCCACAATGAGGGAAGTTCCAAAAATGCATACCTACCAGGTACTAACAATGCAATATATCTTAACACGGGTAGACATAAAGCAGCCCAATAAGAATAGAATAGAATAGAATAGAATAGAATAGAAATGTTTTTTATTCAAATAAACTTTTACAAGTACTTTTGAATCGTCAATGAGTCTACCACTGGTTCGGAATGCCGTTCCTGCCGAGAAGAACCAGCAAGAAACTCGGCAGTTAGTCTTTTTAAAATACTTTTACAATATACTTAATAGATATTATTCTATGTATGCACAGTTTCCACAATGAGGGGAAGTTTCACAAAAGCATAGGTAATTATTTCTAATTATAATTCAACACAATATGTTAAGACGGGCAGACAGAAAGTAGCCCCGTTGCCCCTGGTGGCACCCGTTCACGAGCATGACGCATGACCCAGCCATTGCTTCGCTCAACCATATTTGAGGGAACGTAACAACCCGCATCACACGATACCACCGCAGAAGAGAGACAAAGAAGAGTTCCTTCTCGATTCATGAAGAAGAATCGGTTAAGCCACGGAGTTAAACCGTTACGAAATGGAAATAATTGGTCAAGGGCGTCGACGAACGCGCTAGTTAGGGTTCCGTACCAAAATGGTAAAAATGGAACCCTTATGTGGTGAGACTTTCTCCGTCCGTCCGTCCGTCTGTCACAGTCGATTATTTCAGTAACTATTAAAGCTATCGACATGAAATTTGGCACAGTTGTGTATAATAGTGGTCCAGCATCATTGGAATAAAGAAAAATCGAAAATTATTTTTAGTTTTATTAAAAAAAATTAGAGTGGGGTATCATATGAAAGGCCTTTACTTGTGCATTCTAAAATAGTTTTTTATTTATTTCTATATATAATAGTTTTTGAGTAATCGGTCAAAATGTCGAAAAAAATACCGTCCCCCCCCCCCCTTATCTCCGAAGTTTACCAATCGAAAAATCTGAAATAATTATGGTCAATAGAGGTTTATGTATATTTTACAGGAAAAATAAAATCAACGCGAAAATTATTTTAGTTTAATTAAAAAAGGGGGAAAATCAGGGGTTTGAAATTTCAAAGTAAGATAATTATACCGAGTGGGGTATCATATGAAAGGCCTTTACTTGTGCATTCTAAAACAGTTTTTTATTTATTTCTATACATAATAGTTATTGAGTAATCGGCCAAAATGTCGAAAAAAATACCGTTCCCCCCCCTTATCTCCGAAGTTTACCAATCGAAAAATCTGAAATAATTATGGTCAATAGAGGTTTATGTATATTTTACAGGAAAAATAAAACCAACGCTCTAACTAGCATAGTTTTTTTATATTAACAATAAACCTCTACAAACAAAGTTAACAATAAATAAGCAAATTAATATAATATTATCGTTTTACTTTTACTTTTGGAGTACGGAACCCTCGGTGCGCGAGTCCGACTCGCACTTGGCCGGCTTTTTTTCGTACTCATACTAATTATTACAAAGTTTATTTTGCGGTTGCATTTTCATCGTCACATATCAGTTATCACAGTGTTTAGGATACAAGTTCTTTATTCGAATAAACTTTTACAAAGTGCTTTTGAGTCGTCGAATGAATCTACCACGCTTTTTCGTAACTTGAAGTTAGCGCAACTACACAATATTAACTTGGTCTCGGTTAGTTTTGACTCAAGATAGTTGTGATATGTTTCAATGTCTAATTTTGGAAATAGTTTGAAATTATTGTTATTTTTCATTATTTAATTTCGGAATTAGGAGAGGGGGTGGGGGAGGGTCATATTTTCTGCGGTTCGGAAGACATTGAAGGTGAGGTCATAATATGACATAATTCAAAAGTGATGGTTATTTAAATAATTCGTTTATTATAAAAAATATATTAAAATTAATCACATATCTAGGTCCTTACATTTCAAATACAAATAACATTACATAACCCGCGAAGAGCGTTTTAATATTACAGTCTTTATGAGAAATAGTTATTTGTGTTATATGGGGCCAAAGGAATTTTTTGTTCCCCGAGGGCGTTATTTTGAATTCAGAGCGAAGTGAAGGATTCTATAGTAGACTCCCGAGCGCAGCGAGGGATTCTAAAGTAGAATCCTGAGCGTAGCGAGGAATTCAATATACGCCGCCCGAGAACAAAAAATTTTGGCCCCGAATGAGACACATTATTTTTCATCATTACCTATGAGAAAAAGCTAGGAGTATCGACCTACTATATAATTAGAGTATAGACATTACCAATACGTATACGTATGTAATTGAAAGTTTAAATAAAACACAAATAATTTTTTTATGAAATAATTAAACATTAATATTTATGTTGGAAGTATGGGCGTATATGTCTAATCGACAAATTTGATCACGTGACTTATCGTAGACAACAGCTTCTCAAACATTTTTGAATTTCGCCACATTTTTGAATTCTCTCTTCTGATTGGTCCGCGTTAGTGCTTTAGTATGCTAAAGCACTATAACGCGGACCAATCAGAAGAGAGAAATGAAAAGTCCCATGGGGTTAAAATGAAATTTTGCTCCCGCTGTCCTCTGAAGCCAATATTCGTTTTTCGAATAGGTATGATGAAAAAGATTTTTCTAAATAACCGTACTGTACCGTACAGTACAGTTACAATGTAGTTCTGCGACACGGGACACTATGTCATAAGGGGCGAGCTATTTAAAGTAAACTACAGAAGTCATTAATAGAATGATGATGACTTATGATGAAGATGATGGTGCCACATAATATTATATAGCAGGTATGTATACTCTATAGCTATACTACTTATCAAACTACCAACTACTTATTTACTACTTCAAGGAATCAACATAATTAGATACATACATTTCGAACGTGTGTCAAAATCAAGTGTTACATATTTTGATAGGAGTCTTGATACAAGTCGCTCGTTTGCTACAACTGTTTTTTTTATCGAAAATCCAGATTAATTAAACTGTGTCTAAAGGTTTCAAAACAATTTTCAAAATCTTTGTTTTTAGGGTTCCGTACCCAAAGGGTACCAACGGGACCCTATTACTAAGCCTACGCTGTCCGTCCGTCCGTCCGTCCGTCCGTCTGTCAGCGGGCTGTATCTCGTAAACCGTAATAGATAGACAGATGAAATTTTCACATATTATGTATTTCTATTGCCGCTATAACAACAAATAATAAAAATTAAATTAAATTAAAAAAATTAAATTAAAATGGGTAGGTGGGTAGATGGAAATCTTTTAATTTAATTTTTTTTAACGGAACCCTAAAAGAGCGAGGCCCGACTCGCACTTGGCCGATTTTGTAAATTTGATCTTGTCTTTTGTGTTCATTTTAATTTTATTCAGCTAGATATTGTAGTTTTCACTTTAGTGAAATGGTGATTTATATATCTATTACTTTTTCGATATACCTAAATTAGAGATGCGCCGAATGTAGGTTCAACCGAATACAAATTTTCGGCCGAATATTCGGTTCAAACTTTACCGAACCGAATATTTGGCCGAATCATTCGGTTAAATTATGGTATTTGTTATTTATGGTTTTTATTGATGATTTCATACAATCAACAATAAAAGACATTTATATTAAAAAAAAAAACTTAATTTGATTATATACATATTTTAATACTTGTGTTGGTTCCTAAAAGTAGTAGTTATTATATTATATTCTAAAAAAACTGTGTACAACTTTCGGAATAAACCACACTTCTTTAGTAATTAGTTAACCTTACTGTTATGTTCTTTTTTAAATTTTAACAATAATTTAAAGATTCGGTAATTATTCGGCAAATCAACCGAATATTCGGCCGAATACGAACATGAAAAAATATGCCGAATGTACCGAATACGAATATTCGGCCGAACATTCGGCGCATCTCTAATATAAATCATTGTTGCAGCAATCGAGCGAAACATCATTTCCATACATGTCAGTGTACATTATATGACATAATTATTCAACTATAGTTTGAGCGCAAGAGCTAGGCACCGCCTGAGGTATGTGGGCGGTGAGACGGGGGAGGGCGCGATTGACAAGACGTTGACTAGACGCACATGAGATATTTTAGGGCAGATAAATCTCAGGATAACATGTCGGAAAATGTCTTAATAAATGTAATGAGTAATTATAACAAAAAAAATATATTTCCTGGTTAAACAAGAATAAACGCATATCTAAAATGAGTACATTTTATTATTTACGATACAGTAGCCTCTGCCACTAATTTATTAATGTTCATATCATATTTGTGTTCTATACTTTCCTTGTCACCCTTTCGTTTGAGAAAAAAACTGTGCACAGTGTAAATAACATTTTTCACATTACGTGGAATTGGCAGACCCATCTCAAGATATTTTATCTCGTGTGTGTTTGGGACAAAGGGGCGCAAACAACTAAGACGTGTGACCGTCGCCGTGGTCGACGGCAGACTGAGTTAGCTACAAGATTGTTTACCTCCCCCGTCTCACCGCCCACATACCTCAGGGGGTGCCTAGCTCTCCCGCTCAAACTATACAGGGAAGGCACTTAAGTTAAAACAATATAATAAAATAAGTTTACGGCTCTCCAGGAAAACAGGACTGTATTATTATAAATCACTCATTAAATACTAAAGGGCCACAAATCAAAAATATCTAAGAATCGGATTATGTACTTAAAAAAAATCATCAAAATCGATGTTATTAATAGTAAAAATAAGAAATACCGCATCTATGTAATAATGTATAAACTTAATAAATTATCGAATACTATCAAATAAAAATATAGGAAAAAAATAAAAATTCATGTTTTCAGTTTTCTTCTAATCATCCTATAAAAAATCGGCCAAGTGCGAGTCGGGCCTCACTCTTTTAGGGTTCCGTTAAAAAAAAATTAAAAAAATATTTATTTCCATGTACCCATGGAAAGATTTTAATTTAATTTTTTTAATTTAATTTAATTTTTATTATTTGTTGTTATAGCGGCAATAGAAATACATAATATGTGAAAATTTCATCTGTCTATCTATTATGGTTTACGAGATACAGCCCGCTGACAGACGGACGGACGGACGGACGGACAGCGTAGGCTTAGTAATAGGGTCCCGTTGGTACCCTTTGGGTACGGAACCCTAAAAAGGAACTTTTATTTGTGGCCCTTTGTATTTAATGAGCGATTAAAATCATTACTTTTGTCAAACTAAGTAATATGAAAAAAATATATCATCAAGAAAATAAATCTATCAAACAACTACCCCAATCCAGGCCCTCATCTCTAATTTTTCGGAAGTTATGTGAGTTTTAAGACTTTTTTAGTAATCAAAAATCACTTGCTTTAAAGGTAAAGTAAAACATCGCGAGGAAACCAGCATGTCAGGCTCTCCATAATGTTCTCCAGGTGTAAGAAGTCTATAACCCGCACTTAGCCAGCGTTGTGGACTTATGGCTTAAACCCCTCTCGAGACCTGAGGTAGTAAAATATTCCTTGACTGTATTGATTCAAATTCACAAATTCAGTACAACCGATTCTAACATGGTACGTTATGGAACGTATCGTACATACATACCTTAACGTATGAGAATGCATACACGAAATTGAGCTCTAATTCAATGCTGTTATGGTTTATTTTACTTTGACGATTTGATATTTTAGAAAATCAGGGGCCGAGCCCAAAAGTGAGTCGACGCCTTACGATGGGTTGAGTTGAATGAATGAAATGAAATTTAAAAGTTTATCCCGTTATCTATTACATCAAGATTTAGAATAACTTGGCACACCTTTATTATTTAAATGTCGTGAACTATTTATTATGTCTGATGTTTTTTTTAATTTAAAAGACTCTATGGAAACTCTAATTTACAATGGTATAAAAACGGATTTAAAATGTAATATTTATCTATTTTATAGTAAATAAATACATCTTTTGAAGTACATACATAAATATTTAACAATATACAATGTACAATATTATAATAAGTGCTATAATACTATAATTATAATATACTGAGTTCAGTACATCAGTTACATATACTTCAGCAAATCTAAATTAAAATGTTTCTTTATTTATAATGTACTCGATACACAGACATTATGTTTGGTTAAGTTTTGTTACATTTGTATCGATAGTAAGTATCATGTTTTTACTCGTACGAAATCCTTTTTGGCATATTTGACATCATAATTATTATAATAATATTATAAACTATAATATAAAATCTTTTAAAAAAAACCGACTTCAATCGCCCGCGCCACTACAAAGTATCTCTAAAAACCGCTTGACCGACTAAGGTAAAATTTAAATGGGACCACCTGGGAAGTATACCCTTCGAAGCAAAAAAGAATCTTCCAAATCGGTTCAGGCGTCTTCGAGTAATCGGTGAAAAATTGGTTAAAATCTATATATATAAAAGAAAGTGGTGTTAGTTACACTATTTATAACTCAAGAACAGATGAACCGATTTGGCTGAAAATTGGTGGAGAGGTAGCTTAGAACCAGGAGACGGACATAGGATACTTTTTATCCCGTTCGACCGCGTTTCCGTCATGTCACTATAAAACGTGGTATAAGAAAAACGCATCTGACATGGAATAGCAAAACGCAAATGACAGTGGAATAACAAAACGTAAATGACAGCTAAACGTAATTTTGTCTTTGGTTAAGTATGGTAAAAAATTTGACAATTATAAAAAGTGTTATAATAAAGCATTACTGATATTATAAATGCGAAAGTGTGTTTGTTTGTTGGTCTGTCCTTCAATCACGTCGCAACAGAACAGCGGATTGATGCGATTTTTTGCATGTGTATAGTAATGGATGTAGTAGTGGTTCCTCAGACCGGGAGAGCTACTTTTTATCTCGGATAATGAAAGAGTTCCCGCGGGATTTTTAAAAACTAAATTCATGCGGACGAAGTCGGTGGGCATCAGCTAGTATTATTATATTTTAACAAATCGATATGAATCGATCTCATTAGGTTACTAACATTTAGGAAGTAGGTTATGATTTCCAACCAACTTGTGTATAAGGAGAGTGACTTATACTAAACCTTTACTTGCATTAGACAATGAAAATTTTACTCGTAAGGCGGCGTGTTATTTGCTTTTGTCAAACCATTGTTACATAAAACATACTGGTTTATATATTATTGCTAGTATCAATAGGCAAATACGTACACATATAAATAAGTACACATGCGTTCAAAAATTCAATAAAATCAAAAATATATATATATATATATATATATATATATACTAGCTGATGCCCGCGACTTCGTCCGCGTGAATTTAGTTTTTTGTTTTTTTTTGTATTAAAACCTTCCGTGGAACTTAAGGAACATACAAAAAAATAAATTAGCCGAATTGGTCCATCCATTCTTGAGTTATGCGCTTACCAACATTCATTTTTATTTATATAGATATTCAATAATTCAATAATTTTAAACTGGGTAAAATGGAATCGTTATTCGGTATTATAAATGCCGCTACAAATATCAAATTTGCCAAAAGCGATCTCTTGGGTTTGTACTACAGCGTAGTGTCAATGTGTAGTGCTGTGTGTGTGGTGTTGTGTTGGGTAATGTTGTGTTGTGTTATTTTGTGTAGTGTGTTGTAATGTTGTGTGTGTCGCGTTATGTTGTGCAGTGTTGTGCAGTGTTGTGTGGTGTTATGTAGTGTTATGTAGTGTTATGTAGTGTTGTGTGTGTGCAGTGTTGTGTGTGTGTGGTGTGGTGCAGTGTTGCGCGGTGTGGCGGTGTGGCGGTGCGCGCGGCTCACCCGGGCTGCTCGCCGTCCGAGTCCGCGTTGTCGTCGCCCTCCTCCTCTTCGTTGGCTCCGCCTGCCGAAACACATACTTAAATCATTTTTAAACGACGTCAAAAATTAGTTTCTCATTTTGGACTGCATTAAATGCATAAATTTATAAAGAGATATTTAGAACAAAATATTTGCGTCTAAATTTACTAACACCATCTATTGTGGGCAGCGTGAACTTGCTTTAATGTCTGCTTATCTTTTACGAGATGGTTCTTACATGTGCCGAGAGATGGCGTTGATTCTTAAAGGTAATGTTTTAAAAGACACTTCGTTCCAACCGAGTGTTCCACGACACTCACGCATTTTTTTAATTCTAAGGCGTTTTTTGATTAATTCATCATTATCAACCTTTAGATGTCCACTGCTGGACATAGGTCTCCTGCATGGACCTCCACAGGCTTCGGTCTTGCGCCGCCTGAATCCAGAGGCTCCCTGCGACTCGTTTGATGTCGTCGGTCCACCTAGTGGGGGGTCTGCCAACACTGCGCTTACCGGTGCGGGGTCGCCACTCCAACACCTTGGGACCCCAACGACCATCAGCTCTTCGAACTATGTGCCCCGCCCGTTTCCACTTCAGTTTCGCGACTCGCTGAGCTATGTCGGTGACTTTGGTTCTCCTGCGGATCTCTTCATTTCTGATTTGATCTCGCAGGGATACCCCAAGCATAGCTCTTTCCATCGCTCGCTGAGTGACCCTGAGCCTTCTTATGAGGCCCACAGTTAGCGACCATGTCTCGGATCCATAAGTCATCACTGGCAACACGCACTGTTCGAAGACTTTAGTCTTCAGACACTGAGGAATTTTGGACGAGAAGACATTTCGGAGCTTCCCGAACGCTGCCCAGCCGATTGATTAATTGTTCTTACTAAATGCATTGGAAGTGTGGTAGTGGTTCAGGGGATCAGGTTGGTTGGTGGTTGTGGCGGGCGGGTACTCACGGTTGCGGCGCGTGTAGTGGCGGCGCGCGGGCGGCGGGCGCTCGTCGGGCGCGTCGGTGAGCAGCGAGTGGCGGTAGGCGGCCAGCGGCGCCCACTCCTCGCCGAAGTACATCGTCGTGAAGCGCGCCTCCGCGAACTGCGGGCGGAGGGGGGGGGCACGTTAGGACACTGAATCGTTCTTCTGTTTGACTACTACCACCCCTGCTACCACCCGCACAAGACGAGTGTCTCGAATGCGAGCGGTAACAAATTGTATGCAATAAACTCTCTATGCAATTCTCATCCGCGATTATACATTACATTATTATGTAGGGAGTCGATGTACAGCTCGTAGGTTTCGCAGATGACCTAGCCCTGATAGTGTCGGCTCAAAAAGAATATGCTTTAATGAGAAAAGCCAACACTGCGCTCACTATGATCAGCGACTGGATGAAACAGAAGCAACTTAAACTGGCCCCTGAGAAGACCGAAGCCATTATGCTAAGCGGTAAGAAAAGACATGGTCCTATCTCATTCTTAGTTGAAGGCGTAGAAGTCAAACCTGGAGATAAACTAAAAACCTAGGCATTTGGTTCGATAGAAACTTTAAATTCAATAAACACTTCGAAGCAGTATGAAAGGTGAACGAAACGAACGGTGGCGAAAGGCGAAGCCGTCTGAGCCCGTTCTGAGCCTTAAGATTTCCCGTCACGTACACGAGAACAACATCATGTCTGGGGCTCAGAACGGATGTCGGGGCGGTGGTCGTGGTACTAAGGAGCTCCTTCTCATCGACTCCGTCGCGGGCCAACTGGTGAAACGCAATCGCCGGAACTTCTCTGCCGCCTGGATTGACTAAAAGAAGGCATTCGACTCGGTGCCCCATTCATGGCTCTTGAGGGTCCTGGAGCTGTACAAAGTCGATAGTACAGTTCGAGACTTCCTCGGAGAGTGTATGGGGCAATGGAGTCCGATCCTTTGTCTCCTTGGCGAGCGGTTGGCGGCTGCGGGTGACCGGATCAAGATACGGCGGGGTATCTTCCAGGGCGATTGTCTGAGTCCATTATGGTTTTGTCTGTCGCTGAACCCTCTTAGCTCTTTGCTGGAGAGATCAGGGACAGGCTTTCAGTTTCGGAGAGGAGGGACAAAAGTGCTTCACCTTCTCTACATGGATGACCTCAAGCTGCTAGCACCCAATGCCACCCGCCTGAGGGAGTTGCTGAATATCACCACTGAGTTCAGTAACTCCATCAGGATGGAGCTGGGACTAGAAAAGTGTGCGGTCTTACATGTGGAGAGGGGACAGGTTACTCATTCGGCCGAGATCAATCTCGAGCCATCCAACATCAGGACCCTCTCTGAAGCTGAGTCATACGGGTATCTGTGTTTTTAGTGGACATCACCATCCCACATGACGAGAACCTCGTGAGAGCGGAGACAGAGAAAAAACGAAAGTATCTAGATCTGGCTCACGAGGTTACTGGCATGTGGCATGTGGAGTCCACTGAAACCATCCCAATCGTTTTTTCTGCGAATGGGTTGATCCCAGTCAGCCTCGCTCACCATCTGAGGCGACTGGGGTTCCGTGGCGGTTCGCTCGCGGCCAAGATGCAGAAAGCGGTGTTGCTAGACTCGGCTAGGATAGTCCGTCGGTTTCTCAGCCTGTCGCCCTGACCCCCGGCCGTCTGGTCTCCCCTGCCGGGGCGTAATCCTCCGCCCGCTACAAGTATTTATTTATGTAATCTATGTGTAAGTTTATTTATCTGTATGTATATATTTATGTTTATAATACTTTTTGGCCCTATATCTATTTATTTTGTATGCGGGTGTGAGAGTCATAATATATAGAGAAACAATAATAACTTTTATTAATAATAATAATAAAGTAGATATAATTAATACGAAGTACATAGGTACACAAACAAAATCCAGATCCAGTAGACAAAAAGTTGTCTATGTAAAATATGCAATTAATTCATATTATACATGACTACAAAAAACTTTTTTTATAATAACAATATAATATGTAATTAACTACAATACCGAAGCACCTGTTTTTAACATTGTAATATTATTGTAAATAACAGAATATAAAAATGGTAGGTACACATTATACACATAAACATACATTTTGAATGAAATTTTCACAAAAGTTATGTACCTATTTGTAAGTTATGTATTATTGAATAGGGTTAGCTAGTTTTGAGATTCATTCATTCAGAGAATCTACTGTCCCTAAACTAGGTAAAAAAAAACCTGTATCTTAGGCGACAGCACTCTCCTTAAATTTTATAATTCATTATGTATTAATTAAAGATGTGTGCGTGCGTGCGTGTGTGTGTGTGTGTGTGTGTGTGTGTGTGTGTGTGTGTGTGTGTGTGTGTGTGTGTGTGTGTGTGTGTGTGTGTGTGTGTGTGTGTGTGTGTGTGTACGTAGTATGCTTAGTATGTTTGAAATAATATTTTGTCAATCCAAAACTTCCAGCAACTTTTCAGTATCAACATACGTTTGTTTGAGCAACCATTGTTTAACACGTTTTTTACAATCGTTTCTATTTAAAGGGTAAATGTTAATAGCTTTATTAATTTTACTGTACAGTCTAGCGCTAATGATATAATACTGTCTCGCAGCAAGTTTACTTTTATGTCTTTCTGTTTGAAAGATTTGATCTATTCTTCTCTTTGACAAATTTTTATCATAACTAACGGAATTATGTTTGCGTGTTATAATGTGGAGCAAGTACAGTTGGCGGACTGTTAGAACCTTGCAGTCTTTATATAGATCTATTGTAGGAAAACTGAAAGGTCTTTTAGTCATTACTTTCAAAATCGATCTTTGCGCTCTTTCTATCTGTAGCATCGCTGTTTTATTACTACCTCCCCAGACCGACACGCAATATATGAGCAACGACTGAACCACTGCACAATATACCATAAAGATAGTATCTTTATTTGCTGATGATCTAAGATTCTTAAAAATATATATTAATTTTCTTATTTTTGATGTTAAATTAGATACATGCAATTTCCAAGACAAAGTATTATATTCTATAAGAAGTCCAAGATATTTTATATTGCTGGCATATTCTACAGCAGGGCAGTCACAATTTGATTTATTTTCAAAAGAATTACAGATATGGGCTTTCAATATGCATTTATTAGCAGAGGGTTGAGAGGCAGCAGAGGGTGAAAAGGTAAGGAATTTGGTTTTAGTAATATTTAGGCTGAGTAAATTGGCAGCCAACCAATCAGATATCTTTTTTAGAGCAATTTCAGCATTTTTAAAGGTACTTTCCCAAGTGTTCCCTGTAATGAGTAAGACGGTATCATCTGCGTAAGCTATAATTTTGCAATTTGGAATAGCCAGTTGACAGAGATTGTTTATGTATATAAGGAATAACGTGGGGCCCAGTATACTACCCTGGGGGACACCATAGGTAAGAGGCATATCATCGCTTAGGTAATCGTTAACTTTAATTTGTTGAGTGCGGTTTGACAAATAATCTTTGAAAATATCCAGCGCTATACCCCTGATACCCATTTTATCCAATTTTTCCAGAAGTATGGGGATAGAAACAGTATTAAATGCTTTGGATAAATCTAAGAAAATCCCAACACATTTTAGTTTCTGATCTAACGATCTAGTAATTGTCTCAGTTAAATCGAGAGCCGCGTCTTCCGTGGATTTCCTTTTCCTAAAACCGTACTGATTGGGGGATAAGAGTTTTTGTGTTTCTAAATAGCTAACTAATCTTTTATTTAAGACCTTCTCATATATTTTTGAAAGTGCAGTCAACATTGAAATGGGTCTATAATTATTGACACTGCTTCTATCGCCGCTTTTAAAAACTGGAGAAAAATATGAGAGAAAACAGCTGCCTTCTTGACGTAATGCTTAGTGCGGTACCAGGAAGCAGTGACCTTAGTACGGAGGAGGTTTTTTAGTCCGTAGGCCGCAGGCGTGGAGTCGGACATGCCAGATTGGTATCCATGAGGATTTTTCCTCCTCCGAGAAAAAAAAACTAAAAAAAGCTAGAGCTGTCCACAGTGCAAGTTGCGCCGCGTCCTAAGTGCCCTTAGGTTCTTGAAGTTAACTACAAATGTGGCAAGCGTTAACCTTGAGCACGGTCCGCTTGTCCTGGCGCAGCAGCTTGCCCGAGAACTCCGCCAGCGGCTCCAGGAACAGCAGGTTGGGCGGCGGCGTGACCGCGGGCGCGTCCAGCGCGGCGAAGGTGATGCCGGCGCGGTGCAGCGCCGTCAGCGCCTCGCGGTTCTTGGAGTTAATTACAAATGTGGCAAGCGTTAACCTTGAGCACGGTCCGCTTGTCCTGGCGCAGCAGCTTGCCCGAGAACTCGGCCAGCGGCTCCAGGAACAGCAGGTTGGGCGGCGGCGTGACCGCGGGCGCGTCCAGCGCGGCGAAGGTGATGCCGGCGCGGTGCAGCGCCGTCAGCGCCTCGCGGTTCTTGGAGTTAACTACAAATGTGGCAAGCGTTAACCTTGAGCACGGTCCGCTTGTCCTGGCGCAGCAGCTCGCCCGAGAACTCGGCCAGCGGCTCCAGGAACAGCAGGTTGGGCGGCGGCGTGACCGCGGGCGCGTCCAGCGCGGCGAAGGTGATGCCGGCGCGGTGCAGCGCCGTCAGCGCCTCGCGGTTCTTGGAGTTAACTACAAATGTGGCAAGCGTTAACCTTGAGCACGGTCCGCTTGTCCTGGCGCAGCAGCTTGCCCGAGAACTCGGCCAGCGGCTCCAGGAACAGCAGGTTGGGCGGCGGCGTGACCGCGGGCGCGTCCAGCGCGGCGAAGGTGATGCCGGCGCGGTGCAGCGCCGTCAGCGCCTCGCGGTTCTTGGAGTTAACTACAAATGTGGCAAGCGTTAACCTTGAGCACGGTCCGCTTGTCCTGGCGCAGCAGCTTGCCCGAGAACTCCGCCAGCGGCTCCAGGAACAGCAGGTTGGGCGGCGGCGTGACCGCGGGCGCGTCCGGCGCGGCGAAGGTGATGCCGGCGCGGTGCAGCGCCGTCAGCGCCTCGCGGTTCTTGGAGTTAACTACAAATGTGGCAAGCGTTAACCTTGAGCACGGTCCGCTTGTCCTGGCGCAGCAGCTTGCCCGAGAACTCGGCCAGCGGCTCCAGGAACAGCAGGTTGGGCGGCGGCGTGACCGCGGGCGCGTCCAGCGCGGCGAAGGTGATGCCGGCGCGGTACAGCGCCGTCAGCGCCTCGCGGTTCTTGGAGTTAACTACAAATGTGGCAAGCGTTAACCTTGAGCACGGTCCGCTTGTCCTGGCGCAGCAGCTTGCCCGAGAACTCCGCCAGCGGCTCCAGGAACAGCAGGTTGGGCGGCGGCGTGACCGCGGGCGCGTCCAGCGCGGCGAAGGTGATGCCGGCGCGGTGCAGCGCCGTCAGCGCCTCGCGGTTCTTGGAGTTAACTACAAATGTGGCAAGCGTTAACCTTGAGCACGGTCCGCTTGTCCTGGCGCAGCAGCTTGCCCGAGAACTCCGCCAGCGGCTCCAGGAACAGCAGGTTGGGCGGCGGCGTGACCGCGGGCGCGTCCAGCGCGGCGAAGGTGATGCCGGCGCGGTGCAGCGCCGTCAGCGCCTCGCGGTTCTTGGAGTTAACTACAAATGTGGCAAGCGTTAACCTTGAGCACGGTCCGCTTGTCCTGGCGCAGCAGCTTGCCCGAGAACTCCGCCAGCGGCTCCAGGAACAGCAGGTTGGGCGGCGGCGTGACCGCGGGCGCGTCCAGCGCGGCGAAGGTGATGCCGGCGCGGTGCAGCGCCGTCAGCGCCTCGCGGTTCTTGGAGTTAACTACAAATGTGGCAAGCGTTAACCTTGAGCACGGTCCGCTTGTCCTGGCGCAGCAGCTTGCCCGAGAACTCGGCCAGCGGCTCCAGGAACAGCAGGTTGGGCGGCGGCGTGACCGCGGGCGCGTCCAGCGCGGCGAAGGTGATGCCGGCGCGGTGCAGCGCCGTCAGCGCCTCGCGGTTCTTCACCGCGTCCAGCCCGAACATCACCGAGAAGCGCTTCGCCAGCTCCTGCGGACGGAGATTTTAGCAAACATTACATAAACAAACGGCAAAATTCAAAAATTACATCCATGTTTGGTCTTATTTTTAATGGGGATTCCCCATGACACTGACTGTAAAATTATCCCCATTGGGGATGTAGGTATAGTAGACGGACGTGGTCCACGCGCACCCAGTCTCTGACTTCACCTTGAGCTCGAGGAACTCGGGCAGCTGGCGGTGCGGCGCGGGGTGCTTGTGCAGCATGTCGGCGAACAGCGCCTGCATGGCCAGCTGCATGGTGAGCGCGCAGTTCAGCTTGTTGATCTCGCGCGCCTTGCTCAGCGTCGCCTTGATGATGTCGCCGTAGTCGTTGTAGCACTGCACACACGACACGATGCCTCATGCCTCACCTTGAGCTCGAGGAACTCGGGCAGCTGGCGGTGCGGCGCGGGGTGCTTGTGCAGCATGTCGGCGAACAGCGCCTGCATGGCCAGCTGCATGGTGAGCGCGCAGTTCAGCTTGTTGATCTCGCGCGCCTTGCTCAGCGTCGCCTTGATGATGTCGCCGTAGTCGTTGTAGCACTGCACACACGACACGATGCCTCACGATGAGATTGCGAAAACAAAATTCTATGAATTATGATATATGATAAAAAAAAACTATTTCAGGTCGTCTGCCTGTCTGTCGGGTTCACACCTTTTACGGTTGCCGCTGTAAATATATGCGTCTATTTTTCGTGCTTTATGGTGTTTTCAGAATGACTCTACTCAGGATACTATACAGGATGAGTTGCGAAAAACTTGCGGATGTCGCTTTCCGTTTGCGTTGTCCTCGCAGGCTAGACTCGACACCAGGACCAGAAAGAGATTTATATTCGTTGAAATGCTCGGGAGCCGACCGAAGTTCCCATCTCTGAACCCCCGAGACGAGCGCCGGCTCGAGCTACGCGTGATCACCTTAATGTAGTGCTTGAAGACGTCGGCGGCGCGGCGGATGGGCGCCACGTTGTACACGATGAGCTTGCAGTAGGCGGCCAGGAAGTTGCGGCGCTTGTGCAGCTCCTCGATGCGTCTCTCGTCTTGACCGTCTGCAACGTGCCGGCGTTCAGGCTGCCGCCCGCCGGCCTCCGGGCACGGCGCGGTGCCGGTCCGTGTCCGGAGGCCGCTGCGGCGTGCTCGGTGACAAGCGAAGAGGTCCGAGTCGGAAGCCGCCGCCGGCGCCGAGCCGAGCGCCGGCAGCGGTCGGCTCGGCGCCGGCCCCACGCACATCGCACGCAGCTACGTACAGAACGTGAATCATGCATCACTCTACGGTCAAACTACTGTCACGGGAACAACAAGCGTACGATGTCTGTTTGTCATCGCAGATTAGTGCGCGCGGCCGCGGCTCGGCGCGGTCGGATGGGATTATGCCAAGATGTGGTTATTGCCCAAGCCTTAGTCTCGAGTCTCTGCAGAGAATGACAAACCTCAACCGATGTTAAAAGGAAATGCAGAAAACAAACAAATACGATGATGTAATTCGCAAAGAAAATTAATCATCCATCGCAGGACGGAACATGCTCAGATACCACGAAACTCTTCAAGAGTGTTAATAAAATAAAAAGGGCGAGCCGAAACCGGCCGCGAGCCCCGTCGACGGCGGGCGGCGGGCGGCGGGCGGCGGGCGGCGGCGAGCGGCGCAGGCGCGCTCCGGGCCCGCGGCGAGCTTCGCGGCCGATTTCGGATCGCAACGAAGAAGCGGGCGCGACAATTTTCCCTTAGTAATGTTAGGCGGGTCGCTCGCGGGCGGCGAACGGCGTTCGCTCGTCGAGACAAAAATATGCATTATGATCGGCGCGGCTCCGACCACCCTCGCCGGGCGGCGCGGCGAGGGCGGCATTACTAAGGCAAAATGCGCGCACGTGGAGAGTGCCAGCGAGAGCGACTGCTTACCGGCGAGGTCCGCGGCGCGCCGCACGCGAGGCGCGACATGCAACCAAACAACGCACGTTACGCGCCGCCCCCGCGCCCGCCTCGCCGCCCGCGGGCCCGGGGCGGCGAGGCGGGCGGCCGCGCCACGCTAGGGGACGCGAGCGCGCCATAGTCTCCCCGTCACTCCTGAACGATTCGTTGCAACGAAAATAATGCATATTTTTTCTCGTCGTCACATCTTCCGTTCGTACATCGGTGACGAGAACTTCTACCTCGAAATCGTGAGAAACAAAAGCGTACCGAAGATTCACGATACGTTAAACTAAAATAAATATATTACCTCAACTTATTCCGAAAAGATTCTGTAATAGTATCGTTTTCCACCGGGCCAAATGCCGAACGAGGTTAATTGATATGGAATTACATGATAATTTACTGAAAATCGACGTAAGCAACTAAAATTCATACAGGATGAGAGATTTTAGGATACGAAATTTCAAAGAAATGCGAAACTTTATTTGTTTATTCTTTTTGTAGTGCATATGTCATCGCCAACATCATTTACCACAAAGTTTACGTCAAATGTCAGACGTAGTCTTAAAAACAGTTATATGCAGACACTATAAAATATCTAGCATAAAAAAATTCAACACGACACAGTCAAGAATATAATAGAATAGAAATGTTTTTTATTCAAATAAACTTTTTTACACGTGCTTTTGAACTGTCGATGAGTCTACCACTGGTTCGGAATGCCCTTCCTGCCGAGAAGAACCAGCAAGAAACTCGGCAGTTGCTCTTTTCAAAACAAGTATTTAAGACCTTCTCAACTCGCGAACAATGTGGATTTTTAATGATTGGGGCAAACGATCATAGAAAATGGGGAATTCAGATGTTATCTAAGATACATACGAGACATTATTGATGAAACATGGGAACTAAAAAAATCATTTTTACGATTAAAGTTGCGTGATTCATTTTAACAATTATGTTACCTACAAAAATTCAAACCTTCAACCCCCAAAAAATCGCACACAAAGTTACAATTGTTATTAATATATTGTATGTATTTACAAATAATTTTTGTATATTGGGATGTAAAAGAAAATCTTAATGTGCTGCTGCACACAGTTTATCATATACAAATAGTGTTTACTATGTAGTGTATGAGTCTGTGTACCTGTCATCATCACCTACCACTGGCCTACTCCCGAGCACGGGTCTCCTCTGAGACCCAGTAGGATGTAGGCCAGAGTCCACCTCCGTGCTGGCCAAGTGTGGATTGCCAGAATTCACATATCTTTTAGAATACTATAGAGAACTATAACACATGTGGGTTTCCTCGCGGTGTTTTCCTTCACCGTTAAAGCGTGAAAGGGGTTGTTTCAAATATATATGGAGCCTGGGCCAGGTCTTTGCACAGTCTTTCAAAATGTTTGGGGTAAAGAAATAGTGATTATTTTTTTGATTTTTATTTCTCATTAAAAGGTCCTTTTTACGAGGTACAATGCGAAATTATTTTGCAAAATAAAAGCGCAACAACATGGCATTCTTTTTGACAATGACACGTACAGACGTACTTACACGAGTCATGATGACATTTGACATAAAAATAACCACAATCGACAGCAATTGACATTTGACATACCAGCAATTGACGTTTGACAATTGAAATGACATTAAGATGACGTAACTTCATTACAAACATTGACAGCAAATGCAGATAGATGCACTCCGGGAGTTGCCATTCTACAGATGTACCCAATTATCAATTTTATATTTGTACCTCTTATTCACTGTAATACTACAAAAAAGCATAATATGTTATTTAAATTTTTATGATTTAATACTATTTTTTGGTATAGCGTACAAGTACCTGGCCCAAGATCCCCTTTATATAACATCATCACATCTCCGAAAAGTTAGAGGTGGCCCGGGATTCAGACTCTACCCTCTCAAAAGGAGACTGAGGTCTTAACCATTAGGCTCATCGCTGCGAACTTTATTAGTAAAGCCATAAAAGGTGATTAGAGAGGCGGTTACCGCACAGGTTACGCCTATGGAGCGCGAGTCACTACGGAGCGCCTGCTTCACCCGTCGGGATCGGTGCGATCCTCAAATGATACTTAGAGGTCGGGATGATTTACATCACTTCGATAAGGGCACGGCCATGCCGGTTCCGGCTCGCTCACGATAGGGCATGTGTGTGTGTGTGTGTGTGTGTGTGTGTGTGTGTGTTTGTGCGGTTACCGTAGTTGTGGTGCACGAACACGAACTCCTGCACGAACTCGTTGAGCAGGTCGCACAGCGCCGCGTCGGCCTCGAGCGCCAGGCGCCGCGCGCCGCCCGTCGCGCCCGGCGTCTCCGCGAAGAAGATCAGCAGGTCGCATATGCTCGTGTATGCCTGAAACAACAACGTTTCAGTTTAACGTTCTGTGTGCGCTCCTCCAGCTCGTGCAGCGACCACAGCACCGAGCACGGAGACGGAACAACCTACCTCCTCCCGCAGGTCGGGCGTGACCCCGTGCGCGACGATGTCCCGACAGTGCGCGGTGTAGGCGTACAGGCGCTCGCGCAGCGCGCTGTGCGGCTCCTCGCCCGCGCCGCGCTCCTCCAGCTCGTGCAGCGACCACAGCACGGAGTAGAAGCACGAGCGCACCACATACACCAGGGCCTGCGACGCAGAACGATCCGATAACATTGCCGCTTGTTGGCGCAGTCAATTCCAATCTTTTTAACTTGGAAAAACATTTTTACATTGTATGTTGAATAATTTGATCAAAAAATATGATTTTAAATTCTTATCAAGCTTCAATTCATAGCGTTGATTGAGTGTGAAAGGAAGGTTCGGTACCTGCGTGGGCATCTGCGTCTCGTTCTGCTTGACGCACTTGGGCAGGTCCTCAAACAACGAGTCCCATATGTTGGTGTCGTTGAGGTTGTGGCACATGTACATGATGGACACCTTGCGCAGCGAGTTGATCACGTTGAACACCTCGTCCGCGTCCGGCGTCTCGCCCTATACACGATCCGCACGCATATTATATACATCGAGCGCGACAACGTCCAAGAGGGGTTAGGTTCTCTAGAGTATATTAAGAAGATTATATAAATGATAAATATTATATATTGGATGTGACTCGCTCCAGCAATTCAAGAGACTGCAAATGCATGAGAATAAAACTGACAAGCCAGAGACACCAACCAAAGTCTCCAGCACCCCTAGAGCTGCCAAAGCCATACCAGAGGAAGAAGCTAAGGAAGGCGTCGCCTCACCCCCTCGATGAGGCTGCGGTACTCGTCGATGGCCTCCTTGTAGCGGTTGACGCACGCGTCGGTGACGGTGGCGCGCGCCACGTTGCAGCGCGTGTACACGGCGTGCTGCTCGTTGCACAGGTACTCCAGCGTGCGGCCGCACGTCTCCAGCACCTCCGCCTCCGTCTGCGACTTCACGATGTCGCGGATCTTGGCCAGCAGCAGATTCAGGTTCTGCGACAGGCACTTGTGTCAAACATCGATCCAGCCGGTTGGTGACGCGAACGTTGCATCGATCATTGCTAACATGTCCTGAGGTGACTGCCTGAATTTATGGTATTCTTGCTGTATCAATGAAATATTGTCGGCCAATCAGAGAGATCAATGTCTGCGATCGTCACACTGTAGCAATCATTTTTAGACAATCCCACAGCTTTTCTTTAACATCTGAAGTATGTAAGCTTGAGTGAAGCGAACATGGTAACCATAGCTCATTCAAGATAAAAAATTACCATTAGTAAAATAATATTTTGCCACATATGAAGTTAAATTCTATCAGCCAGTCTCCAATTCCATCAGGCGACGATGATCCTGTGATAGAATGCTCGCCTGTTCGCTCAGTGTATATGTGCGTCTGTGTGTGTGTGTGTGTTCTCTCACCCCCTCCTGGCGCTGCGTGGTGTAGAGCTCCAGGTCGAAGTACTGCGGGATGGCCACCAGGTTGGTGAGCTTCTCGGGGTCCGCGCCGAACTTGTCGAGCAGCGCCGGCAGCGTCACCATGAAGTGCGTCGTCATCTTCGCGCGGTCGTCGCTCACCATCTGTATCCAAATGTCAAAGTAATAAATCGAATCGACTAGTCTGAACTTTTCATGCTATGGAAAGTCATGAAAAGATCTATCTACTGTTGGACAGATAACAAAGCCTCCTCGCACCTTGGCCTGCTCCTTGGACAGCACCTGGTGGTGTTTGCGCGACGCGCCGCGCCCCACCGGCGGCTCGCCCGTGCTGGCCTGCCGCACGCAGCACAGCATCAGCTCGATGAGAGACGACTCCTGAGGGCACAGATTACACCTTTGATTTATAGCGAACTATAAACGTTGCATTGCACTATAAACTACAGCACCTTGGACTGACGATATAAAGCGGGTGGCGGGAAGTGGCTGGATCAGGAAGGCTCAGGACCAGGTGAGGTGGAGTTCTCTGGGAAAGGCCTATGTTCAGCAGTGAACGTCCGCAGGCTAAGATGATGATGATGATGATGATGATGATGATGATGATGAACTATAAACTTGTACCTGAAGTTAGTCAAAATTTTTTTTCCAAAGAAACCAACTGCAAGAGCCACTAGAGTTTATAAAAAACTTTTGTTTGTATACGAATGTTTAAGTCGGGCTGTCGGTTTTGTCGTTTCTTTTTATGTCTGCCGGACTTGCAAGGCTGAGGCTTGTTAGGGCGATCAACTGCCGGCCTCACTGCGTCGCCTCATTCGAGTCGTTCAGACTCACCTGTCTGTTGTCGAGCGTCTCCTCGCCCGGGCCAGCCTCCTCCAGCAGCAGGTCGGTCATGCACTCCCAGTCCTTCGTCATGGGGTTGGAGTCGATCAGCGAGTCCACCAGGTACGTTCAGACTCACCTGTCTGTTGCCGAGCGCCTCCTCGCCCGGGCCGGCCTCCTCCAGCAGCAGGTCGGTCATGCACTCCCAGTCCTTCATCATGGGGTTGGAGTCGATCAGCGAGTCCACCAGGTACGTTCAGACCCACCTGTCTGTTGTCGAGCGCCTCCTCGCCCGGGCCGGCCTCCTCCAGCAGCAGGTCGGTCATGCACTCCCAGTCCTTCATCATGGGGTTGGAGTCGATCAGCGAGTCCACCAGGTACGTTCAGACCCACCTGTCTGTTGTCGAGCGCCTCCTCGCCCGGGCCGGCCTCCTTCAGCAGCAGGTCGGTCATGCACTCCCAGTCCTTCATCATGGGGTTGGAGTCGACCAGCGAGTCCACCAGGTACGTTCAGACCCACCTGTCTGTTGTCGAGCGCCTCCTCGCCCGGGCCGGCCTCCTTCAGCAGCAGGTCGGTCATGCACTCCCAGTCCTTCATCATGGGGTTGGAGTCGATCAGCGAGTCCACCAGGTACGTTCAGACTCACCTGTCTGTTGCCGAGCGCCTCCTCGCCCGGGCCGGCCTCCTCCAGCAGCAGGTCGGTCATGCACTCCCAGTCCTTCATCATGGGGTTGGAGTCGATCAGCGAGTCCACCAGGTACGTTCAGACCCACCTGTCTGTTGTCGAGCGCCTCCTCGCCCGGGCCGGCCTCCTTCAGCAGCAGGTCGGTCATGCACTCCCAGTCCATCATGGGGTTGGAGTCGATCAACGAGTCCACCAGGTACGTTCAGACTCACCTGTCTGTTGTCGAGCGCCTCCTCGCCCGGGCCGGCCTCCTCCAGCAGCAGGTCGGTCATGCACTCCCAGTCCTTCATCATGGGGTTGGAGTCGATCAGCGAGTCCACCAGGTACGTTCAGACCCACCTGTCTGTTGTCGAGCGCCTCCTCGCCCGGGCCGGCCTCCTCCAGCAGCAGGTCGGTCATGCACTCCCAGTCCTTCATCATGGGGTTGGAGTCGATCAGCGAGTCCACCAGGTACGTTCAGACCCACCTGTCTGTTGTCGAGCGCCTCCTCGCCCGGGCCGGCCTCCTTCAGCAGCAGGTCGGTCATGCACTCCCAGTCCTTCATCATGGGGTTGGAGTCGATCAGCGAGTCCACCAGGTACGTTCAGACCCACCTGTCTGTTGTCGAGCGCCTCCTCGCCCGGGCCGGCCTCCTCCAGCAGCAGTTCGGTCATGCACTCCCAGTCCTTCATCATGGGGTTGGAGTCGATCAGCGAGTCCACCAGGTACCTTCAGACTCACCTGTCTGTTGTCGAGCGCCTCCTCGCCCGGGCCAGCCTCCTCCAGCAGCAGGTCGGTCATGCACTCCCAGTCCTTCATCATGGGGTTGGAGTCGATCAGCGAGTCTACCAGGTACGTTCAGACCCACCTGTCTGTTGTCGAGCGCCTCCTCGCCCGGGCCGGCCTCCTTCAGCAGCAGGTCGGTCATGCACTCCCAGTCCTTCATCATGGGGTTGGAGTCGATCAACGAGTCCACCAGGTACGTTCAGACTCACCTGTCTGTTGTCGAGCGCCTCCTCGCCCGGGCCGGCCTCCTCCAGCAGCAGGTCGGTCATGCACTCCCAGTCCTTCATCATGGGGTTGGAGTCGATCAGCGAGTCCACCAGGTACGTTCAGACCCACCTGTCTGTTGTCGAGCGCCTCCTCGCCCGGGCCGGCCTCCTCCAGCAGCAGGTCGGTCATGCACTCCCAGTCCTTCATCATGGGGTTGGAGTCGATCAGCGAGTCCACCAGGTACGTTCAGACCCACCTGTCTGTTGTCGAGCGCCTCCTCGGCCGGGCCGGCCTCCTTCAGCAGCAGGTCGGTCATGCACTCCCAGTCCTTCATCATGGGGTTGGAGTCAATCAGCGAGTCCACCAGGTACGTTCAGACCCACCTGTCTGTTGTCGAGCGCCTCCTCGCCCGGGCCGGCCTCCTTCAGCAGCAGGTCGGTCATGCACTCCCAGTCCTTCATCATGGGGTTGGAGTCGATCAGCGAGTCCACCAGGTACGTTCAGACCCACCTGTCTGTTGTCGAGCGCCTCCTCGCCCGGGCCGGCCTCCTCCAGCAGCAGGTCGGTCATGCACTCCCAGTCCTTCATCATGGGGTTGGAGTCGATCAGCGAGTCCACCAGGTATGCGCCGTGCTCGTGCAGCTGAGGAGGGACACAATACCTATTATGCTTAACATCTATTTTAGTATCTAGCAATCAGTTTCATGACAATAATTTTTATATTGCCATAGGAAACAAAGTTACTGTTTAGTTGGATAGACAGAATATTCTTTTTTTTTCGTGAAATCTTAAGTTTCATTTAATGTAGGCCAACTTGTGGCTCTTATGACAAGTCAAGACTCTGCCACGGACGGAAAGCAGCGAAGACAGTGGCATCGACCTCGGTCTTTGGAGCTAGGCGCGGCGTGCCGGCGCGGTCGGGGGTCGGGGGAGACAGCTGGCAGACGCACCTCCGACTCGATGAAGAACTGCACCAGGTCGCGCACGAGCGGCGTGTTGGGCAGCCGTTGCTTGCCGCGGCGCGAGCGCAGCGGCGCGGCGGCGGCGTCGTCGCAGCGGAACAGGCGCACGTTGAGGAACTCGCCCGCCGCCGCCGCCACGCCGCGCCACGACGAGTACACCAGCTCGTACACGTTCTCGCAGTCCTTGTCCGTCAGCACGTCGGGGTGCATCCTGCGCACGAGACAGCGCACACCACATCATATATGGATAGATACTACTATATATTGGTAATACGAGGGTGCGTTTTTAAGTTTTTAAGTCCTTTTTAAGGAATGGCGGGGTTGCAGAGGGGTGAGGGGGTCTCATTAGTACTTCAACGTTTTGAGTGATTCACTATTAGCAAAAATACCGAGTTTTATTACAATCGGCTCATTAATCTCTGAACTATCGTCAACCAAGCAACTTAATCGGGAAGACGGTGTTCACAAATAGAGAAAATTGAGCACCGCGCCGTTATAAAGTTCCTTACCAAGCAAGGAAAAAGACGTCGAAACCACTTCAAAAGAGACTCTTGCCCTTGTAAAACCAAAAACGGTTTACAGAAGGCATCGTCTATTCAAGCAAGGACGAGAATCACTTGAAGACGAGACGACTTGAGGGCCTGGGCGCCCCATTGAGGTGACCACACCAGAAATCATCACTGATGTCGAAAAATTAATATTCGAAGATGCTCGAAAATAGCTTGCAGAAATGGTTGGAGTATCCTATGCAACTATTTTTTTAAAGTCGAGGAAAATTGACGAAAGCACGCTCTTGCACGACAATGCGCCTGTTTAAAAGAACTGTCTTGCACTGGCTGCCCTACACAAGTCAGGCTTCGAAATGATTAACCACCCACCATATAGGTAGTCTAGACATGGCCATTAATATTATCTATCGCCAGACATGGAAAAAGAGCTTCGTGGCAAGAAATTTTCACGTGATGAAGAAGGGAAGGACGCAGTTTCAGTGTATTTTGAGGACAAAAATGAATCTTTTTTTTCGATAGTATGCATAAGCTTATTGAACGATCTGAAAACTGTATTAGACTAGCAGATGAATATATAGAAAAAGAAAAATATTTGCGAATTTTTATTTACCCCCATTACCTCCCATTCCGCGAACTTAAAAACACACCCTCGTAGGTACAGCAAGTTCAATCATTAGTACAAACCTTTTTATACCTGTCCTTGTTAAAACGCACATGCATTTCACAGAGCATATACTTAAGCATATACATTGGAAAAAGTAACTTACGTTACGTTAAAGTAGTAACTAAAAAGTCACTTCAACCATTTATTTTGAGCTGTGCAAGGTTTTTTTTCAGCAAACAAAATTAACAGTAGATTTAATTTTAAGCATGATTATAATTTATTATGGGTCTGGCATAATCTCATTTTATTGTAAGAGATTCAGAAAAAAAATAGATGACAAAAGAACTAAAGAAAAGTGCGTGTGCTCACTTGAGTATGGCGATGACGAGGCGCACGGCGTGCACGGCCACCTCGGTCTCCTTGTCCAGCGTCATGGACACGATGCGGTCCTTGAACTTGGACGTGAACAGCTCCAGCTTGCCCTTCAGCTCCTCGCACTCGTACAGCGGCTGCAGCGCCTGCAGGCAGCGCAGCCGCACCTCGCCCACCTGCGCACCACACAAGCCATATTTTTTCTTAAATTGGGCAAATCTTAGTAGTAATAAACTAACTAGCTTCTGCCCGCGACTTCGTCCGCGTGGAATAGTTTTAACTTCACCTTCACCACCTTCGCAAATAATGCATTGTTTTAGAACAAATTTGGTTAGCATAAAAAAGGTTATAGTGAGCCAACCTTAAGGGGGCTCAGTATGCGCGAACGAAGTTGCCGGCGCACGTGGGTAACCTGCTTGCTATTTCACCTAACATTGTGTGAGAAAGAGATAGACTCAGTGTAGCGAGTGCATGCGCGCATAGTATACTTCCGTGCTACCGTCCCGCTCGCGCTCCGTGTCGGGTGAGAGGCGCGATAATTTACACCGAAATCAAGCGCGCGAAAAGGGTTGAACAGTCGTTTGGGAAAAGTGTTTTTGAGAAAAAACTACTAAATGCATGTTTACAAAGTAAAGTTATTTGAACTGATGAATAAATAAACTATGTCTAATGATAATTTTTTTTTGGAATTTTCATACTCCTAATGTTATTTATTTGCGCCAAAAGTTGTCATAAATTTAGTGTGAAAATGACGATCTTTCGAGGCTCGTAACTTTATAACGTCTTTGTATCGAATTTGTCAAATTTGACCAGTAGTTCCTGAGATTAGCGCGTTCAAGCAAGTAAACAAACAAACTCTTCAACTTTATTATAATAGTATATAGATATCTAGCAGTTCTTACAAATTACTATTCAGTAACATTATAGAAACTATAGTTAAAAAAGTAAGTTTTTGCAAAAGGTGTATCATTTAGAATTAGAAAATGGATCATTATTGCAATAATTGTCTCCAAAGTCCAAACCCAAAAATATATTTTCCAAGTCTTCTGCAATGAATTCAGTGACAGTGACTTGTCTAGAACAATGTGAAGCCAGTAATATCTCACGCAACCCTCGACTAAGTGCACATACCTTGTTGTGCAGCGTCCAACCGATGTACTTGAGGTACAGGTCGTCCAGGAAGTGGGCGGGGAACTTCTCCATCCAGTTGCCTATCTCAGACATGGTTATTGCTCTTATATCCGTATAGACTATAGACGCACGTACCTTGTCGTGCAGCGTCCAACCGACATACTTGAGGTACAGGTCGTCCAGGAAGTGGGCGGGAAACTTTCCATCCAGTTGCCTATCTCAGACATGGTTATTGCTCTTATATCCGTATAGACTATAGACGCACGTACCTTGTCGTGCAGCGTCCAACCGATGTACTTGAGGTACAGGTCGTCCAGGAAGTGGGCGAGAAACTTCTCCATCCAGTTGCCTATCTCGGACATGGTTATTGCTCTTATATCCGTATAGACTATAGACGCACGTACCTTGTCGTGCAGCGTCCAACCCATGTACTTGAGGTACAGGTCGTCCAGGAAGTGGGCGGGAAACTTCTCCATCCAGTTGCCTATCTCGGACATGGTTATTGCTCTTATATCCGTATAGACTATAGACGCACGTACCTTGTCGTGCAGCGTCCAACCGATGTACTTGAGGTACAGGTCGTCCAGGAAGTGGGTGGGAAACTTCTCCATCCAGTTGCCTATCTCAGACATGGTTATTGCTCTTATATCCGTATAGACTATAGACGCACGTACCTTGTCGTGCAGCGTCCAACCGATGTACTTGAGGTACAGGTCGTCCAGGAAGTGGGCGGGAAACTTCTCCATCCAGTTGCCTATCTCAGACATGGTTATTGCTCTTATATCCGGCAGCGTGTCCCTGCAAGTGCACAAGTACAATGAAACAGATACAAAGGTTAAGGTTTATATACAATTTTATGTTGAATGGCAGGGCAATGGCGCAGGCAGTTGTCGCAGTTCACGCCAGTCAGCACTCACCTGTCTGTAGCGGTGCACAAACACCGACTTGAACATGTAGGAGAGCATGTTCTTGATCTCCATGTTCTCCTCCAGCTCCTGGCGCTTGGCCACCAGCACCTCGAGGCGCTCGCTGGCGCGCTTGTCCCGCGCCTTGAGCCGCTCTGCCTCGTACTGGCGCAGGCAGTTGTCGCAGTTCACGCCGGTCAGCACTCACCTGTAGCGGTGCACAAACACCGACTTGACCATGTAGGAGAGCATGTTATTGATCTCCTCCATGTTCTCCTCCAGCTCCTGGCGCTTGGCCACCAGCACCTCGAGGCGCTCGCTGGCGCGCTTGTCCCGCGCCTTGAGCCGCTCTGCCTCGTACTGGCGCAGGCAGTTGTCGCAGTTCACGCCGGTCAGCACTCACCTGTAGCGGTGCACGAACACCGACTTGAACATGTAGGAGAGCATGTTCTTGATCTCCTCCATGTTCTCCTCCAGCTCCTGGCGCTTGGCCACCAGCACCTCGAGGCGCTCGCTGGCGCGCTTGTCCCGCGCCTTGAGCCGCTCTGCCTCGTACTGGCGCAGGCAGTTGTCGCAGTTCACGCTGGTCAGTAGTGCCACGTCCACTAGCGCCGTCATCAACTTCATTACTACAAATAATAAGATAAACTTAAAATAAAACCAGCCAAGTGCGTGTCGGGCCACGCGCAGTGTAGGGTTCCGTAGTTGAAAGTCTCCAATATTATTGCTGACCTAGGATAGTGCTTTTGTTTTATTTATGAATATTGAATAAATTTTGAGTTCCATGGTTTAAATACTATAATATTCTACAAAATATGCAACTTACACTACGTGTAATACCTAACTTAGAAAAAACAGATATAACTCCTTAACTAATGAACCCTACTTAGCCGTGATAGTTTTCCTTTAAAATTCATTATATATACTACTGCTATGAATTTTTTTTTGTATCCTATATACAACCGTTTAGCTGGCAGAGGGGGGGGACACTTGACTCTAATAAAATTTTGCACTTTAAAATATCATATTTCACAAACGGATCCCTGAATTGAAAAATGATGTTCGCACACCCACAATATTTTTGAAAGACCTATTCAACGACACCCCACACTATGGGATAGACGAGAAAAAAATAATTCATCCCCACTTTACATGTATGGGAGGTACCCTAAAAAAAATTATTTTTCACAATTTTATTTCACGACTTTGTCGGCGTGATTGATATTTATACCCTTGTCAAATTACAGATTTCTAGTACCAATAGTCTCTGAGCTAAACCGCGGACAGACAGACAGACAGACAGACAGACAGACAGACAGACAGACAGACGGACGGACATGGCGAAACTATAAGGGTTCCTTGTTTACTACGGAACCCTAAAAATAGTTTACACCCCACAACTACTCTTAAAATTAAAAAATAATTCTAAATTATTTATTTCATGTCATGTAAAATTGGTTGTACTGAATTTGTGACTTTAAATCAATACAGTCAAGGATTATTTTACTTTGACGCTATTGTCATCGAATAAGAATACGATCATTGGAATAACTTACAATTGTTACCCAGACCATACCATGCCATCGTCGTCTATACTGTTAAATTAAATTCAAATTCAAAATTATTTATTTCACGTTGGCCAACCTGTGGCTCTTATGACAGTTGACACGTCATGACTCTACCACCAGTTCGGAAAAGCGGATTCTGCTGAGAAGAGCTGGCAAGAAACTCAGCAGTTGCTCTTTTCAAAATAATCATTTTACAATATTAATAAGTAAACTACGGCCGTTCAGAGAATGCGTTCCTGACACGTCGCGATTGAACTGACGACGTAACTTTGTAATGGCGTTGCAGTTACGATAAAAATATTATTGCTGGTTGTTTACCGTTTTAACAACTGATGAGCATTAAAACAACATTATTATATCAATAATCAATTAATGTTATAATTTTATGCCAAACTGAGTGTCAAATAACTTGGTAAACAATATTTTTCTAAATCTGTCAGGAATGCATTCTCTGAACGGCCGAACTTTAGCTATTATATTGTAATAAGTTTTTATACTATCTTGTGGGCAGCTGGATGCCAAGCTAATTTAACCCATGCATCTTTGTTAGAATAGAATATAATGTTTCCACAATGAGGGGAAGTTCCAAGTTTAAGAATCTCCACAATGATTTCTCTATTGTTTGATACCAAGCTATCAGATATTGCTTAGTTGAGAAGATACTGGTGATGTTTCCATTATCACTAGTTCCAGCTTTTCCTGTTAATGTGTATTCAGTTGTATACTTACCCGCCAGGGTGGCAGTGTGCCTAAAGGCCCTCACTTGAGAGTCAGACAGGCCAGTGAGCAGGGAGATGATGTTGTCCATCAGGTACTGGTCGTAGATGATGGAGTACTGGCACATCTTCACCAGGGTCTGGATAAACTCACAGAAGTTGGATCTGAACTTCTTCCACGTCTGCCCTGTCATTATCAGGGGGTACTCTCCACTTTCCTGTAAACAATAAATATTTCAAGTAAGCAAAGTGCTCAAACTATTCTGAAAATCAAGCCTGTTCATAGTTGAATATGTTCAAATGTTAAATATGCAGCCCTAGTTTACTGACACTTAAACATAACGATTAAAAGGCAAACCTCATCAAACTCCTGCGTCATCTTCTTAATGATGAGTGTATGATCCATCTGTGCCATGTCTGGGGTGACCTTGCCGCGGCAGCCAGACGAGTCGATGAAGAACTGCATGAGCTGCACCAGCGCACTCTCCCGGTTGCTCTTGTACTCTTAAACATAATGATGAAAAGACAAACCTCATCAAACTCCTGCGTCATCTTCTTAATGATGAGTGTATGATCCATCTGTGCCATGTCTGGGGTGACCTTGCCGCGGCAGCCAGACGAGTTGATGAAGAACTGCATGAGCTGCACCAGCGCACTCTCCCAGTTGCTCTTGTACTCTTAAACATAACGATGAAAAGACAAACCTCATCAAACTCCTGCGTCATCTTCTTAATGATGAGTGTATGATCCATCTGTGCCATGTCGGGGGTGACCTTGCCGCGGCAGCCAGACGAGTTGATGAAAAACTGAATGAGCTGCACCAGCGCACTCTCCCAGTTGCTCTTGTACTCTTAAACATAACGATGAAAAGACAAACCTCATCAAACTCCTGCGTCATCTTCTTAATGATGAGTGTATGATCCATCTGTGCCATGTCTGGGGTGACCTTGCCGCGGCAGCCAGACGAGTTGATGAAAAACTGCATGAGCTGCACCAGCGCACTCTCCCGGTTGCTCTTGTACTCTTCTATCCACATGTCCACCACTTGCTGCAATTACAGCTTTTACTTTCCTCAGGTTATGTATCAGTCCTACTCACAAAATTAGTTTTCCAAAAATATTAGTAAACTAAAAGAAGTAAACTAAAACAACTATCAGCAAAGATAAGCTGAATTAGTTATAATGCTCATAGTAATGATCACTTGCAATGGGTGTCAAACTGATTTTCCTAAAGGGCCATCTTTAAGATTCAGGATGTGTTAGCAGGCCAGAGTCAAATTTTAAAACACATAATATGTACTTACTTTATTGTTAAAATTATATTTATTTAGTTAGATAGTTAACACAGACTCTAATAAAGGTAATGAAGAGAGTACATTATTTTGAGCCAGACGCTCCGGACACCTAAGCTCATTGATGCCAGGTGTCATATTCATGGTAGTTATTTTCAGAATCGATTGTAGATGTTCATCAGTTAGCCTCAAGTGATGTTTGTGCTTATTTATTTTCATAACAGAAAACATCTGGTAGCATAAATAGGTACTACCTACACAGAATATGTGTTAAATGTTTCTTTTTTGGATAGGAGTGCCGGCCATCTAAAAATCCTCACTGGATAGATCTGAGGGCGGGCCGTATCTTTAGCATGGCTCACTTACGTTAATGGCAGTCTTGTTGAAGCGCAGTATGTTGTAGAGGCTGTTCTCGTCGTCGCCCGGCAGCAGCACCGGCGGCGGCGAGCAGGCCGGCGCGGGCGCGGCGCCGCGGCCCCGCCCGCGCCCGCGCCCGCCGCGCCCGCGTCGCTTCAGCGGCGGCGGCGGCGGCGACTCGGCCAGCCGCCCCACGTAGCCCCCGTCCCCGCCTCGGCCTCGACTGCGCGTTATCCGCTTGGTCGGCGCCGGGGACGGAGACCGCGGCTCCTCCTCCGGCGCCTCGTCGGGCTCCTCGCGAGGCGCTTCCGCCGAGGCAGCGGTTGCCGCCGCTCCTCTCGTGAGCATAGGATTGATCGGCGCCGCCGGCTCGTGGTCGAGCGGACCGCCATAGTCAGTAGCTGGAGTAGCAGGAGTCATAGGATTCACGTAATCCGGAGGCGGGTCATCCATGCGGATGCGTTTCCCGCCTCTTCGATGCATCTTCCCGTTGTGGTCACTGGTCTTTGCCGCCGTGAAATATAATTGTGAACTTTAATTAAAATGCGTAATCTTACATTTCTACTACTAAAATACTGCTTGGAAGTTAAGGCACGAAAAGTTTTACAATGCTCAATCACAGTATTGATCTTACAACTTGCAACAAAACAAATCAATAAAGTGCTATTCACAGGTGCTATTTTATGATTTAAGCACAGAACACTATTACTCCTAGCGGAGGATTTAAGTCATTATGTCACAGATTACGTACTAGTTACTAAGTAAATGTGTAATAGACTAGACCACAGATCACTATAGAGAGTAGTATGCATAGACCACGAACACTAGGATAGTATGTTCCTTGAAACTACACTAGCGGCACGCTATGATGGCCGGTTTGACACATTACAATAGTGATGTGGAATGTCAATTTATTCTCGAACAAAAAACAATTAAGTTTTGTTTTTGTACCTGATTAAATAGGTTTAATAAAACAAAAATGTATATGTTTATTTAATTTATTTGAACGAACTGAATATTTGAATGAAAATGAATATACATACTTTATATGCACACAAGAAACATATGAATACAAAAGATACCAAAAAAGGTGCCACAAAAGGCCATAATTAATCAGATTCGTCCATACTACTATTTTCACTGTCGTCACTGCTATCATCACCTACATTAATAATTATATGTTCGTTTTCTATAATATTATCTATTTTCACATCTCTTTCATAATCTTCCCTTATTAATTTAACAGTTCTATTCACAACCTTTTCCCAGTCTCCTTTAGTCACATGTTCACAAGCTTCTTCTAATAATTTTAGCATTTTTTTTTTGTGGTAAATGGGGGTTCTGTATTGTGTCTTGCAGCATATCCCTTAATTTGAGCCCACACCAACTCAATCGCATTATACTCACAATGGTAAGGCGGTAACCGTATAACTCTGTGCCCATGTTCTAATGCTATTTCGTCAATGACGTATCGGATCTTGGTTGGTTTGTTTTCTTTTAAAAGACGTACTAATTCCGCTTTTAACATATTCATGTTTGCATCTACGCCATTTTTACGAAGCCATGCGACGATATCAGCTTTCTTTTGGGATTGGGCAGGTGGCTTGTCAATTTGCATCGAGTGGTATGGGGCGTTGTCCATAATTATAATAGATGGTTCAGGGAGGCTACACAACATTGAGGTAAACCATTCAGTAAACTTTTCTCCATTCATGTCTTCATGATAGTCTCCAGTGGTTTTTGACGCAAAAGCCATGAGAGAACCTTCGACAAACCCGTTGATGGTTCCGGCGTGACAAATTATAAGTCGCGATCCTTTTCCTACAGGAACTTTGGAAGTAGATGCTGCTGTGTCATCGTTCCAAGAACGGCCTACAGTATGGTTAGCATTAAGCCATGTTTCATCCAAGAACACAACATTTTGCCAATTTTTGATTTCTTTCACTTGCCGTAAAAAAGTATACCTTGCCATCGCTATATCAAATCTTTCCATCAATATTTTGCGTTTGTTACATTTTTTGTATCGAAATCCAATGGTCTTCAAAATCTTCGTTAAAGAACTTTCCCCACCGAAGAATAATCCAGCTTCCTTCAGTGAATGCACCAACTTTTTTCTTGTTGGATACTCCTTCTGTAAATAGTAGCCGTAAACATGTCTTCGGATAGCATCGGCATCAAAGCTATCGATGCCTACGACTGGTTTTGCTCGTTTTCTCTTTTTTGGTGTGTGAAGTTTATTTTCTTCTGTGCCAGTCTCGCCATATTTTTTTTTAGTTATCCGTCTAACAGTTCGTTGTCCAATATTAAGCGCATCAGCTACGCGTTCAACCACTGACGTTATAGGTAAAATTGGCCCTCCATTTTGAGCTTCACGATCGAAATAGTTACGAAGGCGTATTACGAACTCACGTGTCTGACTATTTAGAACAGTTCTCTGCGTACGTTCGGTCATATCGACGAAATCCACAACAAAGGGCTTGAACAGAGTCCAAATTAACGAGCAAGGGTCAACAGTAATGCAGTATCAATATTTGAAATCCAAAGCCAGGTCAAAACTATATCACAATCGCATTGCACTGACAGTTTATACTTTTCGAAGCAACGTCAATTCGAAACTGCTTTGTTTTGCATTGAGCATTGACGCGAGTTTGCCGGAGGTTGTGCTGAGAGTAGTTGTGCTAGCCAGCGATCCTATGTGACGATCGTATTAGATTCCATTTTTAAAAATTTTCAATTTAGAAAACCAAATGCCGAGTTGTGGTATATATCATATAAAAATAAAAATTTTACCTTTTGTATGAAACAGCTGATATTTTTTTGCGATTTCAGAGGTTTGTCCACATAGTGAAAATTGTTCATATTCACAAGTACATTCACCCCTTAAATGGTGCAAACTGATTTTTCTACACTTGTATACATTTTAGAAATCAATTTAATAAATAAATTTTGAGTCCTAAACCTAAAACTACATTCGATAAAATTTATGAATCTCTGCACATCACTATCGTCAATAAAGTAATACAATTATTTCCTTCAAAGTCGTTATCAATTAATACGGAACTTCATGAGCGGACAAACGTCAAACCGGCCATCATAGCGTGCCGCTAGTGTAAGGGTGGAACCACATTTGTGAGGATCGTTTCGGATTTCGCATATACAAAACTGTCAAATTCCATATAAACGTGTACGGATCAAATCGGCTTTTCGATGCGTACACAAATGTATGGAAAATGAGAGTTTTGTACTAGCAAAATCCGAATCGATCCTCACAAATGTGGTTCCACCCTATGACTCCTGAACAAATGTTTCTATACTCTTTGGAGTCTGAAGTGAAGCGGTGTATTCACAGACCGCAGAAAAAGGAAAGACCTTTCCACTACTCAGTTTAAAGTATTCTGTGTTTCCAGTTTCCCCTGAAAAATAGTACTCTGTGTTTCCATCCATTGGGGAAGAGTAGGTCCATGGGAAGACCACGAAAAAGAAAAACATAGACCATAGACCACTGACCACGAACAGACGTAGTCGTAATTCATAGTTCCATGCCACGAACCTAGTGTTCAGTGTTCACAGAGAATAAATACCAAGTCTATGTTCGTGAAGACAAAAATTCTGAACTCTTGGTCTTCGTCCCATCGTCCCAGGGAATAGGGTATTTGACTATATTAAAAATATCGTTTCATTTGGTGTCATCCTAAAAGATTATTATCTAAAAACATTATTCCATACGACAAAACTAAAAAATAAAGTTTTATTTAATTAGAAAACATTAAATAAAATTGCTATAATAGGCTATTTGACTACTTTTAGAAAATCATCTTAAATTGTTAATAATGCTATGCTGAAGCTAACGAAACATATATTTCGGCATAATTTTCATTATTTTTCATAAAAATCGAGAAATAAATTCAAAAAAAAAAATTGCCGCCGAAACGTTCCATTTGCTCTCATGACGTAACAGTTCACATTTCAAACAATGACAATTTTATAATATGTGTTTAGGCCGCGTGTCGCATACTATTTGGTATTTAATAAAATAGTAACGATGCAAAACAGACGAAATTAGCCTATTACGCCGCACAAACACGTCGAAATGTATTGACAAAATGAGAATTCCATAGGTGGTTTGGACTGTGACGTCATTCGAGATCACGGTACGTTTTCGATCACGTGACCATGGCCAGAATTATAGCAATTTTATTTAATGTTTTCTAATTAAATAAAGCTTTATTTTTTAGTTTTGTCGTATGGAATACTGTTTTTAGATAATAATCTTTTAGGATGACACCAGTTGAAACGATATTTTTATTATAGTCAAATACCCTATTCCGGCCATGGTCACGTGATCGAAAACGTTCCGTGATCTCGAATGACGTCACAGTCCACACCACATATGGGCTGTGGAATTGTCATTGTTTGAAATGTGAACTGTGACGTCATCAGAGCAAATGGTACGTTTCGGCGGCAATTTATTTTTTTGAATTTATTTCTCGATTTTTATGAAAAAAATTGGTTGCCTGTAAAGTCGGTATACGGGCGAAAGTTTTACGTGACAACCGAAATAGAAGCGCAAGACATGAACCGGTGTGTATGCCTATCTCTCTCACTCTCTCTCTCTCGCTCTGTCTCTCTCGCTCTTAGGCGGGCTAACTGTGCTCGAGTGGAAGGGACGCGTGCCTTTCACTTTTTATGTCTGTCTCTCTCGCTCTTAGGCGGGCTAACCATGCCCGAGTGGCTCTCACTCGCTCTCATTGTGAGCGCATAACGTGAGCGGAGCGTAACGCAGTTTCTTGAAGTGTCACCCGGCAAACCAATTTATAAGACGTTGTCACGTCAAAATACTGAAAATTATGCCGAAATATACGTTTTGTTAGCTTCAGCATAGCATTATTAACAATTTAAGATGATTTTCTAAAAGTAGTCAAAATTCAAATACCCTATTACTAGTCTTCCTACTGTTGTTGTTGTTGTTGGTTTTCTGGCTTTATTTCGTGCTAGTTCAGCACGGTGCTTCGCCCCTGCAGAGGAATCGTTGTCTGTCAACCATTCTTCGTGGTCTGTGCCAAGGACCGGAAACAAAGCATGAAGGTACCAAAACAAAGGGTCTGTGCTGTCAACTCAACGTCAAATGTCAATATTATTGTCATAAGGTCATGTCATATTTTCGTTGAAGCATTGAATTATCACTGAAATTCATTGAATTTTATTTAGAAATTTTACTATTAAAACATAGTTTTGCAAATAAATTAATAAAATGGCCAAGAAAACTTATGATCTATTATTCAAACTACTCCTAATTGGTGACTCTGGTGTTGGCAAAACGTGTATACTGTTTAGGTTTTCAGATAACCACTTTACAACGACATTTATTTCAACTATCGGTAAGAAACTATATCATCCTTGTGAATTTGTGTTTCCTGCTAGTACATAATTCTTTAAATTATTGTTAATATTATCATCGAGTGCAACTAAGTATTCGTGCTTTTTCAATTCTATAGATATCGAGATATATAAACACACCCAACGAAAATACATCATTTTAAAATTGCAGTATCACTATGGTATGTTCAATGTATTTGCAGGAATAGATTTTAAAATAAAAACAGTGGAACTTCGCGGTAAGAAAATCAAACTCCAGATTTGGGACACAGCCGGACAAGAGAGGTTCCACACCATCACCACGTCGTACTACCGCGGCGCCATGGGCATCATGCTGGTCTACGACATCACCAATGAGAAAACATTTGATGACATCGTCAAGTGGCTGAGAAACATAGACGAGGTGAGTACTGCAGGTACTGGACCTGGCTGACCCTCCCCAGCTTCAACAGGTTCACCTAAGGTTGTTATGATAAGCAGAATGTGAATGGTTGTATGTGATAAGAGCCTCAATAACCCAACGGTTAAAGGTGTGGACTGAAAACTGAAAGGTTGCAGGTTCGAGTCCCACCCATTGCACTATTGTTGTGCCCACTCCTAACACAAGCTTTCCGCTTATTTGGAGGGAGAGGAGGATATTAGTCAAGTTCAACTTGACTGATATTCTTTTTGTTTTTTAAAATAAAAAAAAAATTATTAGATTTTTTTATTTGACACACCAACAATACATTGTAGCAACATTGAAAATTTAAAAAATGGAATTAATTAATACATTTCTGTACATATCAATTGGAGGTATACAAAATGAACTGAAATATGTGATCAAATGGACTTCTCAAGTGAAATTCAATCAATAATAAATGAGTTGCTTCATTTGAAATTATGATTGCATTGCAATAATGCACTATATTATTCTTGAAATTGTTTTATATTTCTTTTTCTTTTACATTCTTCAAATATTGTAGTCTACAAGAACTCTTATTTATTTATAGACTATCATATACTATCCTTACAGGGTGACCTAATGTGACCTAGTGACATGATAGGGTATTATCTAGTATTGTAATCATAAATGACATTATATGAAATTGCATTATATGATAAATTGATTGGTGGTCTCATGTTGCAGCATGCCAATGAAGATGTGGAGAAAATGATTCTCGGCAACAAATGTGACATGGAGGAGAAACGAGTTGTCAGTAAAGAGAGGGGAGAAGCTGTAAGTATTACATTGTTTAACATTAAAACAAGTTGTCAGTAAAGACACGGGAGAAGCTGTAAGTATTACATTGTATAATATTAAAACGAGTTGTTAGTAAAGACAGGGGCGAAGCTGTAAGTATTACATTGTTTAACATTAAAATGAGTTGTCAGTAAAGAGAGGGGAGAAGCTGGAAGTATTACATTGTTTAACATTAAAACAAGTTGATAGTAAAGAGAGGGGAGAAGCTGTAAGTATTACATTGTTTAACATTAAAACGAGTTGTCAGTAAAGAGAGAGGGAAAGCTGTAATTAGTATTACATTGTTTAACATTAAAACAAGTTGTCAGTAAAGAGAGGGGAGAAGCTGTAAGTATTACATTGTTTAACAATATAAACCCTCATAGCATTAGTCTTAGTGCAATTAGCAATATTTGCAGTTGTTCCATGTTTCTTATTACATAATGGGCCTGAGATTCATTATGCTAGGAAAAAAGTCTTGTTATTTCACCCAATGCCAGTAATCTTTTATTTTATGGAATTCTCACAATCTATTAATCATAAGTTGGGTGCTAGGGGTGCAGAGATCAATTAACTTTTGCTTGTAATCTTTACTAGAAATGGCGCGCGGTTTTACACGACATGATGTGTGAAAAAAGTAGATACTGGATACATCCTTGATCTGACCTATGTTTTTAGAGTATTCTGCAAAAACTACTTTCAACAAGAATTTGCCAAATTCTTGATTTGAAGTTGGTACAATAATTATTGAATGTCAAGTTTTACAAGTATTATACTACTAGACGCCCGACTTTGTCTGTGTGAAATTTGGTTTTTAAGACTACAGCAGGATTACTATGTTTTTATTCCAGTGTGTGTTAGTGGCATAATGCCACTCACAGAATGATGTAAATGTTAGTTAGAATGCATTGATGTCCACTCAAAAGTATAATGTTTGGTATTAGAAGTTTTACAGGAAAAAGTCAGTTCATAAATATGAACAACATGTTTAACACTTATATGTAGGTTCGCTTGTCTGACTCATACTTATCATTAGTGCTATTTTTAGCCCATGGCTCCATAATATCACTACAGTAACACTATCAGTTTGTTACTGCTTCATGGTCAAACTAGTTACTGAGATTTAACAATCATTTGAGGCACTTTGGGACACACATACATACAGACATAGGTTAATATCTTCATCTCAATATGTATAACTAATATTATATTATTAACACTAGATTTTGCTGCCTGATTGATTGATTTTGATGACTTAGAGTTTAGACCATGTGGAATTCGGTTTTTAAAAATCCTCTGGGAACCCTCTTGTTTTCTAGCATAGAAATCCTGTCACTTTTCAAATCCAAAACCTTGTTGCCCTGTTGTTGCGTGTTTGAAGGACAAATCAACAAACAAACACTTTCACATTTATAATATTAGTAAAGATATCACATCTTTGTGCCCATGTAAAACTAGATACTCAAGCAAAGAATAAAATAATTTGTTTATATAATGGAATATAATATGAAAACAGTTACTTTGATACAAGAGGTAAATAACCTGATAACCTTCGTTGCTATCTACAGAGGTAGGTCTATGTTTTGTGAAAAATTTTAATTGTATCCACACAAAGCAAAGATGGTAAAAAAATCCATTTGCTGAGTTTGGTTTGTCTGTGTGTTCTAAACTCAGAACTACTTTATGAATTTTCATCTGGCTTTCACCACTGATTCTGTGAGAAGGCTTAAAGTTAGATAAATAAACTTTTGACACATTTTCTTGAGAATAAATGATTTATTGTTCTACGTTATATTTGCGAACTACATACTTAAATACTTAAAAAGTCTAAGGGCTCGTTTTGGAGACGCGGCGCGTCGTGTCGCGCGGGCCTTCGCCGCGTACCACGCCAGAGCGCTTCTGCAAGAACGCTCACATGCTTGGCCATATGTTTGAATTAACTGCGCGACGCGACGCATCACGCGCCGCCTCTCCAGAAACGAGCCCTGAGGAGTTACACAAAAAGTGTGCGGTTTCAAAGGTCGGTCGAGTGAGAGGTTAAAAGAATAGGCACTAGCTAGACATTGTCTGTCCCGCAGATAGCCCGCGAGCACGGCATCAGGTTCATGGAGACGTCGGCCAAGTCGAACATCAACATCGACCGCGCGTTCTCGGAGCTGGCGGAGGCCATCCTCGACAAGTCCGCGGGCCGCGAGGCGGACGCCGACCACGCGCGCATCGCCGTCGAGAGGCGCCCGTCCCGCGCGCCGCCCGCGCGCGCCTGCTGCTCCTAGGCGAGCCCTCCTCACCGCCGCACCGCCGCACCGCCTCACCCTCCCATCCCGTTCCCACCCTCCCCTCTGACGTCAACCCATTCCTATGTACTGAACTGATACATAGCCACTTTGACACCGTGTCAAAAACTACACCTCACACGCACGATCCAAAACATTGAAATATCGCATGTTCATTACGATGTCTCGGATTCGTGCGTGTGAGTGTTCATGTACACTCTTTTCTGCAGCCTTGACCATGGCGGCATGTGTCGTGACATGACCGCCAGCTTACTGTTTGTATCGAAATATATATATATATATATATATATATATATATATATATATATATATATATATATATATATATATATATATATATATATATATATATATATATATATATATATATATATATATATAGGTCTTATGTCATCTCTCTTCCTTTATTACTACTGTGTCAACTCTCAAGATATTGTGAGCTTTCGACTATTTAACTTGATGAAGATGTCTGTCAGAAGTCAACTGAAATCCCAAAAGTAGTAGTCACAGTAAAAGTCACAGTAGGTATGGATTTTCTACTTTGGAGAGGAAAGGGGACAAGAAACTTATAAAATGGCTGATATATTAATTGAAAGATAATTTCACCGCTTCAGTTATCAAGTATCAAGTGTGAATAATTTCACCTTAGAATATGTATCGTATGGGTTAAATGTGGGTTAAATGCTCGAAGGCAAACACTTATCATCGAGTTTAAATGACTTGTTTTAAGTTTTATTTGAACTGCTAGTTTTTAAACTGGTATTCATTGTTAAATAAGCATCAAGTTTATGAAATAATTTTTTGATGACTTAAAAAGCACTTGTGAAATAGACATCGCTTTATTTATAATGAATGAAAATTGCATTAATTGTCTATCATGCATCTAGCAAAACATGTCTATCATGTCGAATGTTTAGCAAAATTAATATTATGACTTTGTTTAAACTATGTCCATTAGGGCATAGTAGTTACTCATCTCATCGGTTATTATTATGTTAACCTAGTTGTAACAAAGCGGCGGGTAGACAAAGGTTTGTAATCACCGAATCATATTATCATTTAGCATGTAGGTGTAATCACGAAAAATTAGTAGACTATTATCTTGGTTTTTTTGACCCGATCAATGGTCGCAGTTCTAGCATCTGGACTAATGTGATGATATGAATAAAATGTTAAAACGGATTGCGTCAGTTCAGACGCGGGACTGTTGGTTAAGTGCATGCTTTCTGTGTTTTATCATATTTCGTGGGCACTATTGCAGCACACTATGCGAACTAGATCTATCAAAAAATCGATCAGGGGCATGGATTTAATTTACACTGCCATATCCTTTCCAAGTTAGCCCGCTACCATCTTAGACTGCATTGTCAGTTGCCATCTGGTGAGATTGCAGTCAAAGGCTATCTTGCCATCGAATAAAAAAAATATAACTCATCTAGTCGAAAAATATATCAAATTGGGTGCAATTCATATTATGTATGTATGTTTTTCGCTTTTGATTCAGGTGCGATTCTGAGTTGCAAGTTACTGAGTTAAGACACGAGCAATATCTTCATATTCGAGAAATCCCTTCCAACATCACCCATCAAACTTAAGCTGTCTCTGCACAGCACACCTTTTGTATCATCTTTACTCATTTGAAATGTGTTGGTGAACATTTAATCCTAAGATTTATGGCAAGGTTATAATTATATTTTGTTTGCATTTTATTACACAACTTGAATCTGAAATACATATTTTATACTTACCAATTTTTATATTTATATTCATATTGTTTTTTCTACGAAACTGCAATCTGCTGTGGACGATTCTCTAATAATATCTTAGTAATCGTACACGTTCTTCCTACTATAATATTAAGTATAACTCGTGCAATAACTCTCCCTAACTGTCTTGGAGAAAACCCTGCGCTGCAGTTCAGTTTTCATTATTGGCTTTGTATGATATTGTTAAGGAAGAGGCAGACTGGCCACGTTTAGCGGCAGATCTTTGCGGCTGCATCGCGTCTCAGAAATTTTTGATCGCAAGAACGCCAAATCTCCCGATTTAGGGTGAACCACATTTGTGAGGATCGATTCGGATTTTGCCTATACAAAACTGTCATTTTCCATACATTCGTGTACGCATCGAAAAGCCGATTTGATCCGTACACGTTTCTATGGAATTTGACAGTTTTGTATGGGTGAAATCCGAAACGATCCTCACAAATGTGGTTCCACCCTTAGCCGCCGAAAAAAACGCCACTGTCTGTTCCTCCCAAAATGTATGTCAATTCGGCCTTGTAAAAATATTGACCACTATGATAAAATATTGAGATTTGATTCAACTGAAATGAAATTGCGTTTATCGTTTTATAATTCGTCTCAAACTAGTACTGCAGCCTGCACCCCGAGCACGAATGTGCATTATTGCATTGCAATCATTGCCGTACCTATTACCTACCGTTCACGGTATTAGGTACCTACCTATGTAACTTTAAGCGGTTAGAGGCCGAAAGTAAAACCCGTTGGTTTACTGTTTGACCTAGCACAAGCACAAGTTTCTTTTTTTAAATGGTTTACCGCTAAAACTTTACCTACGTTTAGGAGTTTCGTAGACAGAAAGCGGTGGCCAACCGTTCACTCGTTCTTTGCATGATACTGCATTCAACTGCAGCAAGACTTGACCGCGTCCGCCAACCGGGCGGGTGATGAAGGAGAAACCCCTTCTGTCTGCGAGGTTCCTTGACACATCAGTGATGAGGAAATCAATCGGCATGATTGCGATCGCGATTGTAATCAAATATTGTCGCCACTCGCCCGGGGGTGGTGTTCAGTCAATGTAAATACGCAGTTGTGCAACAGCGACATATCCTCGGAAACAATAGCGACGCTTACGTGTTTATTTTACAGCCTACTGGCACCCATATTATCCAATACTACGTTCACGTTAAATACCTATTAATAATAATTATTGTAATTGTTCATAGTTTAATTTAGTAAACTATTCTTCCACTTACATTTTTTTTATCTAAAGATTTCGTTGTTTTGGTGAAAAGTACTTAAAAATATTGTACAATGAAAAATGCTTTGGTTCTATTGTATGTGTGTATGTATTGTATATGGGTGAAATGCAGAATAAGTGTACATAGTCATGATTTAAATTGTCCCATAACTTTTATACAAAATATCGTCTTTAATCTTTACGTTATAAAAATGATTTCTACATCAATCAGTAGTGTATTTATTTCTCCAAATTTACATTTTTTATTGCGTTGATGCAGGCTATTATTAGACACATAAAAAATATTATTATAAATTTTGTGCAAATTGACTTTCATACAAAATATAGATGTCTCCTTACTACCTAGGCACTTTTATTTATTAATAAGAAAAAAAAACTTTGTTTATTTTAGCCTTTTATTCGTTTATTTAACTATTTATTATCCAAATTATAAAATAGAATTAGATCTAGTTCAAAAAAATATCCAGGTTATAATAATAATGCTTATTTAATATCTGTCTGCATTTTTGTTAATTTCGTAACTCAGGGTTAGTAACGATGTGTTAAGCACAATAGGGAATATGCATGATTTTTTTTTAATTTATTAAATTAATCATTTACATCTTTATAACATATAAAAAATATAAATAGGTTTGAAAATAGTCAAATAATTTTTAAAAGTGAAATTTAAAACATTGAAAAAATTTGAGCCGTTCAAACGCCACCATTAGCGCGCGCTTTTGATGACGTCATTCGACATGTTCCGTGTTTGTTTACTATAGCGTTTCAGTTACTTCATACTTATTTTCAGTTTTAATTGCTACACAAACCATGGAAGAAGTTAAAAAACCTTCTTACAAGTATTGTATGGTACCTAAGTACAAAAACACTATTATTAGTACACCCGATAAAGTGGTTTTTCCTATTCCACGAGATGCGAAAGTACGAAAAAAAAGTGTAAGAAAATTGTTCATGTAAATCGGAATATCGTATTTATCTAATACTTATTTACAAAAAATATATCTTCTTCTTCTTCTTTATCAAGCGATAGACGTCCACTGCTGGACAAAGGTCTCTTGCATGGACTTCCACAGGCCTCGGTCTTACGCCGCCTGAATCCAGCGGCTCCCTGCGACTCTCTTGATGTCGTCGGTCCACCTGGTGGGGGGTCTGCCAACACTGCGCTTCCCGGTGCGGGGTCGCCACTCCAACACCTTGGGACCCCAACGACCATCAGCTCTTCGAACTATGTGCCCCGCCCATTTCCACTTCAGTATCGCGACTCGCTGAGCTATGTCGGTGACTCTGGTTCTCCTACGGATCTCCTCATTTCTGATTCGATCCCGCAGGGATACTCCGAGCATAGCTCTCTCCATCGCCCGCTGAGCGGTCGTGAGCCTACTTATGAGGCCCTTAGTTAGCGAAAACAAATTAATTTGATATTATCCTTTCACTTTTACTTCTAGAGTACGGAACCCAACTAGAGTACGGAACCAAAAAGTATATAAACATATCAAACTTGAGTGAGCTTCAATAACATAATATTACGTATAAATTATCATGATATAGACGTAAATTAGGAGTTTAGGAACACAGATGGTTATTTAAAGGTTATGTTTTGTTTTAAGTATTATTTAAACATATAAGAATAAAAATCTATGTTAAGGACTTAAATATACCATGTAACATAATAATTACATTGCAGCTTTCACTCCTTTGATCTCTGCGTTATTAAAATCGAGATTTGATACAAAATATGCTGACATCATAAATGCATCTATTTTCGGTAGATTATCCGATTGTGCTTTGACAAAACCAGTTTCAGTCATCGACCTAGATTGACTACAAATATAAATTCACAAGTAATCACACAGGAATACAGTTTTAAACAATTTTTCTCACAAACACTGTATGAATATCGACGCCGTAAATCAACCGTAAATCAAATGACGTCACAATTCGTTTCGACCAATGGCGACGCGTTTTGTAAGTTTGAATTTCCCTCCTTTATTTTTCACTTTCTATATAATATTTTCTGGGTTTAAATAATAACTAAATAAAAAAAATACCTTTTAAGTATAATGTTAAGGCAATAAAGAATCTAGAAAAAAATATTTGAGACAAATTTAAATTTTATGCATATTCCCTATTATAACAAATATTCTACCATTAAATAGTATTATTATAAAATGGCAACACTTTCTTGAGTTTATGAATCAAGACAGCCGCCATTTGCTTTTAGTTCGGTGACAGATCGTTGGTGAAAAAATTTACACATTTTCGTTAAAAAAATATATCAGGGTTAATAACGCGATTTGCCTGTAACCGGTAAGTTTCATTTACAAGTTATTTGTTGATTTTACTTGTGTAAGATGTACAATACCCACTAGGATACGAATTAGTGTCAAATCAATAGCGATTCCTGTAGGAGATAATTTTAAGGTTAAAATTTCTCAGTTTTTTTTCTCAGTTTCGGTACGTTTCGTAACGTTTCGTTAGGCAACGAAACTGAGTTCTCAGTTAAGTTACACTAAGGTTGCGTTCACAATTACTTCTTGATATAATAAGTAACCCACCCAAATATTAAAAAATATAAATTTATAAAATTATAATTTAAAATATTATATTAAAAAATTTATATTATAATTTAAAAAATTAAATTATATTTTTATGTTATTTTTGTACCTACTTGTGGATAAAGTAATGACGAGAAACAGGGATGAATGAAGGAATAGAACGTACTGCGCCGACCCGAAGTAATTAGGGAACAGGGCAGGAAAAAGATGTTGATTTTAACTTGCCATGTTAGTTATTATGTCAATAGGGGGGACAAAAACTTGTGTCGAAAATGACATTTTATGAATAAACGTTTTTCAGGTATGGCACCGATGACAAATGCAGAGAGGCAGAAAAAATACAGACAAAAATTAAAATAATCCAGAAAAATATAATGAAAAAAGAATAGCCCATTTAGAAAAAGTAAAAGTTTCTTTTTAAATAATAAAGTTGATTTTTCTCAAAATATTTTATTTATTTATTTGTTTGTGTAATCTCACCCTATCATTATCAGTTTCGTAACAATCTATCAGTTTAGTTACATTCTCAGATTAGTTACGATTTCGTTACGGTACATCTATTTTGCATTTCACCCATATGTGCGCACGTCTACTTGCTCCATCCAGGGCCAAAGGGAATCCCTTTGGCACTGGATATTGGCCGCTTTCCGATCTCGTGGCCGTAGTTGGTTAGTTGCAGTCGCAAACGCCACCGAACGTTCGATATCCAATACTCTTTGTTGGCAGTGGCACTGGCTAGACAGGCGTGTGCGCTTCGCATCGCGATGTATTTTACGATTAACTGTCGGTATTCAAATTGAAATCGCCTTTTGAAACGATTGCGAGAACGAGGAGATTTTTACTAAATTAGACTATTCTAGAATGTTTAGTTAATAATTTAAGTGAACTTATCCTTTATTGTGATGTATGTAGAAGGATAATAATCAATTAAATAAATTACTATTTTATCGTACGGTGTATGTGTCTCGTCGGTTTTTACCCGCTTTTATAAATAAACAACGGCATTGTATATTATGTTCATAATAAACAACCTATGGTTACCTCAATGTTTTATTTCTTCTTCTTTATCAACCTTTAGACGTCCACTGCTGGACATAGGTCTCCTGCATGGACCTCCACAGGCTTAGGTATTGCGCCGCCTGAATCCAGTGGCTCCCTGCGACTCGTTTGATGTCGTCGGTCCACCTATTGAGGGGTCTGCCAACACTGCACTTCCCGGTGCAGGGTAGCCACTCCAGCACCTTGGGACGCCAACAACCATCAGCACTTTGAACTATGTGCCCCGCCCATTTCCACTTCAGTTTTGCGACTCGCTGAGCCATGTCGGTGGTTCTCCTGCGGATTTTTTCATTTCTGATTTGATCTCGCAGCTATACCCCAAGCTTAGCTCTTTACATCGCTCGCTGAGTGAACCTAAGCCTTTTTATGAGGCCCACTGTTAGAGACCATGTCTCGGATCCATAAGTCATCACTGGCAACACGCACTGTTCGAAGACTTCAGTCTTCAGGCACTGAGGAATTTTGGACGAGAAGACCTCTCAGAGCTTCCCAAACGCTGCCCAGCCGAGTTGGATTCGGCAGTTGATATCTTTCTCGAAATTAGACCTACCTAGCTGGACTGTACAGGCACAGTAGAATTATAACCAGTACTGAAACTACCTACAAACGCTCGAAACGGCCTCACTCACACAAACATGCGCATCGACGAGACAATTAGCGGACCTCGCAGTGCTGTCAGTACTGAGGACCGGTATTTGGTCTCGTCGATGCGCATGTTTGTGTGAGTGAGCCGTTTCGAACGTTTATAGGTAAACTAGCGGCACGCTATGATGGCCGGTTTGACACATTACAATAGTGATGTGGAATGTCAATTTATTCTCGAACAAAAAACAATTAAGTTTTGTTTTTGTACCTGATTAAATAGGTTTAATAAAACAAAAATGTATATGTTTATTTAATTTATTTGAACGAACTGAATATTTGAATGAAAATGAATATACATACTTTATATGCACACAAGAAACATATGAATACAAAAGATACCAAAAAAGGTGCCACAAAAGGCCATAATTAATCAGATTCGTCCATACTACTATTTTCACTGTCGTCACTGCTATCATCACCTACATTAATAATTATATGTTCGTTTTCTATAATATTATCTATTTTCACATCTCTTTCATAATCTTCCCTTATTAATTTAACAGTTCTATTCACAACCTTTTCCCAGTCTCCTTTAGTCACATGTTCACAAGCTTCTTCTAATAATTTTAGCATTTTTTTTGTGGTAAATGGGGGTTCTGTATTGTGTCTTGCAGCATATCCCTTAATTTGAGCCCACACCAACTCAATCGCATTATACTCACAATGGTAAGGCGGTAACCGTATAACTCTGTGCCCATGTTCTAATGCTATTTCGTCAATGACGTATCGGATCTTGGTTGGTTTGTTTTCTTTTAAAAGACGTACTAATTCCGCTTTTAACATATTCATGTTTGCATCTACGCCATTTTTACGAAGCCATGCGACGATATCAGCTTTCTTTTGGGATTGGGCAGGTGGCTTGTCAATTTGCATCGAGTGGTATGGGGCGTTGTCCATAATTATAATAGATGGTTCAGGGAGGCTACACAACATTGAGGTAAACCATTCAGTAAACTTTTCTCCATTCATGTCTTCATGATAGTCTCCAGTGGTTTTTGACGCAAAAGCCATGAGAGAACCTTCGACAAACCCGTTGATGGTTCCGGCGTGACAAATTATAAGTCGCGATCCTTTTCCTACAGGAACTTTGGAAGTAGATGCTGCTGTGTCATCGTTCCAAGAACGGCCTACAGTATGGTTAGCATTAAGCCATGTTTCATCCAAGAACACAACATTTTGCCAATTTTTGATTTCTTTCACTTGCCGTAAAAAAGTATACCTTGCCATCGCTATATCAAATCTTTCCATCAATATTTTGCGTTTGTTACATTTTTTGTATCGAAATCCAATGGTCTTCAAAATCTTCGTTAAAGAACTTTCCCCACCGAAGAATAATCCAGCTTCCTTCAGTGAATGCACCAACTTTTTTCTTGTTGGATACTCCTTCTGTAAATAGTAGCCGTAAACATGTCTTCGGATAGCATCGGCATCAAAGCTATCGATGCCTACGACTGGTTTTGCTCGTTTTCTCTTTTTTGGTGTGTGAAGTTTATTTTCTTCTGTGCCAGTCTCGCCATATTTTTTTTTAGTTATCCGTCTAACAGTTCGTTGTCCAATATTAAGCGCATCAGCTACGCGTTCAACCACTGACGTTATAGGTAAAATTGGCCCTCCATTTTGAGCTTCACGATCGAAATAGTTACGAAGGCGTATTACGAACTCACGTGTCTGACTATTTAGAACAGTTCTCTGCGTACGTTCGGTCATATCGACGAAATCCACAACAAAGGGCTTGAACAGAGTCCAAATTAACGAGCAAGGGTCAACAGTAATGCAGTATCAATATTTGAAATCCAAAGCCAGGTCAAAACTATATCACAATCGCATTGCACTGACAGTTTATACTTTTCGAAGCAACGTCAATTCGAAACTGCTTTGTTTTGCATTGAGCATTGACGCGAGTTTGCCGGAGGTTGTGCTGAGAGTAGTTGTGCTAGCCAGCGATCCTATGTGACGATCGTATTAGATTCCATTTTTAAAAATTTTCAATTTAGAAAACCAAATGCCGAGTTGTGGTATATATCATATAAAAATAAAAATTTTACCTTTTGTATGAAACAGCTGATATTTTTTTGCGATTTCAGAGGTTTGTCCACATAGTGAAAATTGTTCATATTCACAAGTACATTCACCCCTTAAATGGTGCAAACTGATTTTTCTACACTTGTATACATTTTAGAAATCAATTTAATAAATAAATTTTGAGTCCTAAACCTAAAACTACATTCGATAAAATTTATGAATCTCTGCACATCACTATCGTCAATAAAGTAATACAATTATTTCCTTCAAAGTCGTTATCAATTAATACGGAACTTCATGAGCGGACAAACGTCAAACCGGCCATCATAGCGTGCCGCTAGTGTAGTTTCCATACTCTATCTATCTTTACTCTGGTACAGGTTTTATTTAGAACCAAAAAACTTTCATTTAATAATTTATTTATTTTTCTTGACAAAATACCTTTATTCTGAACCAATTATTATTGTAGATATTCAGTACCTCCAGAGTTTAAGAAACAATTTGTATAATAAATGATTAAAGTGAGCCATAGACGATTGAATTTTTTATTAAAATTATACATACATATTCATATTATAATTAAAAATGAAAACCCTCAATCCTTTTCAGCGATAGCAGTTAAATGTCTGTCGATTTCACTCTCCGTCAGCACCCTGGAAACAATATTGAAGCTTTTATACTGTCCATAACTGTTAATCTTGAATTAATAACATGTTGAATCTTGAATTTAAAATATAAAATATTATGGATTATGTATTTGCACAAATTCATAAATTGTAATTATACACCTCAGACAGTGTTTAGGGAAAAGCAGCAAATAGTTAAAGGCAAAGAATTTAGTATCAATGCTTTTATTTATTGCTAATTACTAGTGGTTCGCCCCGAACTGAGACCTCGCGGTAACGGTATCCCATGATTATTCATTCAATCGATACATGATAACCAAAACTGACATTATTATTATGCCCGTTTTCACCAAACATACCTAAATCATCCCCTAAGTAGGAGTCTCTTAACGTAGGTAGCTCCTAAATACAATCCTAAGTCCTAACATCCGTCCCAATATCCTTTTAGGTGTCCCGTACAGGATCGTGATAAATAAGTTGACAGAAAACATCAATCACCTAACTTATAGGTAGCCCGTAAAGGTTAGGGAACGTTAGTGAAAACATTGAATTATTTATCAAACATTGAATTTAACTCGTAGTTCCATGGGAATAGTTACTGACTGCGCCATCTATTAGCATTATTGTGAAGCTATGTTGATGCTATATGAATTACTGACGCCCATTAAAAATTAAATAATCTCGTTTCTTTATAATATTCATATAATTTTAGTATTTGTTGTTCAAGTACAGGATATAAGTGACCTAAAAACATAAAATCAGTTTGAAAATCCATAGCGGATTTTTCTAGAGAGCGTCTTCAAGCGAGCGTATAAAATCGCCACTTTGAAAGCCCCCCATTTCGTCAATTTTAAGGGAAAAATTAAAAAAAAATTATTTTTGTACTCAGTTCAAAATTATCTTTAAAATGATACGTAACAATTTTATGTAACGCGATATTTTTTTTTTTACTTCGCATTCGCTTCTATGAGAGCCCCCCTGAAATAAAGATTTTTATAACTTTTTAAGCCATTTTCGGCTGGAGGCCATCGGTTTACATATTATATCTAAATTTGAAGTAATTACGTTCAGTAATTCAAAAGTTATAAGGCTCTGACAGACGGACGGACGGACGGACGGACGGACGGACAAGTGCAAATCGCCCTAGTTAACTCAAAGACCTTCGCTTCGCTCGGTCGATAATAAAACTGTAACTGGACGATTTCTGTACATTTACTCTATTTCGAAAATTTTAACCGGGGGATGCTTTATTATCAATACTGATCCCAAAACAGATTTTTATTTAATTTTTGTCTGTCTGTCTGTCCGGGCATCATGCAAAAACTACTGAACAGAATTGTATGAAATTTGGTATAGTAGTAGGTGATACTCCGGGTCAACATATAGGATAGTTTTTAGGGTTAAGGTTCTTCCAGGATAGGGGATGAAAGTTTTTATCAGTTTTACTTCATAATTCCGTCAAATTTGAACCAATTGCTTCATCATTAGCTATCATGCTTTTTTAATTTAAAAGTGTATAATATCAGGCATAGTTTGTCTAATTTTGATGAAGATCTGATAAATATTATAGGAGATAGAGGACATAAAGCTTCACGGGAAGCAGCAACTAGCAAGTCACTCACATAAAGGACAACGATCTAATACAGACATTCCATATTTATATGAGGGTTTTAGCCATAGACATAGACTTAATCATTAACCTCTAGGCCCTAGATGATTATACCATTGTGTTTGTTTTGTAGCCTACCCGTGCAAAGCCGGGGCGGGTCCACTAGTTTATTGCTAAATATATTACAGAATACCTATAAACCTGTAACATTTGATGAAATATTACATATTTTTTTAAACTCACATTTGGTGGGTAGCCTGAATTTGAGTACACCCTTTTAGCAGTAACAAAGTTTTTACTTCTGCTTTTTTTGAATAAAATGGATGACACAGACAGACTGACTGCAACGTTAAAAATCAAAATTAAACAAGGAAATAGGCTAACCTGAACTTGGAGTCTTCCTTGCTGGCAACGCCCACCTCAATTTCCGAGGACTTGAAGTCCACCGACAACACTTGCGAGAGACAAGCAATGGCCAGCTGCACCGTGTCATCGGAGGACAGATCCGAGCGCTTCTTCAGCTTCTTCTCCAGGTAGGCGTTAGCGTCGGTGGCCTTGGCGCCCGCCGCCACCGCCTTGTAGGAGCAGTAGTAGCCAGAGGGATCGGTCTTGTATACCGAGGGGCCGCTCTCGTCGTCGTATGCAATCAGCATCATACCTGCAATAGAGACACATTATGAAGCACATTAATGCATGCATCACACATGGGCGAATTAATGGATTATGGTTCGCAACAAGACAAAGCAGAGACATGATGGATGCAATGCGGGAGCACAATCCCCGCATGTGTCAGCCCTCGTGCGGTAGACTGATCACTATTCGCGCTTACAGAGCCAACAGAAGTTTATGGCAATTTCACACAAGTGAAGAAATTAACAATTATGCAGTGTGCTTCGTTGGTTACTGCACTGTGGTTTCTAATAGAAGCTGCACTTTTGTGCTCAGTAGCCTGCCACTGGGTGAAACAGAAATTTCAATGAAGTGATGGCAAAATATTAAGAAGGCTATGAAAAGCAAGTTGATTTAACACAAAAAAAAGATTGGTTGTCTGTAAAGTTGGTTTATGGACGATAGTTTTATGTGATAATGTCATAAAGAAACATTGATTAATAAATGTGTCACAAGCCAACGCTTGGGCCGATCGTGGCTATCTATCGCTTGTTCTGCGCTCTCTCTTGCACACTCAGGCTCAGGTGGAATGTGACACTTTTTCATGTGTGCAGCCTGTGTTCACGATTTATAAGACGTTATCACGTCAAAAAGAAGTCAAAGTTACTCACTGCAGCCAAGGGGCCTCATCTCAGCATTCTGTGTGTACACCTGCGAGATGTCGGCGATGCGGCGACACAGGATGTGCACGGGGATGTCGCAGCCGTACTTGTACCGCCAGTTGGCCGCCTCGTAGCGCGCGCGCTGCACCTGCGACCTGCTGTCAGCTACAACAAGCAGAATTCCCCAAGGTACATAAAGGCACCTATCTCAAATTAACATGTAGAATAAAACCCTAAAATTAAATTCAAACCATGGTCAAACATTTGATTTTGAAATCCAAATACTAACATTCCCACTGACAGAAGACATTTCTTTTTCAATGTACATCTGAACTGCCAAAGAGGCTTGTATTATGTCATAGCTCTTTAATTTTTAACTATTGTTTTTTTAATACTATTATAGCAGCAATAAAAATACACATTCTGTGAAAATTTCAAATATCTACTTAATACAGTTAATGATACAGCCTGCTGACAGACGAATGGATAGCAGAGTACTTAATTTGGGTACAGAACCCTAAAAAAGGACAACTATTTTTCTTAGACTTTCTTTCTCAGAGAGCCTATCTTCAGGCTGGCCAAGTAGTCACGCTATTTTGTACCTAGTTATTTACCTGGCATGCCAGTCATAACACATCCTATATGCTCCGTGAGGCGGAAGAGATGAGTGACGGAGGCCGGATCCAGCAGCCGGTCCGGCACCTTGCGCTGCGCCGCCACCACGGCCGCGTCCGCGCCGCGCAGCGCCACCGACGTCAAGCCGCCTTGGTTTATAGCCTTCAGAGCGTATTCTGCGAAATAACCACACACACTTTGCAAAACATCAATATATGAAAAAAGCACAGTCACGCTAATAAAGCGGTACCAACGGTGCCGTACTTACCGACTTGGTATAGTCGCCCCTCAGGTGAAAAAATAGTTATATGCCTATCAAATCCCGCACTGCTTTCACGAGCCATGTTTTTATATTTCTTTAGATATTTTTACTATTAATATTTAAGTTAAATGTTGATTACAAAAATTCACGGCACAATTCACGGATTCACAAACACAATGACAACCACAGATGACAAATGACAACATAGACCACAGATCAAGATAGTTTTTGTTGTTCCTGGTCTGTGGACAAAGTATTCTGTGATTGTTCTGTGATGACAATGTATTTTTGATTCTTCGTCCGAGGTGTATTTGATGACATGACAAATGACAGGGAACCGACAAAATCATAGGCTTAGAAAGCGAAAAAATTCTAAGTCTATGGACAAAATACTGTACCATATATCTCGCTTCCACTTTAATGTTTTGGCACTGCGTCTCATTTACACATACTGACATTTTTAAAGTAAAAGTCCTACTGCTGTTAGAGAATTACGACTACGTTCCTACTTCCAAAAACCACATTTTGTACTTGTACCACAGAGATACAACTAGTAAGTAGTACCTAATCTGTGAGAGATACTGTCATAGATAATATACTACATAGGGTAGGTACTGTGCTTGACTTGTACCACCTTGTAGCAAAATACAAATAAAAATTCAAAAATTGATTGTCAGTTGTTGGCTGTGTGGGGGAGAGGTTGTGCGGTTATTAATTTATTTTAAATCTAGTTATCGCCTTTATTAGTTCGAATTTCAATCCTTTTAACTTAAAAGGATATTATTTTAGGGTCTTCTAAAATTTTCAGTTGTAGAAAAGTTTCTTAAGTCAGCTTTTTATTATTTTTTAAACGCAAAGATGCAAGAAACCGTTACAAATACAAACGAGAGGAAATCTTTGTTTTCCGCTTTCCTGGAAGTACTGGAGGCACGGGAGAAGCAGGCCCAGGCCGACCGGCAGCTGCAGGAGGAGAAATACCAGCGGAGAACTCAGAGGATCTACGATTTCCATGGTAAACAATATTCCGTCAACAAAGAATTATATAAACATATATAAAGCTTTAAAAATATCATGGTATACTGTAGAAATAACTATTTAACAGATTATTGGATAGCATAGAATAAATCATCGAATTCATTTTTTTGTATGGTCCTAATCACAGGAAATTAATTTATTTGCATTCATATTACCAAAGCATTGCCTAAAGAACAATAAACTTTCACTGAAAGTACATGAATATAAAATTAAGTAATTATTGATATAAAATAATAAATAGACGAGTTTATAGAAAATGCTCATAGTTTAATGTGTTTACAAAATTGTGATGAAGGAATGATTTGTAAGACATGTAATAGGTATTTACTTGATTATGAAAAACCATTACCTACTTGGGAATCGAATTGTATTGTATTGATTATGAAATAAATAAATTATACTTTCTGTCTGCAGTTTCAAAATAACAGCCCTTATTAAGATTATTTAGTTGAAATCAGTCCAGTCTTATTGGAACAGCTAAACCGAGTTTGGCAGAACCTTCACAGGCAGCTAGCAGATTGTGATCTAGGCTACTTTAACACTGGGAAATCAAATAGTTCCCATGGGAATCCAAATCCATTCAGTTGTGGACTTAGTTTAGTAGTAATACTTAAATAAACATAATTTTGTATAGTTACATTCAATACATTAGTAGAGAAGAGGTAAACTAATTAAATTGTTTTTATTTAATACTAGATTAACTGTTTTCTGATGAAAAAACTTTTCTGCCTTTTCTTTACAAATATAATATAAAAATTTATATTGTAAAGTGTAAACTCTGTATAACTAAACAATTTAAGTATAATAATATACCAACATTTCTCAAATAATGATTTTGAAAAGTTAGCTTGAACTGCTAAATGTTCTAATTATGCAATATAACTAACAGTATATAATAAGTAACAGCCTCTAAATCTGTTTTCATGATAAACATGACACCGAGTTCTTATTCTGCTTTAAGCTTTTAAACTTGTGATAAAGGACAATAATGTAACAAGTATGATTATTTTGAACCTATTGTCCTACTCTGTTTTTACTTTTTGCTACTTTAAAATTAAACATGATTAATATTCTCCTTGCCTTCCTAATTAAGTTTAAAGCTTATCAGGAGTGGGTACGATAATCATCATCATTAGCAACCCATTAATGGCTCACTACTGAGCGCGGGTCTCCTCTCAGAGAAGGGTTATAGGCCATAATTCACCACGCTGGCCCAATGCGAATTGGTGGACTTCACACACCTTCGAGAACATTATGGAGAACTCTCATATGTGCAGGTTTCCTCACGATGTTTTCCTTCACCTTTGAAGCAAGCGATAGTCAATTGCTTAAACACACTTGACTCCGAAAAGTCAGAGGTGCATACCCGGGATCGAACCTGCGACCCCCCGAATAGGACACCACAGTCCTAACCACTAGGCTATCACTGCTCCTACGTAACTACGTACGTACGATAATATTAACAGTAAATGGGGTGGAGTTTGAACCAGTAACCTTTTGGATTTCAGTCTGTTTTGCAATTGAGGGCCGGTCTGTCTATTGATCGGTCTATTTTGAGTCCGCTTCAGAAACTGGAGTCTAAATTGGCCTATTTCCGGCTGTGTATGACGCGGCTGTCTCGTGTGTCGGCACAGAGCGGCAGCAGCGCGAGGCGGCGGAGCTGCGGCGCTGCCTGGAGTACGTGTCACAGCACGCGCACGTGCTGCAGTCGGCGCTGCGCGGCGCGGCGGGCGACGGCGTGCCGCTGACGGGCGCGCTGGTGCGGCAGGCGGCGGCGCTGCAGCGCTGCATGGCGCAGTGCGTGGCCAACGCGGCGCGCATCCGCCACCTGCTCTCCGCCGCGCACCGCCCGCAGATGGACTCCGTGCTCGCCAAGATGGTGAGTGACGCAACACCAACACCTCCGTCCGCACCCCGGCCTGCTGTCAGCTACACACGGCGACCGCCTTGCCCACTCTAACTGGTAGTGGGCAGGGCGAACCTGGCGTCACAACAGGTCAAAACGCTCAAATCGACAGGACAAGGGTGCCAAGCCTTGAATGGAATCCTAACCCTCCGTGGATTTAGTAGTCGGATAGTACCTATCAGAAAAAATTGTTCCGTATGGTTAAACTTTGGTATGTTAATCGTATCTATATCTATTTTTCACAATATTCTACAGAATCTAGTAAGCTCATGCCGTATCAGAGACAGGCAGACAGGCAAATGAATAAGGAACGATTGAGTTTTTTCATGGAGTGAACAGGTTTATACAAGGTTTTATTAGTGTAGGTAGTTATAAAGTAGTTTTTATCATCGTAAATTGAAGAATTCCCATGATTGAGAAAAAAAGAAAATGGATAATTTTTTTTCTTTGTTTGTCAGAAATATGGTATTGATGGTAACTCGAGCACTACTAACGTTCTCACCATCGTTCTCACCATCGTTGATGTGATTTGATTAGTTATGCTAATATTAACAATATCTCAACCGTGATGTTCTACCTTGAACCAGTTTTCGTCATCGGACATAACCAGTAATTTGATTGAGTCTGACAAATCAATACGGATTTTACAAGATTTTTTTATATATTTTTTTGCCTATATTTTTTTCCCTTCAAGATTTAAAATCAAGATTCTTCATGCCACAATGGTGATTTCGCATATATTCCGTCAGAGGTTAGCTCAACATGAAACTATTTATAGCATACAACAGTGATAGTAATAGTCTTCGGCCTCCTGTTCGAGCCTCGAGGGGTCGGGGGTTCGAATCCTAGGCACGTACCTTGTCAGAGGATATGTGTTATAAGGCATGAAATGACGAAAATATCGTCAGCAAACCTGCATGCCTGAGAGTCCTCCCTAATGTTCCCTCCTCCTCCTCAAGGGGGCGTGATGGGAAGTCTCCCTATCCGCAATTTGCCAATGTGGTAGACTATAAACTAAGCCCGTCTCATTGATTGGAGACCTATAGGCATAGGTAGGCATTAGCAGAAGTGGAAATGCGCGGGCACATAATTCGAAGAGCAGATGGTCGATGGGGTCTCAACTCTCAAGGTGCTGGAGTGGCGACCTCGCACCGGAGTGTGCAGTGTTGGCAGACCGCCCACTAGGTGGACCGACGAAATCAAACGAGTCGCAGGGAGCCGCTGAATTCAGGCGGCGCAAGACCGAGACCTGTGGAAGTCCATGCATGAGACCTATGTCCAGCTGTGGACCTCTATCGGTTGACAAAGAGAAGAAGAAGATACCTAGTAGCGGGCGGATGATCATAACTATAACAGTAGGTAACTTTGTGAGTTAATTCTAAGAATTTTTAAACAAAATCAAGAGTAGTTTAAGTTCAATTTTTTTTTTTAAGTTGTAAGATTGTATAGTATAATTTAATTAGGTTATTATAGGTCTGGCATAATCTCATGTGAGATTCAAAGACCTCTCAAAAATTGAGAATTAAAAAAAAAAAAAAACAGGTAAAGGTAGTATCCCGCTAAATTATGGTCCCGCGAAACCTATACATACCTACTTACCTGCCTACGCTTTAAACGAGTACCAGCTATATCATCGAGTGTTTTCTAGCAAAAAATGATTCACGTGAGCGGGTATATTGAGAGAAAGCAGTTTTGGTCACGATATTTATCTGTTTGTGACATCTATTGTTTTAGTCCAGGAGCGCGATTCAACGCATCAACTGTCGCATTTTTAAGTTCTGTTTGTTACTGCAATTAAATTCTCATCATAATTTACTGTCTGCAGTCTGCACATTATATTATTGTTAAACTTTTAACGATTTCATACAAAAACTAGTCCGTAGATCGTGTATCGTAATTCGTAACATCCTATTCACATCCAAACGAGTTTCAAGACGGGCTTTTTCGATTTTTTGCGTTTCATCGACAAACAGACATCCTTACTAATATTATAAATGAGGAAGTGTGTTTGTTTGTTGATTTGTCCTTCAATCACGCCGCAACAAGGCTACGGATCGACGTGATTTTTTGCATGGGTATAGTTGAGGACCTGGAGAGTGACAAAGGCTACTTTTTCTCCCGGAAAATCAAAGAGTTCCCGAGGGATTTTAAAAACTAAATCCACGTGGATGAAGTCGCGAGCATCAGCTAGTTAATGAATAAATCTTATCTATATCATTTTCTTATGGATTTGAGGTGAGAAGCCGTATACAATTTCGGTAGATAACATCCGAATTCATTATTGTTTTAATTTGTATGACTTGCACAATGTTGCTACTATGTTTTATAAAGTACCTAATGTGTTTCAAAAAGAGCGCGCCTTTATGAAGTTTGAAACGCTCATTATTTGAAGAGCCTTTACCGCGCTGTCTGTCGCTGTACTTGCCTCAGCCTTCAGCCCGGCGGGCCACAGCTTTGTCCCATACGCGGTTGTGATGATGTTACATTTGACAAAAAATCTGTATTTATTTGCTTCTCACAAAATGCGACGCAAGCCAAGGCAATTCCCACTGACGGCTATTAATTCTGCTGGACTGGCATGTGAATACCTATCTTCATATTACTTCTAATATAACTATCATTTGGGCGTTGATTGGTAACATAAATAGGTAACATTCACGGAACTATGTAATGTGAACTGTGATAAAAATGTATCGGGGAACATTCCAATTCCTTGCGTGCAGCGTTTTAGATCGGCGCAAGAGCCGCAAGAGTCTGGTTTCACTTAAGAAACGAGGCACAAATATTATGTCCCGACCTAAATCTGTCTCGCTTTAACTATGGACTTTTTTTGGAACTTCCCCTCATTGTGGAAATGTTATATTTTATTATATTCTAATAAAGTTGCATAGGTTAAATCGGCTTGGCATCCAGCTGCCCACAAGATAGTATAAAAACTTATTACAATGTAATAGCTTCATGATAATATTGTAAAATGATTATTTTGAAAAGAGCAACTGCTGAGTTTCTTGCCGGCTCTTCTCAGCAGAATTCGCTTTCCGAACCGGTGGTAGAGTCATGACTTGTCATAAGAGCCACAGGTTGGCCTGTACGTGAAATAAATGATTTTGAATTTGAAATTGAATTATGTCTTGAAATTGAGGATGAACAGAGTGAGAGTGCGATCTTTTAACTTCCACCTAACTTTTTACACTGCCGCACTAATTTAGGACTGATATTCTTCAGCTTTAATAAATTAATAAATAAGTATATTATTTTGACTTAGATTCTTCGTTGGTTGTGTCTTTAGGCGCAATTTAGACGGTGGTGCCTAGTTCATCGTTGCGAGAATTTTTGCGAAAATGAACCGTCTTAATTCGCTGTAAGGGCGAATTTAGCTATCGAGATTTTTGCTTCCATTTTTGAGGTTTCATCGAGAGTCATCGAAAATGACAGGTCTAAATTTGGTTCTTAGGGCAAAGGGCCTTAGGGTGCATTTTCGCAAAAAATGCTCGCAAAAATGAACGACGGAGCACCGTCTAATTTCGGAAGCTAAAGCTGTGGCTCTAGAATAAGTTTCCTGGATGAGATAAGTACGTAAGTACTAAGGTACTTACGTACTTAGTGCGAAGCTCACTGAGATTAAATAGAGATTTTACTATACTTACGTACTTTTTACGTACCGTAGCTCAAGAATTCATGCATTGTGCAGTCACAATCCTATACGAAATCTTCTCACATTGTTGCAAGGAACAGGTCTTCAAGTTTTTTGCGAAGTCACTTGACGATGAAGTATTGTTTAGGTTTCCCACAATTATATCCACTTGTAAGGTTGCGTATGTACATCCATGCCAGTACCTACATCCTTCAAAAATTCACGTGTGTATAGCGTGCCACAAATTGGAAGGTTTAATTACACGAATTATTGCTAGTAGCTAGGTAGGGACATCATAATTACAAGCGTGTAAAATACGATCTGTTGATTCTACGGACGAGCCTAGGTCACAGCTGGTCGTGCCAATTTCGTTGCCTTCAACGTTATTAAGCAAATAATTACTTACTCCAGGTACCTTCTCGGCAACTTAGTCGGAACCAGTTGCATGTCAATCTTTCAAACCCACATGCTAGGTCTCCACATATTGGAGTTTACTCCTTGAGAATCGATTTTAGGCGCCCGGTATGAGAAAAATTCGAGGAGTAAAATCTACTTATGAATGACCTCGTTACGTTTTTCACAACGATGCAAATTTCTACCCTAACGTTGAGTAAATAAGGTTGGTTTTCGCTTGAGTTGTCGAATGCGAAAGAGCTTTTGCTTCGGGAAGCCGAGCGCGTACCGATCGGGTCCGAGCGCCGCGAATGCATTACGACGTTTTAAGGAGTGCGTCCGAGCTGACACACACACTTTTTTTTTTATTTAAAAAAAAGAATATCAATAATTATCAATCAAGTTGAACTTGACTAATATTCTCCTCTCCCCTCCAAATAAGCGGAAATCTTGTGCCAGGAGTGGGTACGATAATAGTGCAACGGGCGGGATTCGACCCTGCGACCTTTCAGTTTCAGTCCGCACCTTTAACCGTTGGGCTATTGAGGCATTAATTTGCGCTCGCAACTCTGACCGCGTTTTCGGAATTTTTTGCCTTTTACAAGAGGTCATCACTCAGCATCCTTTGCTTTCTTCACTGTGCCATCGCCCCTTTCTCGTAGAAAGATTTTTATATTATCTTGTTTCGTTACGAGTTTCGTTGCAGTTTCCAGTGACACTCGTCTGGATACAACGTCTGCGTTGCTGTGATTATCCCGGGCTCTAAAGCTGAGATCGTATAGATCGTACTATAACTCTGCTCAAAACTCAAGATAGAGTTAAAATGAGACACAAGTATGTCCTGCCATAACTCTGTCTCGTTTTAACTCAGTCTTGAGTCTTGGCTTATTGAGAGTGCCATCTGTGGATCCAAGCCTGACTCTTAAGATATCTTGTTCCCGTTTTCACCAACGTTCCCTAACTTTTACAGGCTATCTTTAAGCTAAATTAGGCGACACTTTCTGTCAATCTCGTTTTCACGAACCTTTAGGGAACACCTAAAGAGACTCCTACTGAGGATACGATTTAGGTATGAGTGGTGAAATCAGCCATTAGTCCTCTATGCAGCTTGCCCGTTCAGCATTAATAATATCAACGAACCAGCTTAGCAAATATTTTAGTTCATATTTTTTCTAGTTACAGCCTTCCTACATTTTGTTGCCTTTATTTACAGTTGTAAGGTTTTTATCAGATTTTTTAGTTTAATGAAAAAACAATAGGAAGTTTCCCCGACACAAACAAGGTTAAGTAATATTGTTTTGTTACAATAATAAATGGCTTTAAGGTTGTTGCCTCCGCTTAGACTGCTAAGAAATGTCACTCAGTTTTTATAGGCTATAAGGGTGAAGTTCCACTGAAGACGAACAGACTGGATCGGAGCTGGAAAGAGCGACTACATTGCAACAGTTGTCAGAAGGTGAACTATCGCCACTAGCGAAGAATTTTTTATAGAATAGAATAGAATAGAAATATTTTTTTACAAGTGCTTTTGAATCGTCTGACTCTACCACTGGTTCGGAATGCCCTTCCTGCCGAGAAGAACCAGCAAGAAACTCGGCGGTTGCCATTTTCAAAACAAGTTTACAATACAATAGTATATACTATGCTATGTATGCAGTTTCCACAACGAGGGGAAGTTCCAAAAATGCATACCTACTAGCAATGCAATATATCTTAAGATGGGCAGACACAAAGTAGCCTCATTCCCACTGGTGGTACCCGTTCACGAGCATGACGCATGACCCAGCCGTTGCTTCGCTCAACCATATTTGAAGGAACGTAACAAAGCTCATTATAACTGGCTCCGCCGCGCTGTGCGCTATAATGATGATTACACGATTCTTCTTCAATCAACTATGTTATGAATAATGCGGCTGATAAGAACAAGGGTAGAATCTGAATTTTTGCACAATATTATGTAGGGTTCGTTTTATTTCTGTCTACACTCGGCTTCGGTGGAAACAGACCCTTATACATGGTAACTGATGTAAACCAATTGTATTGTACGTTGTTGTATTTTTTGTCATTCGCCTTTGGTAGTTGTTTTTGCGTCGTTCGGTTCACGCACTCGGCCTCGAGGCTGTCGTCGTTTGTTGTCACTCGTCGTCGTCGACGAAGGACCCGGCGACGAGACGGACGGCGGCAGAGGTGCAGACAGCATCATCACGATTCAGCACTGATTCACTGCTTCACGATTGATGACCTGATGACGAACCAAAGGCGTCGCTGTATTGTGCGCTTTTATTTAAGTAATATTTTTATATTTTAAATTTTCTCAGAATTTAATTATTTTACTCCGGGAAATGTACAGTTAAACTTTTACATCTGAGTGTTCCTAATTTATAATGTGGGAATTTTAAAAACTTTATAACCAACTTTAGTCACGAAGAAACAAGCAATTTTTGAAATTATGTTAAACTAGCTAATGCCCGCGACTTCGTCCGCGTGGATTTAATTTTTAAAATCCCTCGGGAACTCTTTGATTTTCCGGGATAAAAAGTAGCCTATGTCACTCTCCAGGTGCTCAACTATACCCATGCAAAAAATCACGTCGATCCGTAGCCCTGTTGCGGCGTGATTGGAGGACAAACCAACAAACAAACACACTTTCGCATTTATAATTATTAGTAAGGATGATGTAGCTACCCCTATTAGTTTCTCGTACGTAAAACATAATGCAAATCTGATAAAATCTCAAAGATGACTGTAAATGAAGATCATTCGAGCAGTATGTTCCAAGTCGCGTAACATCGTTCCTTTGTATAGTTAGAGTTCAACTCTCCACTAAGCAGTAACCAGCGCTATCGTAACCTACGTAACTAGTTTGCGGCCGACACATACACGGCGAGCTCATGCCTACTGAGCTAAGCCGCTTTGGACGTATGTGGGTGCTTGCTAAAGATGATCGCACATCTAGTCTAGTAGCACGCTCCGCACGCATTTAAGAGCGCGTGTAACCCCAAAAAAAAATCAGATTTCGCGATGAGATAAAACATAGCCACAACCTCATGTGAGGCGCGACAAAAGAAAGCGTTTTGCGCGGAATAGGAGTGTAGTAAGCGCCAAATACTTTGTAACTCGTAAAATATTCATTTTCTTTTCAATTCACTAGGCTACTCTCTTGATAATATCAATCGCAATTTAATGTAAAAATTTTGGTTCTGTAATATGCAACACATAGAAAATAAATGAATATTGGTTAAAAATTAGACCTAACTTCGCGATTTTTTATTATCGAACAAATTTCATCATTTATGTTTGTCCCTTGTCAGTATGATGTAATTTTTGCGTGTTTTTTTTCGGATCGTTGAAACTTGATCTACTACTGTAAAAATCAAATCTGTTTACTGTTAACGAGCGCACACCCACTCTCTCTTTCTTATATTCTTAGGCACGCTTGCAGAAACGCCGAGATATCCTTTTAAACCCGAGTTAGCCGCTAACTCTGGATTAAAAGGACAGTTTTGACAGATTTCGTATAAAGCTTCTGTCAAAATTACACATTTTTTCCTGGGTTAGTTAGTTAACTAACTCGGCGTCTCTGCAAGCGGGCCTTAGAAAAACAAGTGAAAAATTATACCATACCGCGAGAGTCGGTAATACTACAATTCCCGTCATGCGGAATTGAAAATAGTTAACAATAATTATAAGATTAAATTAAGCTTAGTAGGTATGCTTTAATTTAAATAGCCGAAAAAATGTTGAAAAAAAATAATTTTTTTTAATGCAAAAATGTGACGACACCTCTCCTCTGGCCGAGCGTCTAATAAAGGACAATCACACACTATCTCAGAACAGAACATCATTCTCAGCAATCATCTTCTCTCAATGATAATAATTATCCACAAAGGAGGTACATTGTAATCTTTACATGACAAGCATGGAACCCAACATTTCCATGTCTAACTAGACAAACCCGGCTAACTAAACTAGCCTAGGCGCAGCCTCCACCATCCCCAAATAGCTGCCCGTCTCCACCAAGAGAAGACCCTAAGCAAAACTCCTGTCTAACTCGCTCATGGCCCATCTTAGGCAAAGAGACACTATCATAATTACCATTGCAACAAACTCACCAAATAACCAATTCATCACTCACTCACTCCACAAGGACTGATCAATCTTTCCGCAGTATCACCAATTACACAATCAATCACTCTAGATTCCAAAAGCATTGCAACCACAAAATCACACCGCATCCAAAACCAAGGACTCTTGTCCATGACAGCTAACCTAGCAATTATTACGTAGTCTCCTAACAGCAACTACTCCGACCATTGCATAATTACTCTACACCAACATTTTATCACAATTAAATCACTAATCCTACAAATAACCTCAAACCAACCAAATTAATGACAAAACTGCTAAAGACCGCCTGCAACCCTGTCTAACCGAATTCTGCATCCTCGACCATGAACACTAGAATATCTGACCATAGATCACATCGTTACACAGACACCGAGACAAGCATCCCTGACAAATTCCGCCATAGACTACAAACATTAAGGAATGTGACATGATAAACTATCCACAGACAATCGATAACTGATGGAACTGGGAATTACGACTACGTTAACAGATGGCACCTCACCAATATGCTACACGGCCAACCTGACATTCGCACGTCCCCGTGCGTCCGCCTGCCTTCGTGCGTCCGCCAGCACCAAGAGATTTCCGCACAGAAACACAAAGTCGAGTACACCTCTAGACCCGCTCGTCCATCCCTGACCTCTGGACCCGCTCGTCCATCCCTGACCTCTGGACCCGCTCGTCCATCCCTGACACTGCACTTCATCCAAGGCCACCAGTCAAAGTCATAATAATATCATCTGTCCATTGCGTCAATTATCCACACACTTCAACCAGTTAACGTCATTGTCAACTTCAACATCATCTGGCAAGAGTGTGTCCCTTCAACCAACTCCCACGAGTCTGGCCCGGACAGCACTCTCCACCAGGATAAACTCCGGAGCTCATCTGGGAGGCACCAGTGAATCCCTTCAATCAACACAAACAATGTGTATGACCCGGATTGCACCACCAAAGCCCAGGATAGACAGGAAATCATCTGGGAGGCACTAGTGAATCCCTCCAATCAACACAAACAATGCGTATGACCCGGATTGCACCACCAAAACCCAGGATAGACAGGAAATCATCTGGGAGGCACTAGTGAATCCCTTCAATCAACACAAACAATGCGTATGACCCGGATTGCACCACCAAAGCCCAGGATAGACAGGAAATCATCTGGGAGGCACTAGTGAATCCCTTCAATCAACACAAACAATGCGTATGACCCGGATTGCACCACCAAAGCCCAGGATAGACAGGAAATGAAACACATACACTAGAACATTCACTTGTCACTCAGTCAAAAAGGTCACGGTCATTGTCATAGTCATTCTCACCTTGATCTAGACTGACAAGTATGTCCTCTCGACCAACCCAGCTCTCCAGGGTCTGGTCCGGACTATACTAGGTCTGATCAACGTCATTGTCATAGTCATGGTCAAATGTAGTCTGTTTGAGAACGTCGACCCATATAGGCCAGTCCTCCAGTCCTTTCAATCAACTGTCTGTAAGTCTGGCCTGAACGATTACATTCCCACATTGATATTCTTAACTTAGCTCAACATTAATCTCAACTTTATTAACCAAGAAGTCTACCAAAGATCATTGACAAAGAATAATAAACACGGATCCTCTCAAAGAATCATTGCATTGACATACGTCAATCAAAATCATGTCAAATAACTTCATTTTTAATCACGAATATCGCAATAGCTTTACCTTCTCAAGTCTCACACATCGACATACTGAATCGCCATAGTCATCGTGCATCCCTACAGGATCGCCCCGACACCATGCATCCAAGTATGCAATTTCCACCAATCACCGTGTATCCACACAAGGATCACACAACACCTGGTTTCCACGAAACCACAAGAATGCAAGCTATTCGATCACGCAGGAATCTCATTATCCCTTTATCTTAACTCTACACAATAGTCATCAATGATTCTTTGTTCACCTCATTGCATTGACATTCATCATTCAATCAAAAAATTTTTTTGTTCTTGGTTTTTTCTTCTTTTCTTTCTTTTTTTTGTTTTAAGGAATATCATCTAAGCCGATACTTGACCTATATTCCCTCTTCCCCTCCAAAAAAAAAGAAAAAAAAAAGAAAGAAAGCTAGTGATTCGACCACAAGAAACTTACTGTCCCATTTATCTCAACTTTACACAATAGCAAATCGTCAAAACTCCTGGATTCAACATCAATCAACTTCGAATCAAAAATCTACAGAAGAACCACTTACGTGGACATGAAATTCTAACGTGGGCATGGAATTCTACCGTGGGCATGAAGTACTATATCGTGGGCATGAAGTTCTTTATCCCACGCCTGATGACGACACCTCTCCTCTGGCCGAGCGTCTAATAAAGGACAATCACACACTATCTCAGAACAGAACATCATTCTCAGCAATCATCTTCTCTCAATGATAATAATTATCCACAAAGGAGGTACATTGTAATCTTTACATGACAAGCATGGAACCCAACATTTCCATGTCTAACTAGACAAACCCGGCTAACTAAACTAGCCTAGGCGCAGCCTCCACCATCCCCAAATAGCTGCCCGTCTCCACCAAGAGAAGACCCTAAGCAAAACTCCTGTCTAACTCGCTCATGGCCCATCTTAGGCAAAGAGACACTATCATAATTACCATTGCAACAAACTCACCAAATAACCAATTCATCACTCACTCACTCCACAAGGACTGATCAATCTTTCCGCAGTATCACCAATTACACAATCAATCACTCTAGATTCCAAAAGCATTGCAACCACAAAATCACACCGCATCCAAAACCAAGGACTCTTGTCCATGACAGCTAACCTAGCAATTATTACGTAGTCTCCTAACAGCAACTACTCCGACCATTGCATAATTACTCTACACCAACATTTTATCACAATTAAATCACTAATCCTACAAATAACCTCAAACCAACCAAATTAATGACAAAACTGCTAAAGACCGCCTGCAACCCTGTCTAACCGAATTCTGCATCCTCGACCATGAACACTAGAATATCTGACCATAGATCACATCGTTACACAGACACCGAGACAAGCATCCCTGACAAATTCCGCCATAGACTACAAACATTAAGGAATGTGACATGATAAACTATCCACAGACAATCGATAACTGATGGAACTGGGAATTACGACTACGTTAACAGATGGCACCTCACCAATATGCTACAAATGTATTACCGTCATCACGGATATTGATTGTTTGCATTGTATTCTATAGAAATATTCGTACTTTTTCAGAAAAACACTTAGCAATTGCACAAGATGACGGAGAATTATCCCATATCGTAAACTTTAAGTAGGTATACGAGATATGTATGGCCAAAAAAAGTTGTTTGCGCAATTTTCTTCTTTAAGATTACGAGATTTTCAGCTAATAAAGCTAAGAGTCATCCCAACTAAACCCACCTTTGTTCATCATCCTCGTCGTTTCAACAGAGAGAAGTCCACCGCTGGCCATCTGCCCACTTTCTCTTGGAAGGATTGTCACAGAGCAGTATATTTGGGTATGGGTATTGAGAAATTACATCATGAGAGTATGATCGTGTGGTATGATGCTGATTACTGATGCTAATAGATGTGTCATCTGCTTTATTCGCCAACGTTTCATGAGTTTCTTGACTGAAAAAAAGTACGTACTACATCACTCGTTCTCTACGAAGTCATTGCTTCTATTTCGTACATCAATGTGTAATGTAATGTATCCATTCGGTGAATAATTTATAGAGAAACTACAAAGGTATCTACAATGTTGTAATTCAATCGCTTGGTCCGCTCGCTTGGCTGTTACTATGCCGTGTAAACGCGTAGTGGTCTGCAGGGCTGTCGATTCGTCAGGTAGGCCCACTGCGTACATGACTCGCCACTTTGCCAACCTTTATACACGATAAGCAAGTATTCTGGCTTATATACGTATTATTTTTATCCTAAAAATCCTCAACACCATTTGCGTTAGTAGAGAAGCCGTTGTTTGGAACGCTTTTAAATTAAAAAAAAATCGGCCAAGTGCGAGTCGGGCCTCGCTCTTTTAGGGTTCCGTACATGAGACCAAATCATTTTTTTTAAACTAGATACATATTTAGATATCTTAGTTCTTAGAAAGTAAGTACTAAATTAGTATATGGGGAAAAATGCTCGTTTGTTTTGGTCACAACTTACCAACTGCATTATAAATCGGTGTTTTCAGTATTTGTTTTTAAATACACTAGGTATATAGTACATAATATACCAAAATTTCAAATTCCTAACTAGTTTAATTTTTGAGATAGACCCCCTAACAAAATTGGTCTAAAACCGAAAACTTTGACAGCCCCCATTTCTTCATTTTTGTAGCTAAAAAATAAAAATATATATATTTGAACTCCACTTAATGAGTTCTAGACAATGACACCCCACATGCCGAAGTAAAAAAATAAAATTTTGTTTCGACTCCTTTTCCATATATGGGAGCCCCCTTTATTTTTCAATTTAATTTTATTTTTATTATTTGTTGTTATAGCGGCCATAGAAATACACAATATGTGAAAATTTCAACAGTCTATCTATTACGGTTTACGAGATATAGCCCGCTGACAGACGGACGGACGGACGGACGGACAGCGGAGGCTTAGTAATAGGGTCCCGTTGGCACCCTTTGGGTACGGAACCCTAAAAAAAGGTTTTTACTATAAGATTAAATCTTTAGAAATTGAAATGTTGAATGAGTCTAACGAAAGGATCAAATGAAATAGGAAACCGTATTATAATTAAGTATCCATTAATTTTATCATAAAGATAATGATTTTTACCAGTCCTCCGACCATCACGTCTTCAACTTGAACATCAATCATTGTCATCCATCCGACTTTCTTTCAATCACTGAACGTAATGTAAATGTAGGTATCTATACTATAAATGAAAAAAATATCGACAGTCGTGACTGTTTAAATCATCGTGTTCCTTTGCCCTCACCCCCAATATATCCTTAACTTAGGTATCTACAAGTTGTATACTTCATCGCTTTGTGCTTCTCGTCCAAAGAGGAACTAGAGCGAACTTAAAAACCAACGCGTCAAGTTACATGCTTTAGTTCTAGAGTCAATTGCATATTAATTACTATCGCCACAGATTTACCTTTTTAGCCGACTTCAAAAAAGGAGGAGGTTCTCAATTCGTCCGAATCTTTTTTTTATGAATGCACCGATTACTCTAAGACACCTGAACCGATTTGGAAAATTCTTTTTTTGTTTGAAATGGTATACTTCCCAGGTGGTCCCATTTGAGTTTTATCGAAATCGGTCGAGCGGTTTTAAAAAATCAACAATAAATTATATACTTTGTAGTGGCGCGGGTGTTTGAAGTCGGTTTTTTAAAAAGAAATTTTTATAATAAATTATTTGAATAAGTTTTCGTTACCAAGTTATGAAGCGCGTGTAGTGTCGGCTGCAATAACTTCTAGTTCATGGAAGCCACCAAAGCGTACGCTTGAATTGCAACAGACGAGCTGAGATGTCTGCGGTTAGGTTTGAGGTTTTGTCTTTGGAGTCTTATTTCTCGAGGTTAGACCGCAGTCTCTAGTACTGTTTGAAAGTCTTAGTCAGAAATAATTTTCATGATGCCGAAAGGTAAAACTCGTTTTCTATAAATTAAACGTATCAAATTAACTACAATATTGACTATGAACTGAATGAAACTATCTTCGATACAGTAGTTGACTGAAGATTGCTTTACAGTAAAAAATTTAAAGGTGTCAATATGTCGAGAAAACTTGAATTGTGTCGGCTCAAATAAGGCATGTCGTTCCCGCCGATCGGCGGGCTTCCACCGCGCCCGAGACTGGTTTGGGCTCAGTAAAAAGCTCAGCATCTTTTCTAATAACACGCTATTATCTCAGTAAAATTAATCAATACACTTAATTACGATCAGCCATTAATATTAGAATGGGGTTCGGCCTGTATCACCATCCCTCTTCTAGACATTAACCGACGCATTTTGTATTGACAAATTGCCGATTTAGAAACTGTCAAAACGTCGAACTTATGATATTAGGGCCTGTCTCGCGCAATACTTCGTAGGCCTTGCGTGTCAGACTCCACTGGACTCTGCTTTACAAAATTGGATATTTTTTCTGGTTACTCTGGCCTCCATTGAATGGTCCAAGGTTAGTGTCAGTTTTGTCACAGTCCCTGCCGTGACTGACGCGTGACTTGCATAACACATATCTGTATAATTCTGTGCTTCATCGAATTAGTAATTTATTCATGTCATGATTAACGGAATCGATGCGGTACTTACCTATATCAATTCCAAATTATTTATTTCATGTAGACCATCTTGTGGGTTCTAAGTCAAGACTACCACCTGTTCAGAAAGCAGATTCTGCTGAGAAGAGCCGGCAACAAACTCAGCAGTTCTTTTCAAAGGGGGCAGCTGGAGCAAATGGATTGCTTTCGTGCATTAAGAAATTCACTAACTGGTTAGTAACCTATCATCTAAAGGACCGTTCATCTCGCACAGCGAGTTAAACTCGCGCGTCGTTGTCATGGCTAACTACTGGTCCACAATTACCGCAGTTTCACAATTCGCAACTCGTTCTGAAATCGACAATGCACTAGAGGCGCGTTGTTCTACCCATTGCAACGTGAACGCCACATAATTATGCACCTTTCACGTATGAATATTATGATAGTCGTACAAATAATAATATGTCGCCGTAAGCTGATCGGCTTTCATTCCTACTCAAAAGTTAAAATGCAGTTCCAAAGCTCTCTAAGACTGAGATCTATAGATCGTACTCTGGCTCTGCTCAAGATTCAAGATAGAGTTAAAATGAGACACAAATATGTCCAGACATATTCTGTCTGTCTCGTTTAAATCTCTATCTATCTCGTTGTAACTCAGTCTTGAGTTTGAGCTGAGTGAAAGTGCCATCTATAGATCTCATCCTTAAAAAATACATTGTTCTTCTAATAAGTTAAGGAAACGAAGTGCATGAATAAAGTATTACTGGACATTAGCACCGGGTTTCTGTCTGAGAATTGGTTGCCGGCACTCGAGACGTTTGCACTTGATGATACGCCGCAGCCGAAAATAAAAACGTAGAACTCGTTAACCGTAAAAGTGAAGCGAAGATGCGGACGACAATTTCCTTCCTAACAGGCTATCATAATTTAAGACGTCGATATACTCGTAGTTATTGGCGAAAGTAGGTACATATTATATTTCCTGAGAGCTAGATTTCTACAACATAGATTGCAGTGAATAATGCACTTTTATGTCTTTAACTCGTGACATTAAAACCTGTCTGCGACAGGAAACGGGCGTCATTTTAAGATTAATATACCAAACGATTTCTTGAAGAAATTAATGTGGGATATTAAATTTAATAATGATTGTTAATAGAGCTCTCATGGCCGCGGCGAGAGCGCGCCGGCTTGCAGCTCGTTTTCAGTAAATAACTAGCTTTACCGGACACTACGAGATAACATTGGACTTTCTATAGGTGGCTTGACTTAATCCATACTATAATATAAAAACTTGACAGGTGTCAAGGGATACCCGGATGGAACGAAGTTCCTTTCGATTAATTAATTTGGCATTGTGTTCAATATTTTCACACTACAATATTAGATCTCCGTAGCTTTGTGGTTTCTACAGTCGCTAAACAGTTAAAGGTCGATGGTTCGAATCCCAGCTCGACAGACTGAATTTTCTATTTTCTATTTTATTTTAAATAATTTCTACATGTGGAATTTTTCCCTAATTTTTTTATTTTTACTATAATAAATTTAAAAAAACTTGAGAGGTGTCAAGGGACACCCGGATGGAACGAAGTTCCTTTCGATTAATTAATTTGGCATTCTGTTCAACATTTTCACACTACAATATTAGATCTCTGTAGCCTTGTGGTTTCCACAGTCGCCTAACAGCCAAAGGTCGATGGTTCGAATCCCAGCTGGACAGACCGCATTTTCCATTTTCAATTTAATTTTAAACAATTTCTACATGTGGAACCTTCCCTAATTTTTTATAACTACATATAAATAAGTTATAAAAAATTTGGGAAAAATTTCTACAACATAGATTGCATAGCATATTTATGCTAAGGAATAATTTAATCTAGATACTTCTAGAAGTACCTTATCAATAGCGGTGGCAAATAAACGTTCATGAAAACCAATTCGTTTTTAAGTCTTCTCTAAAACTTAGGGATTGTGTAAAAGGGAGCCTTACAGTAGATATACTGTAAAAATTAATCTCACAAAAAACAAAGAACGAAAAATACATGAATATTATGTAGGTATACGCGGACCAAGTCAGGTTTAATCCAGAGTAATATTATGAATGCGAGGTTTACTCTATCTTTCTGTTCCTTTTCACATCTAAACCGCTGAACCGATTTTGACAGAATTCAGCGGCAAGATAGCTCGCATTCTGAGAAAGGTGGTCTTTACCACCTCAGAGTCTACTGGGACGGTGTCTCTTATATTTTCGCATATCGATTATTCATTTAACTGAAACTTGTCACCCTGGGAGAGGGACATAGAATACTCTGCACCTCAGAAAAGATTTCCCAGGAACGAAGTCGTAGTTTGATTGCTTCGTTAATGGCGCAGGCTGTTAGGAAACCATTACGACGGAATCTTAATTAAATTAACTACCACTTTCTCGGGCATTGAATAAACAATAGATAGTTGCCGATTGTGAATCGATTTGAATGAATCTTTCTATAGCATGGAAGGTGGCTCATTTAAGGCTGAAAAAAATCTTATCTCAAAAATGGGTGGAAAATTAGACGATGCATCCCGTTTACTTAATTTCACGCGGTCTAATATCGGTTTTTTAACCGACTTCAAAAGAGGAGGAGGTTATCAATTCGTCGGAATCTTTTTTATGTATGTTGACCGATTACTCGAGGACGCCTGAACCGATTTGGAAAATTATTTTTTTGTTTGAAAGGGTATACTTCCCAGGTGGTACCTCGGTAGTCGGTTTTTTAAAAATATTTTTTTATAATTAATTATTACCTGAAAAATCGATGGCAAAAAAAATTGGCAAACCCTGTAGGGATTGCCGATAGAAGTGAAAACTAGATTTGCTAATAGTTAAAATCAAATAAGACAAGCGCACTGTCACGATTTCGTGAGTGAGATTCGAACCTGCGACATCATACAAAGGCGGCTGCTTGCCCGCTGCGTTGTACAAGGTTGCTTGGGAACTTCTAAAATGTTGAACGATTACTGAAATCTCCGGGGGACGATTGTGAAGGTGCGACGATGACGCGAAATCCACGTTTTTTGCTCACCCAAAAAAGTGCTCAACGCGCCTAAAGAAGTTTTCAGTTCAAAATTTTAAAGTAGGAATTTTGAAGTTGTTTTTTATCACCTGATACCTGATTACTTTTGGTAGAAATCTTCATGGAAATATTCATTGATTAATTGAACTGATGCGGACAAGGCTGTCAGATTCGTGAGGTCGCTGTTTTTATGGATTCTCCTTCAGGCAGCCGCAATTTTTTGTACTTTTGCGCATTTTCTGTCTACGGTTTTCAATGAAAATCATTGTATAATTATTATGCAGGGAGTTAATTGTGTGATAATCTTGTAGTTCAATATTTAATGCGGGGAGTGGGCATTTTGTAATAATTTTATAAGGTTAATAAGTATGTACCCAATACATAATTTAAGTTAAGATAAATTGAGTAAATTTTTAAATTGTTCAAATATTATGTAGTTTCAGCCGGTCGGTCGGTTAGTTAAACCGGTCGCGGTGTTAAAGTCACCAAGCAGGCTTTCGGTTCAAAACCCTGTTCAAAGCTCTACTCTAGTCCCTACTAGATCTGAGCCTCGATATAATGATGAGTATTTGCATTTCAAACGAACGACAGCCTTGTGATGTGAGAGTAACCATTCCCACAATATTGTCCTTGCAATGCAATTCTGGAACGGTAATCCCCCTCTTGAATTGAAAATTGAAATGTACTAACACTTAGATTAAATCAGGATGTAATTGGAATTAGTCTGTTTGCCCCCCTGTCTGCATGCGGCCACAACTGCGATGCAGTTTGTAGTTGTATATTGTGCAGTGGAGTATGGACGTGCCATAAAGTTGGCAACCGTTCGCGACACTATCCAAGCCTCTAACTGCTCATAAAATTGATTTATTTTACATGCAACTCTTGCTGGCAAGCTTAGTCAATCGAAATCTTTCGAGCGGTTTTTAGGGTTCCGTACCCAAAGGGTGCCAACGGGACCCTATTACTAAGCCTCCGCTGTCCGTCCGTCCGTCTGTCAGCGGCCTGTATCTCGTAAACCGTAATAGATAGACAGTTGAAATTTTCACATATTTTGTATTTCTATTGCCGCTATAACAACAAATAATAAAAATTAAATTAAATTAAAAAAATTAAATTAAAATGTTTCCATGGGTACATGAAAATATTTTAATTTAATTTTTTTAACGGAACCCTAAAAGAGCGAATTTTCTATATTAACTTAATTATCAGAGAATTATGTCATACGGAATGTTACTATAGCGTAAAGAAGTATTTTTACTATTAATGTAAGGCAATTTATAATTTAAAACCGCGGGATCTCCTTCGAAAAAAAGAAATAAGTAGGTATTGTTACAGTAGTGCGCCTTGTAAAAGTTTTGGTGAATAAACTTTTATATAGATGTCTAAATGTTTTCGCCGTAAAGCACCGTCCCCGAATGCTGATTAATTGTGGTGTAGTACCTAGTTTTGGCCAAAGAAGCCCATTTGGCCAGTATGTACTCGTAGATGTTTAATGAACTGACGCGCGTGGTCGATTACAGGCGGCGGGCAATCAGCTCTGTAATTATGGTGTTGTTAGCCGCCTGCTCGCTACTCGCTGCACGGTAATGCGTCGCCCCGATACGCCCGCTCGTCGCGTGACCGGCCTCCGGGTTGAAGCTGATTGATCGGTGACATATCAAACTTAATGGATATAGGAGATATAGCCACATCCCAACCCTTTTTTAATGTGGGGAAATCCATCATGGATACCACCGCACCCGGGGAAGGTGCGAAGGTTATGTCAGACTCTTACCGACTAAAACCCCACGACGTTCCAACTCCTAGTCAGGTGGCTGGACACAGGGTCGCTCTCGCATTCAACTGCCACCCAACCAACGTTGCCTACTCTGGCAGGCCCACCTCTGAGATCGCTATTTCTGACACCATTAGGGGCGCAGCTGGGACGGATTGCGCCAACATTCGCGGGGGCCAAGTTAACCGCGAGCAATACACTCACATCCCAACCCTACCGCAACCCTCTTTAAGTACAGATAACTTGTAAAAATTTGAAACTTTTTCAGGAGTTTGGAAATATTCTGCTACATTTCCGCTCTGCAGAAGACGAAAACGTTGAATTTTCAAGTTGCAAATATTGCGGAACTATTCCTTACCCGTACCTTATACAAAGTACAAACCCTAAAGTTATAATTTCGTGCATCAACCTGAGGTTGAGTGTAGACTATACTCGGTACTTGGGCTTAACTCATGAAAAAAAAGCTCGCTCTATACTTAGATTTCAGGCTGAGGAATCACCCATAACCTACTGCCCATCGTAGGAATAAACTCTGTTTCATTCACTTGGGTATTTCTACGAAAGATCTCTATAACTGATTGCATTCATTCAGATTTTCTGAACGTCCTCCGAGATTTTTGAACTCTGGGAGGTTTACCGGCTCGTAGCTCGTAGTGCGCCTGCGGGCTCGCTCGCGGCGAGTGACCCCACAGCCTGCCAGCTCTATGAGGCTACGAGCCGGCGGCGCCGGAACCTTGTCTCGACTCTCGTCTCGACGTCTAGCCGATGCGATTTAAAAATGCACTCTCAAATTAATATCACATTCTACTGCGATATAAGAAGTCGGGGATCCTTATCCTTCGGACAATATCGAGCGGAATTATTTACTGTTCCAATGTTGAACTCCTAGCTGATGCCCGCGACTTCGTCCGCGTAGATAGGTTTAAAGACATTTATTCTCATAAAGACTACAGTCACTTACATGAGAACTTAATTTAGAATAATGCAATTACAAGCTTCAGCAATTAGGTACGCGTAGATGCAGGTTTTTCAAACGTCCAGTGGGAATTCTTTGATATCTTCCTCGCAATGCAAGCTACTTCCTTGGCTTTTGTCGAGACTGAAAAAGTTAAGTTTAGTTAGACAGTGTAATTTTCGCTTTTGTAATTTTAGAGTGGGTTAAATAAAACGCTAAAGAAAATTCTGCGTGTATGGCTTTTTTCAAAAGAAATAGAATCATAGATGTTTGATTAAGTTCTAGTTCAATAACATTCTTCTATAAACTTCCGGAAACTCGGCATTATTCACTTATTATTCACAATGTTTTTACAATTTACTGAACGTATTATAAGTTATTATTGAACGTTAAAGATTTAATAAATCGCTTTTACTTTCTACGCACATAATCGTATAAGCGGAACTTTCCGCAATTTATTTTCCGGGCTTTGTATATAATCATAACTTGTTCTCTTTCAAAATTAAGTTTCCTTTGACGCTCGATACTCAACTTTTGTTACATGGGTTATAGAAAAACTTCGTCGTATCCGTCCTATCCAAAGTTGTGTACGTTAAATAGGTTGATGGGCAACCACGGTAAACTTTGTGCCAACGAATCGGTTTCAAATAAAACCTGATGATGAAACACAACCAAATGAGGAATACAATACAAGTTAAACGTAGGTACCTATTTCAGCGTTTTCCGCTTTACAGTTTTTGCAAACGAAACAAACAAATGAATTTTTTGCCACCTATGTCTTTGAAACTTTTCGCGCTTTGGAAATGTTGGAACAACTTTTTATAGCTATTTATATAAGAGAAGTTTTTGTTGTAATGTTATGCCTTCTAATGTAATCAGTAACCTCTCATTATATCACATCTGCTTGTGCTCGTTGTGCAGCTACACGTATAATAAGTGTCTTGTAAGCAGCACTAAGCAGTGATAGCCTAGTGGTTCGGCCTGTGGTCTCCTATTCGGGGGGTCGCAGGTTCGATCCCGGGTACCTCTGACTTTTCGGAGTCAAGTGCGTTTAAGCAATTAAATATCACTTGTGAAGGAAAACATCGTGAGGAAACCTGCACATCTGAGAGTTCTTCATAATGTTCTCGAAGGTGTGTGAAGTCAGCCAATTCGCATTGGGCCAGCGTGGTGGACTATGGCCTATAACCCTTCTCTGAGAGGAGACCTGCGCTCAGTAGTGAGCCGTTGATGGGTTGTTAATGAAGCAGCACTAGGTAGCAGATCCTACAGTTTTAGATTTCTAATCCAATTTGGAGTAAACTATTTCCAAACAAAACGTCAAACTCCTCTCCACTAAATAAAAATAATTACTGGCCGGAAAATCCGATAATTTCATGGATAACAAACAGGTGACACCAAAAATATTAATTAATCTCCACAGATCCATTGATACAATAGCGCAGTCTTGTCTTTCCATACATCTTTCATCAAAAGGCTATAAGTAGGACGAGACAAAACTGATGGGTCAATTAGCACATTGAGTCCACAAAGAAAGCTAATCCATCAATAATTCATCGATAGCACATTCCCGATTGTTATCGCCTCGGATATAGTCGAGTCGATCGCAATTAAGCGCGTAAACACGGCGTAGACCGATAGCAGGTAGACATGCACGCTATCTATTGTGTAAACTGAATCGAATGCGAGCGAGGCAACAGGTTAGCGACCTGGGCTGGTGCCGTCCATAGCGCCGCCTGGGGGTGTCGAAACCTATACCTAGATACCTAGTCATTCATAGATAATTCAGTGGTTTCAACAACAGTCTTTATTGACGTGAAATTCAGATTCATCCCCTAATTTCACACCCGAATTGGAGTATGTATTTTCTTTAAACTTAAATGAGACAATCCTCGAGATATAGCCCATTCAATGGGTTCCATTGGGAACTCCTGGTTTTATCGGGATAAAAGTAACTGAAGTTTCGCAACCATTCCCATCGAAGAATCGCGTAGATCCGTTGCTCGATATAAATAACTTGAAAAATTATGGACTTTCATACTAACATTCACCCCCCTTTTTAACTCCTTTGGGGGTTGAACTTTCAAAAACTGGCCAAGTGCGTGTCGGGCCACGCACGGCGTAGGGTTCCGTAGTTGCAAGTCACAAATGTTATTGCTGACCTAGGATAGTGCATTTATTTTATTTAGAATATATTTTAAGTTCCATGGTTTAAATACTATAATATACTACAAAATATGCAACTTACACTAATATTTTTGAAAGACCTATTTAACGACACCCTATGGGATAGGCGAGAAAAAAATTCATCCCCGCTTTACATGTAGGGGAGGTACCCTAAAAAAATTATTTTTCACAATTATTCACCACTTTGTTGGCGTGATTAATATTTATACCCTTGTTAAATTACAGATTTCTAGTACCAATAGTCTCTTGAGCTAAACCGCGGACGGACGGACAGACGGACAGACGGACGGACGGACGGACATGGCGAAACTATAAGGGTTCCTTGTTTACTACGGAACCCTGAAAAGAGTAACCACCGAGTTTCTTGCTGGTTCTTCTCGGCAGGAAGGGCATTCCAAACCAGTGGTAGACTCATCGACGATTCAAAAGCACTTGTAAAAAAGTTTATTTGAATAAAAAACATTTCTATTCTATTCTATTCTGTCTTAAAATCTAAATAAATTTCAGAAAATGTGTCAGAGAAACGAGCAAACGTAGCCGGGTGCGACAGTAGTTTTTCACTTGTCATACCTCAGTTTAATTGTCAGTGCCATAAGAACTAGGCGATGTGCTGAGCGCGTCACTTTACGCCTTTCTGCGTGAATCACTTGTGTACCTTTTGGGACACTTTTTTTTATTTGGAGATAGGCTTACGCTTGACGACAATCAATACTGGAAAGCACTGATGAGGTCTAGGTTGGAGCGCGTTTGCCTAGAAAATGCCTATTCACTCTTACCTTGAAGGTACTGAGGTTATACGTGGCCGGAAACACTGATGTTGGAAGTGCGTTCCACACCTTTTAGGACACCAATGCAAAAAACCGTATCAAAATCGGTCCATTCGTTGGGGAGCTACGAGGGAACAGACAGACACATTCATACATAATATGAAATGAAATTGTGAAATAACTAAAATGAAAAATGAAAAGACTGATACCAGATGTAAATTATCGTCATAACTTTCTTTGAGTCGTCGTTCCTAGGTGTTTATTAATATTGCCACTTGAACACAATCGCTCATTTCAATGCAATTAGAATGCATTATACTCAGCCATTTCACTTTCGATGCAAATAGTGCGTTCAATAAGCAACTCATGATAATAATAGATCCAAATCAATTTTGAACTAACTGTATGTTTAGGAGTCAATAAATTCGTGTCACACCTCCGATTCGCTTAGTTTAAGGGTCGATAAGGCTTTTTGTAGATTGTTTGTGGCCTTAATCACTTAGTTGTTTGTACGTTTATTTATGTTCGTTACAAGAAACACTTGTATCGAACATAAATAAACGTACCCAAACGTATCGTCCAGAATTCAAACGGTTTATTTACTGGGTAATCTTTTTCTATCTATTTTTGTTTTTGTTTAATATAAAAGACTAGCTGATGCCCGCGACTTCGTCCGCGTGGATTTAGTTTGTTCCTAGTTTTCCTGAATTTTCTTTGCTATAAACCTCACGGAGCCCGAGACCTTTCCAACGAATGCAAAACCGTGGAAATCGGTTCGTGCGTTCTGGAGTTATAGCGTCAGGAAGGAAGACCCGACTTATTTTTATATAGTAGAATATCTATCTATATCTTATACTTATAATAAAACTGTAACTGGACGATTTCGTGTCTGTGTGTTTGTCCTTCTTTCACGTAAAAACTACCGCACAGATTTCTACAAAATTTTATACCGTGGTAGCTTATTACTCGGGTCAACATCTAGGCTACTTTTTATCCCGGAAAATCAAGGAGTTCCCGAGGGACTTTAAAAACTAAATCCACGCGGACAAAGTCGCGGGCATCAGCTAGTAGTAGATAAGTATAAGTTTAACGAGAGCTGGTGATAACTGAGTGGTTAAGACTTCCGCTTCCTTTTTAGTGGGTCCGGGGCTCTCTGTCTTTTCGAAGTGCGTTTTAAGCAATTAAATATCACTTGTTGTGAGCTGAAGGAAAACATCGTCAGGACACCTGCGCCAACCCGCACTCGACCAGCGGAGGAGACCTGTGCCAAGTAGTGAGCGGGCGATGGTTGCAATTAATAAAAATAATTAGATCAATGAAGTTCAACGTGACTTCCCTATTTCTTTAAGCTTGTCCTCGTACTACAAAAACTACGATTTGCCGATCAGTGAACTATCTCCAAGGTACGTTTTATGTTTTCAATCTGCTTCGATACGAACGATAAGAGCAGCGTTTTGAACCGTTTTACCGTTGTGCGGAAGAATGGAGAGGTACGGACTTTGGAGGCATCGCTCAACTCGTGAACGACTCATGTGTGCTGAACTGAACACCAGTGTGGGTCACGGTCGGGCGCGCGGGCCGCGGTAAAAGTATCAAGTACCGATATAAATATGAGGGCACTATTGTAATATCTGTGTGGAATTTGCATACGAGCGGAGATTCGCTTTCTAATAATTACGATTTGCGGATCCGCCGCATGTCATGTGGGCCGGTAACAGGCAGCTGTTGTGCTGTGTTCAAAGCCAGACAGATGAATGTATATTTCGTACAGATGTGAATGGTCTTCAGAATTTCGATTCTTTTTGATCAGAGTTTCCTTCTACTGAAATAAATTGTTTTTCTTTTATATTATAATCTGAAAAATATTTCATACATATAGGTATATAATTCTTAACTGCGTATTTTTCGACAGAGGGTAGCCACATACGCTTGAGATATTAAAGTGCCCAAATACAGGCGCTATTTCTTTTCTTTTTCTTCTTTTCTGATCCTTTGGGACAGCAGTTAATGCTGGAAACATCAGGCGCAGAACCGACAGGTTGGCGTGGGTTTGCGAGGCACGAGTATAATAAAATAAAAAGGCACGAGAATACTCGTTAAATAATAGCGCTAACACTTGAATTGCTATTAAGAATTTCCTCACTGAAAATTCAACGATTTTCTTTAAATGAGTATCGTGGTATTATTCTATAGATGCCTGCTCTTCTAATGTAGACTTCGTTTGGGAAATTTTAGGTCCGCTAGTACTACCAACATCATCATGAACAACCCGTTAACAGCTCACTACTAAGCGCAAGTATCTTCTCACAGACAAGGGTTACAGGCCCTGGGCCCACCTGGCCCAATGCGAATTGGCGGACTTCACGCACCTTCGAGAACGTTACGAAAAACTCTCAGGCGCACAGGTTTCCTCACTATGTTTTCCTTCACCGTTAAAGCATTTGATATTTAAATTGCTTAAACGCACATACCTAACTCCGAAAAGTGAGTGTGTGCCCGGGATCGCACCTGCAACCCCCGAATAAGAGATCGCAGTCTTAACCATTAGGTTATCATAAAATTTCACGGGAGAGAAAGCGCAGTTAGTAGCAGTGGCCCCAAACAAGCCTTTATAGATACCTACTCTATAACAATATGTAATTCGTTACGTTTAATAATATTAGATTTGGTTGTAAATTTTCTACGGTATAAATAAATAAAAATGGTTTTCAATAAAGTTCGCTGTCACGCCGGACTCACGATTCGCAATTTGAGCATCTTCCGCGACGAAATCATTTTTATTATTCTTTAAAAACTTGTATACTAGTGGTTCGCCCCGAACTGAGACCTCGCGGTAACGGTATCCCATGATTATTCATTCAATCGATACATGACGACCAAAACTGACATTATTATTATGCCCGTTTTCACCAAACATACCTAAATCATCCCCTATGTAGGAGTCTCTTTACGTAGGTAGCTCCAAAACACAATCCTAAGTCCTAACATCCGTCCCAATGTCCTTTTAGGTGTCCCGTACAGGATCGTGATAAAGAAGTTGACAGTAATCATCACATAACTTATCATAGGTAGCCCGTAAAGGTTTGGGAACGTCAGTGAAAACATTGAATTATTATGTAGGTACTAACGAGTGAAAACGGGTTAGGGGCATCTGTACAAATCGTCATCTATCGACGCGAATAGAAAATATACAAAATGATATTTAACTAAAGAATAATTTTAATTGAATAATATGTTATTATAATTATTATGTACCTAAATAATAATGGTCGACGCAAAACTGTGTTTGGGATAAATCGTAGTCGTAACTCCTAGTTCAATGGAATAGTTAATGACTGCGCCATCTATTAGCATTATTGTGAAGCTATGTGAAATTTACTGATGCTCATTAAAAATTAAATAATCTCGTTTCTTTATAATATTCATATAATTTTAGTATTTGTTGTTCAAGTACAGGATACAAGTGAAGTAAGAAAATAAGTACAACTTGAAAATATATAGAAAATTTTCCCAGAGAGCGTCTTCAAGCGAGCGTATTAAATCGCCACTTTGGAAGCCCCCCATTTCGTCAATTTTAGGAAAAAAATTAAAAAAAAAATACGGTTGTACTCTGTTCCAAATTGTCTTTAAAATGATACACAGAAAACCTATGAATCGCAAATAAAAAAAAATTTCTTCGCATTCGCTTCTATGAGAGCCCCCCTGAAATAAAGATTTTTATAATTTTTTAAGCCATTTTCGGCTGGAGGCCATCGGTTTACATATTATATCTAAATTTGAAGTAATTACGTTCAGTAATTCAAAAGTTATAAGGCTCTGACAGACGGACGGACGGACGGACGGACAAGTGCAAATCGCTCTAGTAAACTCAAAGACCTTCGCTTCGCTCGGTCGACTATTTTCAAGTTATCTTCTTTCCCCGCGAACAAAAATAACCTCTGTCCAGCCAGAAGCAAGCTTGTTGAGGAGTCTTACACGATAAAACCAAACGATAATAATCGTCTGGACTCGAACCGGGTTCTTCTGGTTTCGGGACCGCCCGATTTCCTAACTGAGCTATTGGAACTTTATAGCTGATGGAGAAATTTACCTTCGTATTCTAATGATATTGTAAGGGTTTTTCACTGCCTGAAAACATGGATTAAACGACGTTTTCTAAAAATGAAACCTAGAGAGATTGATTTATCGCCCCCGAAACCTCCTGCATACTAAATTTCATGATCATCATCAGCTCTTTTCCAAAATGATGTAAGGCATTTTTGGCGTATGTTTACTCGTTTAAGTGCTTTACGCGTGCCAGTATAATCGTTAAATGACAATTAATGGAAAAATTCGACCTGATGCTGCATCCAGAATCATGCATAGTCCGGCCATAGATTCACATGTCGGGGGTGTTTTAAATTTTTAATTTACACTTGTATCTATTTGTATCTATTCATCGTCATTTCATAGTTCTCACGATTGACTCATTATTAAAATAAGTCATCGTGCCTATTCATCTCCCATGCTATGGTAATGTGCTCATTTGATGCCCGGTTTCCACGTAGTTTGGTTGCAGTGAAAGCTTGTACTGTCGATGTTCATAGGTACTCCTACCGACATACACATCGATATCCTAATCCTAGAAAGCAGTGTTCAAACTGCCATACATGGACGCATTATCGAGCCACGAGCACGACTCGTAACAATAAAAGGTCACAATCAACTCGCAATTATTTACGATGACACTTGGCATTTTTGATGGTACAGCCGAGTGGGAACAGCAAATTATTTAGTCTGATTTGCTGTTGGGCCACAGCAATGAAACTATTCTAGTATAGGTACGTGTAGATCCACACGTTAAGGGGGATAGGAATTTTAATTCACATAACCAATGGGTATATTCTTATTCTACACGTTTATTCAAACTAATGTTTAGCCAGCTCCTCGTCATTCTATACCTGTCTAGATTTTCCTATTGAAAGAATTAATCTTCAGAATCGAAGTACGAATAGGGTAAAACCAGGATAATAGCCCCAGTGGTATAGTTGCCTCGATTGTAATTACTCTAGTTTCCCGGATGAATTGCATGTTATTTTGTGTATCTATCGAGAGACTACAACTACCACTACGTTGGCCGTGTTAAATGTCTCTTTGCGATTGCACGGAGACTGGAGAGGCAAGGCGCGATCAAAGTTTTTGCGGGACAAATATCCTCGTTCTCTGCGAGGCATCTATCCTAAACGTAATTTATATGGATTAGGAACATTATTATTAGGCAACTATACCCTTGCTTAGATATTTTTTCATTTAAAAAATGCAGAGTTCATCTGCTTTTCATTCTTTCAGCCTGCTCTCCGATTTCTTTTTTTTTAAACCATTTTCCGACTTAAGAGTTTACTATCGGAGTCTATATATGGGATAGTTGTCCCAAGAGGTCCGCAAAAATTGCCAATACTCTGGAAATATTGCAAATAATGTTTGTTATACGTTCATAAAGAAGATAATAAACCAAAGTAGGTAAAGTACCTATGCGTTTTACAAATATAGTATTTTGCTTTTTGTACTGAGTGATATAAAGTACTTTTATCTACACTAATGTTATAACATTCTACTTATGTTTCCAATACTTGACTTATAATTACTACTGTTATAGCGCAGATAACCAAACACTCAATTTAAGCAATTTCACATGATGGTATAATATCCACATCGATATCGTAAAATCTCATTATAACATCAATAAAACGCGACCAATTAACCTGGCGAGCCTTATGTCAAAATCCTCATACAAGTTGTATAAAATTTTGGTATTAGGCTGGCTTTTGAAAACAGTTGGGTTATACGTGAAAACTTCGTCGAAACTACTAAACTTACATACACAAAACTCTTTGGTAAGATCTTGTGCCCAAAGATATACTTGTGCCAATTAAATAAAAAACGAACAGCACGCGCTTGCTCCTGATTGGCCCTGCGCGCGCAGCTGCGCTCTCATTGGTTAGATTTTAATGGCGGCAAGTTCACTGTGACAATACACGTATTATTATAAATAAACTATTGTCAGCTTTTACTCTTGTTGTTTGATAAATTGCATTAGTGAAGATAAAGTAGTGTATGCAACTGCATATAACACGGGTATTATATGACAGTTGCATAAACTACTATTAAAAAGTGTGGCAACTTTCTGGCTTTTACCCTATTTCCATGTGAACTGATTTTGTGCTTGCCTTGTTATGGCTAGGAAGCAATGTTGATTCAAATGTTTGGTGAGCGTTACCGCGGGTGACGTCTTGTTGTGTCTAGCTGTTACATGAATAGACAATAGTCATAGCGCGACAGATAAAGGCTTTGGTAAGGGAAGTGGGTCGCGGCGCCTCTGCCGAGGCCTGTATCTGGGCACTCCGAATTCGCAATCTCCTGATAATACTATTTTATCTTTATAATAATATTGTTGTGTACTGTTTGTTTGCTGTGCCTCCTCGCACCGGTGACCGGTGTGAGATATCGATTGTTTTGATTAACGCGTTATGCTTTTAGAGCTATCTGAAGTAAATAAAGCTACTGTTGATATTATTCTTCGATCGAAATATGGCCGTCCCTCGTCAGTTCTCGCTTACGAGAAGTTAGCAAAATTGCATTTTCATTCAAACTTTTTTAAAAACTGTAAGGACCTTGAATTTAATTTTTCACCAATTTATAATAGGAAAATAGGTTCGGAATCGTAGTTGAGATCTTGTCTTTCACGGATGCGTCTTGCCGACCGTTAGGTACACTGGTTGTTACACGGGTGACATGTATGGTTAATCAAAAACAAAATAATAAGATTTGTTAATCTAGTTAAATGACCTTAGTTAAATACCTTTAAGGTGCGCTGAAACCAAGGTGGTGGTGGTGGCTTGCAAATGTAGTTTCCATAAATGTCTACCAAAAAATTCAAAACTTGAAGGTACAACACAGGAACAGATCTAATCTAAGAAAATCTAATCTAAAATACCCAAGATGCCCGTTAATCAAGGTAGCAATTTTTTTTTTTCGAATTTTGAGAATAATAGCGATGTAAGCTGATAATACTGAAGCACGTTTACGCAGGCTGGTTGATAATTTGTAAAAAATATTTGTTAAATCAAAATGGCAGCTTGAAAGTACAAACTAGCAATAGAGACAAAAATTGCGTACCGTATGTGTACTAAATCTCTGAAATTCTAAAACAAAGTTTTCTATACTATTTTAAAGCCCTACGCTCCGTTCAAGAATTACACAACGTGAAAGTTGTGTACTCGTAGGTAGGATCTCTATACAAGTATATCTTGTTACTTTTCTCCAGTCGGGGTTTTGTTTATTTTAATTACTAAACTAGTTTTCAAGTAGATCTAGTATCACCGTCTAAGCAATCATACCACCCACTTACACCTACGCGCAATTTCTAATATAATTCACACAAGTCACTGTAGAGTGTAGATGTGACGCTACGAGTATCATAACATTCGGTTCAGTGTCGAGGTGGTCTATTTCAGGATCAAAGACCTGCGGCAGAGGCCGCGAGGCAGAGGTTAATTGAGAGGCCGACGGGATCCCTGACGAGTTGCAAATTAGGATGAATGATCCTCGTTAACCTTAAAGCGGGCAATTTTGACACTTAACGCAATTTAGACACAAAGGCCGGGACCTATTTGAAACATCAAACACCCCGGTGTCGGTTTGTTGGAACGAAGTTTCTTATCGCGCGATGCGAAAGGGGGCTAGACGGAAAAAATTAAGACTAAATTGAACCGACACTTTTTTGAATGTGAATTTGGCATTGTGTTCAATATTTTCACACTACAATATTAGATCTCCGTAGCCTTGTGGTTTCTACAGTCGCATAAAGGTCGATGGTTCGAATCCCAGCTCGACAGACTGAATTTTCTATTTTCAATTTTATTTTCTTTACACCTCGAATAGAACTTGAAATTAATATTTTTATAATAATAACTTCGTTCCTATCTGGTGTCCCACGACACCACACGACTTTTTTATATTTTTATTATTGCATGAAATCTTGCGGGCAGCAGAATCTGATTTCCGAAGTGGTAGAGCCGTCATCGGTCGTGAGCTTGTCGTGAGAGCCATAAGTTGGCCAATGTACTTTTGTATTTGAAATCATAATAATTGTACATCGATTAGATATAACTTTTTAAAGTGGAGATGGAAAATGAATATCCATATTAATTTGTACTACATGTCTGTACACACATGCCGCATGCTTTAAGGGCAGGATCTCCGGGCGCAGTAGGCATTTAGAGCAACCTCAGTCCCCGCGCGGTGAGGTGCGCGTAGGCGCTTTTCAAATGAACTCACTCACCCCAAATTTTACATCATAGATTATAGTAGTTTATGCAACTGTCATATAATGAAGGGTATTAAAACACGAGTGTGAGTTTATGAAACGAGCGCAGCGAGTTTCATAATAGTAACGAGTGTTTTAATACCCGTGTTATATGCAGTTGCATACACTACTTTATCTTCACTAATGCAATTTATCAAACAACAAGAGTAAAAATCGGTCCAATAACAAAGAATTTCAATATGGCGGTGACTTTTTATAATATTGCCAATCATTTCCTCTTATTTGACCCCAGGGAAGCCCAAATATCGATTTTGAACGAAATCGGTCCAATAACAAAGAATTTCAATATGGCGGTCACTTTCTATAATATTGCCAAAAGATCTTACCAAAGAGTTTTGTGTATGTAAGTTTAGTAGTTTCGACGAAGTTTTCACGTATAACCCAACTGTTTTCAAAAGCCAGCCTAATATCAAAATTTCATACAACTTGTATGAGGATTTTGACATAAGGCTCGCCAGGTTAATTGGTCGCGTTTTATTGATGTTATAATAGCCTAGGCAATGGGGCGGTCTGTTGTATGGAGACCCCCACATCAAATCCTCAGTCGATGAAATTTGGCGAGGTTGTAGTATGGGATGACCCAAAATTTACACAAAAATATCCAAAAAAAAATCCATGCGGAAGTTGGGTATTTATACCTAAAAGTACAAATAGCTTAATATTTTGAACAGAATAATTTCTCCGTCCAATTTTTTTTTTACCAAACTAATTATTAGCCTTAATATAGGTACTTGATAAAAATCCAAAACTTTTTTCAAACGGAACTGTCATTTTTTAAAGAGGTTTCCTTTTTTTGTCCGTAATTTCGACCAGAAAATTGCTCAGTCAATTTTTTATTTTCAAATGTCCTTAAAATGTAATTTAGCATAACGTGTAAGAAAATCCAAAAAAAAATCCATATCAAAATCTATTTATCTTACTTCAACTGAAAATTGTTTATAACTCGGAATGAAAAATTTCTCTATCCAATTTCTTTTTTTTAACATAGTAGGTAGTCACATTTACACACTTATCCTAAATATCCAAAAAAAATATCACGAAGAACATCGATATTGAAACAGAATTTTTTGAAATCTAAACTGCGTTTTCGCGATAATGTACCTTAATGCTTGAATCATTGGGTATAGTTTAGCGTGCGCGAGCGAAGCGACTTCACAAATAATATATTACTACATGCCTTCTACGATGCTAAATGATAAACATAAATGTGTACCTCAACATTAATTTATTTATACAACCACTAATTGTATCGACTTAGCTTCCAGATAATGAATGAGCTTTTCAATAGTTTAATTAAGGGCCCTTAAACATAATTTGTTTCTCCGAATTAGTTTATTTTGGGAAAATTTAAACAAAAACAACATAAAATTGCCATAACAGCTTATATTAACTAATATTCATTTCCTTCACTGAAAATAAAATAATATGTATCTGCTTCAAACAACCAAAAAATAACATCTTTATTTTGAAAAAGTATAAAAAATTATGAAGCTCTATAATGTTTAAAACAATTGTTTTTTGGCAAAAGCTTCATTGATTACTTTGTTACCAAAACCTTTTTAACCGACTTCCAAAAAGGAAGTGGCTCTCAATTCAGCACTTATTTTTTTAACTTATGCACGGTATTTAAGGAGAACCCTAAAAAAGTGACATACTGTTTTTATTCAAGACTAGCTGATGCCCGCGACTTCGTCTGCGTGAACTTAGCCTTTAAAATGCCTTGGGAACTCTGAAAATGTAGCCTGTCACTCTCCAGGTCCTCAAGTATAGGTACCCCTGCAAAAAATCACGTCGATCTGTAGCTCTGTTAGGGCGTGATTGAAGGACAAACCAACGCACTTTCGCAGTTATAATATTTCACCATATAAAGTGTAAGTGCATATAGTCAACGTGGTTTTTAGGTTCCGTACCCACAGGGTGCCAACGGGACCCTATTACTAAGCCTCCGCTGTCCGTCCGTCCATCTGTCAGCGGCCTGTATCTCGTAAACCGTAATAGATTGACAGTTGAAATTTTCACATATTTTGTATTTCTATTGCTGCTATAACAACAAATAATAAAAATTAATTTAATTTTTTTGTAACGAAACCCTAAAAGAGTGAGGACCGACTCGCACTTGGCCGATTTTTTTACACAGGTAAAGTTAAGGACCTGGAAAATAACACAGGCTACTTTTTGTCCCGGGAGCATACATTTAAACGCCCGCACCACTACAAAGTATATAATTTATTGTAGATTTTTTAAAAACGCTCGACTGATTTCTTTAAAATTTTAATGGGGCCACCTGGGAAGTATACCCTTTGAAACAAAAAAAGAATTTTCCAAATCGGTTCAGGCGTCTTCGAGTAATCGGTGAACATACATAAAAAAAGATTCGTTGAATTGAGATCCTCCTCCTTTTTTGAAGTTGGTTAAAGTAATAATAAAAAGTAGTTCAAATTTAACGAAGTTATGGAGTATAACAGTCAAAATAGTTCAACCCCTATCTCAGAGAACATACATCCATCCATCCGTATACGACATCTATACAAACATACATCCGTATACATCCATCCTCACAAACTTTCACATTAATAGTATTAGTGGGATAATATGAGTAATAATAAGTAGGATAGGATATAGTTAATGTATTTGTTGTTAGTAGGAGGAGATACATATATATATATATATATATATATATACAGACATGCATGCATGCATGCATGCATGCAAGCATACTTACATACATACATATATACATACATACATACATACATACATACATACATACATGCATGCATATTGGCGCGTGATTGAAGGATAAATATGTGAAAAGAAGCATACGAATATCCCGCAGGAACCGTTTGTTTTCCAGGGATAAAAAGTAGCCTTTGTCACTCTTCAGGCCCTTAACTTTACCTGTGCTAAAAATAATCTAGAACTTCAATCTAAAACTCCGTTGGCGCATAATTGATGGATAAGTATGTGAAAAGTAACATACGAATATCCCGCGGGAACTGTTTGTTTTCCCGGGATAAAAAGTAGCCTTTTCACTTTTCGGGTCCTCAACTATGCCTATTAAAAAAACCACTTCAATCTGTAACTTCGTTGGCGCATAATTGAAGGATTAATATGTGAAAAGTAGCATATGAATATCCCGCGGGAACTGTTTGTTTTCCTGGGCTTTTTAAGTCCTCAAATATGCCTATCCAATAAACCACGTCAATCTGTAACTCCGTTGGCGCCTTATTTAAGGATAAATATGTGAAAAGTAGAACACTAATATCCCGCGGGAACTGTTTGCTTTCCCAGGATAAAAAGTAGCCTTTGTCACTTTTCAAGTCATCAACTATGCCTCTCCAAAAAACCACGTCAATCTGTAACTCCGTTGGCGCATAATTGAAAGATAAATGTGTGAAAAGTAGTATACTAATATCCCGCAGGAACCATTTGTTTTCCTGAGATAAAAAGTAGCCTTTGTCATTTTTCAGGCTCTTAACTTTACCTGTGCAAAAAAAATCACGTTAATCTAAATCTCCATTGCGCGTATTTTGAAGGACAAATGCGTAAAAAATAGCGATGCTATCCCGCAGGAACTGTTTGCTTTTCCGGGATAAAAAGTAGCCTATGTGCTATTCCAGACTATAATCTATGTCTGTGCCAAATTTCAGCAAAATCGGTTCATTCGTTGTTGCGTTAAAGAGTAACAAACATCCATCCATCCATCCATCCATCCATCCATCCATCCATCCAAACATCCAAACATCCTCACAAACTTTCGCATTTATAATATTAATAGGATAGGAATAATAGGAATAATAGGAATACATGCATGCATATTGGCGCATGATTGAAGGATAAATATGTGAAAAGAAGCATACTAATATCCCGCAGGAACCGTTTGTTTTCCAGGGATAAAAAGTAGCCTTTGTCACTCTTCAGGCCCTTAACTTTACCTGTGCTAAAAATAATCTAAAACTTCAATCTAAAACTCCGTTGGCGCATAATTGATGGATAAGTATGTGAAAAGTAACATACGAATATCCCGCGGGAACTGTTTGTTTTCCCGGGATAAAAAGTAGCCTTTTCACTTTTCAGGTCCTCAACTATGCCTATTAAAAAAACCACTTCAATCTGTAACTTCGTTGGCGCATAATTGAAGGATTAATACGTGAAAAGTAGCATATGAATATCCCGCGGGAACTGTTTGTTTTCCTGGGCTTTTTAAGTCCTCAACTATGCCTATCCAATAAACCACGTCAATCTGTAACTCCGTTGGCGCCTTATTTAAGGATAAATATGTGAAAAGTAGAACACTAATATCCCGCGGGAACTGTTTGCTTTCCCAGGATAAAAAGTAGCCTTTGTCACTTTTCAAGTCATCAACTATGCCTCTCCAAAAAAACCACGTCAATCTGTAACTCCGTTGGCGCATAATTGAAAGATAAATGTGTGAAAAGTAGTATACTAATATCCCGCAGGAACCGTTTGTTTTCCTGAGATAAAAAGTAGCCTTTGTCATTTTTCAGGCTCTTAACTTTACCTGTGCAAAAAAATCACGTTAATCTAAATCTCCATTGCGCGTATTTTGAAGGACAAATGCGTAAAAAATAGCGATGCTATCCCGCAGGAACTGTTTGCTTTTCCGGGATAAAATGTAGCCTATGTGCTATTCCAGACTATAATCTATGTCTGTGCCAAATTTCAGCAAAATCGGTTCATTCGTTGTCGCGTTAAAGAGTAACAAACATCCATCCATCCATCCAAACATCCTCACAAACTTTCGCATTTATAATATTAATAGGAAATAATAGGATTCCTGTATTATGAATGAATACAATACAATAAATAAAAAGAGCATGACACTTTTTAGGGATCCTCAAACACCGTGTGTTGTATGTACAGCGGTTTCTTCGAGATTTCTGAACCGATTTGGATAATTTTTATTTCACTTGCTAGAAGAAATTCTCGAGATGGTTCCCCAATACTTTCTGGATCCAACTTTTCAATTCTAATGCCTCATTCTGAAGTCGGGCGAGCATAAAAACACGCCCAATGTCAACATAATGTGTAGAAACTAAAAACTTTTTTTTCAACACACTTGCTCATAAAGTGGCTCTAATAGTCTAGTTGACAAGTTCAAAATGGTACAAAATAGAGATACTGGTCTTAAAATTATGTGCGATAGCTCATTGGATCCGGAATGACGCCTAGAAAAATGTTCCAAAAGCGTGTATTAGCACATAAAAAATTGCAAAAGTTATAAACAATTAAAGATAAAAAAAAATGGCATTTCGTTTTTTGCCAATATTTCATAAACTATTAATATTTAAGAAATTTCAAAAAAAAGATTCTAAAAGAAGAGGAAATTTTCAATAAAAAACTCCGAACTCCCGGAACTCTATCTCCATTATTTATAATTTTAATTTAACGCTGAAAATAGGTCTGCGCGCGACATTTTTAGGTTGCGCGCGCGGCGTCAAAAGCGAGTACGGCACATTAACTAGTGGTTCGCCCCGAACTGAGACCTCGCGGTAACGGTATCCCATGATTATTCATTCAATCGATACATGATAAACAAAACTGACATTATTATTATGCCCGTTTTCACCAAACATACCTAAATCATCCCCTAAGTAGGAGTCTCTTAACGTAGGTAGCTCCTAAATACAATCCTAAGTCCTAACATCCGTCCCAATATCCTTTTAGGTGTCCCGTACAGGATCGTGATAAATAAGTTGACAGAAAACATCAATCACCTAACTTATAGGTAGCCCGTAAAGGTTAGGGAACGTTAGTGAAAACATTGAATTATTTATCAAACATTGAATTTAACTCGTAGTTCCATGGGAATAGTTACTGACTGCGCCATCTATTAGCATTATTGTGAAGCTATGTTGATGCTATATGAATTACTGACGCCCATTAAAATATTAAATAATCTCGTTTCTTTATAATATTCATATAATTTTAGTATTTGTTGTTCAAGTACAGGATATAAGTGACCTAAAAACATAAAATCAGTTTGAAAATCCATAGCGGATTTTTCTAGAGAGCGTCTTCAAGCGAGCGTATAAAATCGCCACTTTGAAAGCCCCCCATTTCGTCAATTTTAAGGGAAAAATTAAAAAAAAATTATTTTTGTACTCAGTTCAAAATTATCTTTAAAATGATACGTAACAATTTTATGTAACGCGATATTTTTTTTTTTACTTCGCATTCGCTTCTATGAGAGCCCCCCTGAAATAAAGATTTTTATAACTTTTTAAGCCATTTTCGGCTGGAGGCCATCGGTTTACATATTATATCTAAATTTGAAGTAATTACGTTCAGTAATTCAAAAGTTATAAGGCTCTGACAGACGGACGGACGGACGGACGGACGGACGGACAAGTGCAAATCGCCCTAGTTAACTCAAAGACCTTCGCTTCGCTCGGTCGATTAATTTATTTAAGGTATTGAATATTTTTTTAAAAATTTGAAAAAATTATGGTGTGTTTTGAACACTATAAATAATTTATTCTCGTTGGAAATTTTACTTAAAGTAAATTTTTCAACAAGTTAAACAATTGTTAACTAACAAAATTTTCTCGAACTTCCGTCTTAATTGTAAGTGAAAAAAAAATTGTGTGAGTCAGCTCACGACGCACAACTGGAGTTTACTTCATACTCAACGTTGAAATTTCTACCCTAACGTTGAGTAAATAAGGTTGGTCTTCGCTTGAGTTGTCGAATGCCCGCGCTACACACAACGCCTACTACTGTACGCCTTTCACAACGATGCAAATCTCCACCCCTAACGTTGAGTAAACAAGGTTGGCTTTCGTTCACATGTAGATCAGCGCCATCTTTCGGCTTATGTGTAAACTATTTGAATAGCCACGGTGTTGTACTCCGTACGGTGTTGTGAACGAAAACTAACCTTATTTACTCAACGTTAGGGTAGAAATTTGCATCGTTGTGAAAAACGTGACACGGGCATTCGACAACTCAAGCGAAAACCAACCTTATTTACTCAACGTTAGGGTAGAAATTTCAACGTTGTGAAAAACGTAACAAGGTCATTGATAAATTGATTTTACTGTCCGGATTTTTCTCATACCAGGCTGCTAAAATCGATTCTTAAGGAGTAAACTCCAAAAAATGTTTAAATAATTGTCGTAAAAAAATTCAATTATATTTATGTACTACTTCATTATTTGATTTGTTCACATCGGCATTCTCATTACAGAAAATACATTTGGAATTGTAATCAAACTCTGAAGATGGTTCTTGTGAATTAAGTCTTTTCTTTTTTAAAAATGATTTGATCATATTATCGTTTATGTATGCTTTTCTGCAAGAGACGTGTAAGTCTAATTCTTCTAATCCGTGAAGCTTGTGCTCTAATCCGTCGCCCCTTTTTATGCTGCATTTTTTAATCGTTTCAACTCCTTTTTTTTCACTGTAACTTTCTCTAAGCCGGCAAAGCTCTTATTGCACAAAATACAAAATTTTTCCATAACGATTACGCGTACAACAACAAACAAATTTGCTAATAACAATGATCGCCTTGGTCACTAATGGCCGTTTCTAATTTCTTAGTCGAACGAAATACGAGTAACCACGAGTAAGTATACTCGGTCATACTCGGTTGGTTCGGACCAACTGCGCGCGCAGAGATTGCACTCGTTGGACATCTACAGGCTCACGTCGCCGTGGGCAGACAAAGTCGGGTCTCGTGACGTCATCACGCTCCTGCTCACTCCTTGTTATGGAGTAACATCGGCACAAAAAAACGTCGAATTGATTACCTGCTCCTTTTTTTGGAGTCAGTTAAAAATAGCCATAACAACTTATAAAATAATAATATCCATTTCTTTCAAATTCAAATTTATTTCACGTAGGCCAACCTGTGGCTCTTATGACACGTCATGATTCTACTACTGGTTCGGAAAGTAGATTCTGCTGAGAAGAGCCGGCAAGAAAGTCAGCTCTTTTCAAAATTGGTATGTTATGCAGAAAAAATGTACCTAAACCTAACTAAACTCGCTCCTAAATCATCAATTTTCGGTGTGAAGAGGTGACGAAAAATCATTTTTATAGTACTAAAAAGAAAGATTTTTCACCAAACCAAAACCAAAAATTGGAGATAAAGGACCAATCTCTGTGTAGTAGTTTTTAGTTCCATTGTATTTTGTTCGAATTAGTTACAAAATGATCCGAAAACTCCAATAGTTTAACGGATTTGCATTAGCGCCCTTAAAATTGTGCAGTAATGTCGCTATGATATGGATTTCGTGCCCCTTTTCGAGCGGGATGGCAAATTATTGTGTTCTCGTGAGTGAGAAATAGAGTGATAGACGCGCGACGTACTTTTGACGACGTACTATTTTTTACCTAATTACAAATTACTTAAAATACAAAATTGCAAATTATTATACACTCTTAAAGCAGTTTTTGTCTCAGCATTTAAACTAGTTTTAGACCTGCGTGCGATTTTTCGCTTTAATACCATGACAATATGGTTCAGAACCATTTGACCGACACAGTCACTGTAGTTGTCAACAGTTTTTGATTGAAAATTGAACTGTCGACTCTACGACATACATTCGATTATCGAGTACTGGCTCGCGTCACAAAAGGCAGATACTAATGTCAGTCTCGTCACTGAATAGATAAAGTCTCGTTATAGTCCGGGAGCCAGGTACAAATTCGGTCATTTATTTCCTCTCGAGCGAAACTTCGTGAAACGCATTAGGGATTTATATTATGAATATTCGCGACCGTCAGCTGCGACTCCGTGGGTGGGGCGGGCAGTGGCAGCCTCCATGGTGGACCATGTTATGGTCAGCTGACTTTATTTCTTTTCTATATATCTGACAAATTTTCAAATGGGAGGAAATGACTAAAAAACTTTTTTTTTCTCCATGCGTTGGAGGCTGCCACTGCCCGCCCCACCCACGGAGTCGCAGCTGACGGTCGCGAATATTCATAATGTAAATCCCTAATGCATTTCACGAAGTTTTAAGTTAAGTTTTAGGGACTTGGTCATGAAAATCTGTCACTGGCTCCCGGACCATTACGTCAACTCACCACGCTCCTGCTTCCCTTGATGGATTAAAATATATAAAATATTTCTTTCTAAAATTTTATGGTTTTTAATGCGCTTGATTATTTTTTTGGATATTTTGATACTTGATACAAAAAAAATAATTGTAATCATATCAATAAAAAAAATGGATGGAGAAATTTTGCACTGTGAGTAAAAGGGTAGTTTTTGAAAAAAATATAGTCTCTTGGTATATTGTTTGGATTTTCAAGTTGTAGGTACAAAACGGCTATAAAAGGACATTCCAGTGAAAAAAATTCACAGAGCAATTTTTCGCTGCAAGTTACATTGAAAAAACGTATTTTTCAAAATTTGGTGGTTTCGACTAGGAGTATATTTTGGATATTTTATATTTTGTTTCTAGACTTTACATGAATGTTTCAGGTGAAGAAAGTTTTGACCGAGCATTTTGCCGAACTGAGATATTAAGCATAAAAGAGTTTAGGTAAAAATACCTAACTTCCGTTCTAATTTTTTTTTGGATATTTATAAAATACGTTTAACTACTGATACTTTATCATTCTGTAAAGTTTCGTCGCCTGAGGAATTGATGTTGGGGTCCACTAGCTTCATTGCCTAGACTATAATGAGATTTTACGATATCGATGTGGATATTATACCATCATGTGAAATTGCTTAAATTGAGTGTTTTGTTATCTGCGCTATAACAGTAGTAATTATAAGTCAAGTATTGGAAACATAAGTAGAATCTTATAACATTAGTGTAGATAAAATAACTTTATTGTACCTAACAGTACAGGGACACTTGTAAGTTTTAGAAACATTTATTTTATTTTTTATTCATACATTTATATTATATAAGTGTGATTGTTATTTTGCATATTACGTACATAGGTACATTTACCTACTTATTTTTTTTTGTTTTTTTTTTGTTATTTCTTTCGAACTCGATATCTGGGGTTCCCTGTACTTATAAAATACGTAACCGTTGCCAAAATGTCGGCCATTTTCTCTTTTTTTGTTATTGGGCCGATTTCTTTCAAAATCCATATCTGGGGATCCTTGTACTAATAAAAGCGGTAACCATCGTCAAAATTAGAAAAAGTGGTGGCCATATTCTTTTTTCTTGTTATAGGACGATTTCTTTCAAAATCGATATCTGAGGATCCCCGTGCTCATAGCAGTGGTAACCAATGTCAAAATTAGAAAAATGGAAAAGTTTTTCCCTAACCTATTTGGGACGAAGTTCCTTAGACATTTTTTTGTTATTGGACCGATTTCTTTCAAACTCGATATCTGGGGTTCCCTGTACTTATAAAATAGATAACCGTTGCCAAAATGTCGGCCATTTTCTTTTTTGTAATTGGACCGATTTCTTTCAAAATTGATATCTGGGATTCCCAGTGCTAATAAATAAGGTAACCATCGTCAAAATAAGAAAAAGTGGTGGCCATTTTTTTTCTTGTTATGGGACCGATTTCTTTCAAAATTGATATCTGAGGATCTCCGTGCTCATAGTAATGGTAACCGATGTCAAAATAAGAAAAATGGAAATTTTTCCCTAGCCTATTTTGGACAAAGTTCCTTAGCCATTTTTTTTGTTATTGGACCGATTTCTTTCAAACTCGATATCTGGGGTTCCCTGTACTCATAAAATAGTTAACCGTTGCCAAAATGTCGGCCATTTTCTCATTTTTTGTTATCGGACCGATTTCTTTCAAAATCCATATCTGGGGATCCTTGTACTCATAAAAGCGGTAACCATCGTCAAAATTTGAAAAAGTGGTGGCCATATTCTTTTTCTTGTTATGGGACCGATTTCATTCAAAATCGATATCTGAGGATCCCTGTGCTCATAGCAGTGGTAACCGATGTCAAAATTGGAAAAATGGAAAAGTTTTTCCCCAACCTATTTGGAACGAAGTTCCTTAGCCATTTTTTTGTTATTGGACCGATTTATTTCTACCTCTATATCTGGGGTTCCCTATGCTTATTAAATAGTTAACCATCGTCAAAATAATAAAAAGTGGTGGCCATTTTTGTTCTTGTTATGGGACCGATTTCTTTCAAAATTGATATCTGAGGATCCCCGTGCTCATAGCAGTGGTAACCGATGTGAAAATTAGAAAAATAGAATAGTTTTTCCTTAATCTGTTTGGGACGAAGTTCCTTGGCCATTTTTTTTTGTTATTGGACCGATTTTTTTCAAACTCGATATCTGGGGTTCCCTGTGCTTATAAAATAGTAACCGTTGCCAAAATGTCAGCCATTTTCTTTTTTTTTGTTATTGGACCGATTTCTTTCAAAATCCGTATCTGGGGATCCTTGTTCTCATAAAAGCGGTAACAATTGTCCAAGAAAAAGTGGCGGCCATTTTTGTTCTTAATATGGGGCCGATTTCTTTCTGAATCGATATCTGAGGATCTCTGTGCTCATAACAGTGGTAACCATTGTCAAAACTAGAAAAAGTGGCGGCCATTTTATTTTTTCTTGTTATGGGACTGATTTCTTTCAAAATCAATATCTGAAGATCCCTGGGCAAGTTTTGGCAACATTTACCTGTTATGACACAGTGGTAACCGTTGCCCGAACAAAAAAATGGAAAAGTTTTTCCCCCAACCTATTTGGGATGAAATTCCTTATCGGAATAGCAAAGAATAATAAAAACACCTATTTAATATTTGACAAATGTTTATATTTAGTATAAAAAAAAATTGCCGACACTTTTTCTAATTTTGACGACGGCGACCTCTTTCATGAGTATGATGAATCTCTCATATTGATTTTGAAAGAAATCGGTCCAATAACAAAAATAAATAAAATGGCCGCCACTTTTTCTTATTTTGACGATGGATACCTATTTTAATAGCACTGGGAACCCCAGATATCAATTTTGAAAGAAATTGGTCCAATAACAAAGAAAAAGAAAATCTCCGCCTTTTTTTCTTATTTTGATGATGGTTACCTCTTTTATTAGTACTGGGAACCCCAGATATCAATTCTGAAAGAAATTGGTCCAATAACAAACATAAAAATGACCGCCACTTTTTCTTATTTTGACGATGGATATCTCTTTTATTAGCACTGGGAACCCCAGATATCAATTTTGAAAGAAATTGTTCCAATAACAAAAAAAAAATTAACCGCCACTTTTTCTTATTTTGACGATGGATACCTCTTTTATTAGCACTGGGAACCCCAGATATCAATTTTGAAAGAAATCGGTCTAATAACAAAGAAAAAGAAAATGGCCGCTTTTTTTTCTTATTTTGATGATGGTTACCTCTTTTATTAGTACTGGGAACCCCAGATATCAATTCTGAAAGAAATTGGTCCAATAACAAAAATAAAAATGGCCGCCACTTTTTCTTATTTTGACGATGGATACCTCTTTTATTAGCACTGGGAACCCCAGATATCAATTCTGAATGAAATTGGTCCAATAACAAAAATAAAAATGGCCGCCACTTTTTCTTATTTTGACGATGGATACCTCTTTTATTAGCACTGGGAACCCCAGATATCAATTCTGAATGAAATTGGTCCAATAACAAAAATAAAAATGGCCGCCACTTTTTCTTATTTTGACGATGGATACCTATTTTAATAGCACTGGGAACCCCAGATATCAATTTTGAAAGAAATTGGTCCAATAACAAAGAAAAAGAAAATCTCCGCCTTTTTTTCTTATTTTGATGATGGTTACCTCTTTTATTAGTACTGGGAACCCCAGATATCAATTCTGAAAGAAATTGGTCCAATAACAAACATAAAAATGACCGCCACTTTTTCTTATTTTGACGATGGATATCTCTTTTATTAGCACTGGGAACCCCAGATATCAATTTTGAAAGAAATTGTTCCAATAACAAAAAAAAAATTAACCGCCACTTTTTCTTATTTTGACGATGGATACCTCTTTTATTAGCACTGGGAACCCCAGATATCAATTTTGAAAGAAATCGGTCTAATAACAAAGAAAAAGAAAATGGCCGCTTTTTTTTCTTATTTTGATGATGGTTACCTCTTTTATTAGTACTGGGAACCCCAGATATCAATTCTGAAAGAAATTGGTCCAATAACAAAAATAAAAATGGCCGCCACTTTTTCTTATTTTGACGATGGATACCTCTTTTATTAGCACTGGGAACCCCAGATATCAATTCTGAATGAAATTGGTCCAATAACAAAAATAAAAATGGCCGCCACTTTTTCTTATTTTGACGATGGATACCTCTTTTATTAGCACTGGGAACCCCAGATATCAATTCTGAATGAAATTGGTCCAATAACAAAAATAAAAATGGCCGCCACTTTTTCTTAATTTGACGATGGATACCTCTTTTATTAGCGCTGGGAATCCCAGATATCAATTTTGAAAGAAATCGATCCAATAACAAAGAAAAAGAAAATGGCCGCCTTTTTTTCTTATTTTGATGATGGTTTCCTCCAAAGATATACAAGATGGAGTCTAAAGGCTGTGAACGCGTCGAAAATTTGTGCTGCCACATGTGGTTCACGCCTTTTTCCCGCGCTCAGTTTGAATTAGGTCATCACCAGATATGGAGCTCGCGAGCCAATATTTTGTTTTTTTAAATGGCGGTTTTTGGTAAATAAAATGTGAAAAAAACTTAACAGGACGATCTAAAATAACCAATAACATCACCTACCATCAGTAAATAACATTCAAGCACATCAGTTCCTGCAAAATAAGAAATTGAAATTTGTAGAAAATAATTAAATTAGAGTTCGCCATTTAATGTGTGTTGCCAGTTTACGAACCCAAAAATTTCCCTAATAAATAATGAAACCTTAGAATGTAGATACCGATAATATTCGAAAAGCGATTGCAGATAATGTCATTTTTTAATTTTCTTTCCAAGACAGTCCTTGTTCTACGATCTCACCTGATGGTAAGTGACGGTGCAGTTTAGATGGTAACGGGCTAACTTGGAAGGGGATAAGCTAGGATTTATTAAATTTTTACACGCTATCGAGCCGGAACGCTAAATAGCTTAGCGATACGTCTTTGATGGTAGAATGGTAACTAGCCACGGCCGAAGCCTCCCACCAGACCAGATCTGAAATATTTCAGAAATTATAAATTTCGAAATTGTCTCCATCGATAATCGAACTCAAGAATTCCCCTCTTATTTTTTTTTTTACTTTTTTGTTTCTGATTTTCTTTTATTTATATTCATCTTAAATTTTTTTTATTTTTTTAAACGAATATTTTACCGGGAGAGAGTTTTTATGACTTGAGCGATTTAGTGATTCACCGATCGAGTTGGAAATAGGGTTTAGGGTTACCTTGGATCAAAAATAGGAAATGGTTGCCAAAATTTTAAAAAGTCAGCGCCATATTGAAATTCTTTGTTATTGCACCGATGTCGTTCAAAATCGATATTTAGGGTCCCCTAGCGTCAAAAGAGAGGGAATAGTTGCCAAAATGTTTAAAAGTCAGCGTCATGTTGAAATTTTTTGTTATTGACGCTGGGGGACCCTAAATATAGATTATCAGTATTGCGCTGACTTTTTAAAATTTTGACAACCAATTCGTCTTTTTTGACCCCAGGGAACCCTAAATATCGATTTTGAACGACATCGGTGCAATAACAAAGAATTTCAATATGGCGCTGACTTTTTAAAATTTTGGCCACCAATTCGTCTTTCTTGACCCCAGGGAACCCTAAATATCGATTTTGAAAGACATCGGTACAATAACAAAGAATTTCAATATGGCGCTGACTTTTTAAAATTTTGGCCACCAATTCGTCTTTCTTGACCCCAGGGAACCCTAAATATCGATTTTGAACGACATCGGTGCAATAACAAAGAATTTCAGTATGAAGCTGACTTTTAAAATTTTGGAAACCATTTATCTAATACAAAATACTAAATATAATAACTCACTATAGTTAAAGGTATTAATAAAATTATTGTTTTATGATAAAAATTAAAAAAAAAGTAGATATTATTTTTATTTTTAAAGTTTAAAAATTTTAATGACATAATTCTCCCCATTTTATTGGAATCACCTGCGTACCTGGTATCATTACGCACGCTCAGTAATCCACGCCGCGCATGCGCGGCACTCACGTCACGCACACTAGCATATTTTCATTGGCCTGTTTTTTTTCGTTCTTTAGTAGCGCGATGCTCCTTCTAGACATATAAGTATTCATAGGTTTCCTCTTTTATTAGCACTGGGAACCCCAGATATCAATTTTGAAAGAAATCGGTCCAATAACAAAAAAAAAGAAAATGGCCGCATTTTTTTCTTATTTAGACTCTAAACCTAAAACCTATAATACTAATATTTACAGATTTATTAATAAATACTAAAAATTACAACAATATTAACCCTCTGATTTGATTTAATCTATGATAAATGAATACGGAATGAAAATAATAGGTATCTATGCAATAGATCGCTTGATCAGCGGGGGATCGCAGCGAGCCAGCGAAAGCGATACGTCCTACCTCGATGATACTTTGCGGGCTACTGAAGTGAAGCGCACGAGCCACTTTGTTATATAAAAAGTAAAAACGTCGTGATTAAAAAAATACAAATTTTTTAGAGAAAAAGTAATCACAAAAGAATCTTCTAAAAGTGTTTGCCTATTTTATGAAATTTGTTTTTTTAGTCTAACTTTAATATTCTATGAACACGACCTGAAAAACGATAAAAATTACACTGTTTTCGAAATTATTTTTGATCGGGTGAAGTTGTAAATATAGAGAGTTTTGAATCACAAAAGAATTAAGAACATACATTAAACTACAACATATATTTTTAACCTATCAAAACAAAGAATATTTCATTGTTTACGATTCAATCAAAAATAGGTCGATGTCGAAGATCCCGCCGTTAACGGTGACGGAAAACATCGTGAGGAAACCTGCACACCTGAGAGCTCTCCATGATGTTCTCGAAGGTGTGTTAAGTCCGCCAATTCGCATTAGGCCAGCGTGGTGGACTACGGCCTATAACCCTTCTCTGAGAGGAGACTTCGCTCAGTAGTGAGCCGATGATGGGTTGTTAATGATGATGATGACATGTCTAAGTATTTTTCACGCCGAAACCGCTTTAAAGATTTCGATAAAAGTTGGAAGGAGATGGCTTGCATCCTGAGGAAGGACATAAGGATACTTTTTATGCCGGAAGAACAAGGAGTTAACGGGACTTTTAAAAACTTTATCTTTGGGCATGCAAATACAATAGCAAATCCATGGGATAGCTAGCTTTGAACTCACCAAACAGCAACTTGTTATGTCATACAATGCAAATTGTTCTCTCTAAACATTACCACGTTCTATTGTTATCGTTTATCAATACAACAACCGTGATAGTAATTGGGCACACGGCTTATCTTTCTAATCCATGATTGTCGAAGAAACAATCAGATCGTAGCTAGGTACCTATAGGCCTACTTTTTTGTTTATGTTATTGATGTGTGAGCCTTCCCATACAAGGATGTGGCGAGAGGACAGAGGGGCGTGTAGGGGGGGGGGGGGGCACGGTGCGTTACGCAGTTCGATGGTCCTTAACCTTGCTCCGACGGTGGCCTACTTTTCTCCGGCATAGTTGGGCCTCGAAACTGGCGAAATGAAAGAAATGTACCTAGGTAAATATTGTACTTCCAGGTGCATATTATGCAGTATCTGGGAGACACATATTATCTCAAGCGGGGTTTTTAAGAAACCTAATTCCAAACGGATGAAATCGCGGGTTTTGAAGCTAGTACTCAATAGTTCTGAATAAGTGTTGGCCGTTATCAAAATTATTTATTAAATCGACTCTCGTACCTCTTGTGACGATGTTAAATGTAACAAACCTGGAAATTAATGCAACATGGTATATGGAATCCGCTTGTTTAGTGAACACCTACTCTCGTGTAAATCCCGTCGCTGCAGCCGTTGTTTAGTGTTCGGTACCCCCCTTACCTCCCACCCCTTTTCCACCCAACGCCGTGTTGTCATTAGCATCTCATCTCCCTAATCAGTCCAACGACCAACATATGCAGATTGCAGAGCCTCCCATGTGACTATACGAGTATCTTGTCTTAGACGAATAAGTATTCATAGATATCTGTTTTTCATCATCATGATGATGATCATGTAGCAGTGATAGCATAGTGGCTAGGACTGTGGTCTCCTATTCGGGGGGTCGCAGGTTCGATCCCGGGTACCTCTGACTTTTCAGAGTCAAGTGCGTTTGAGCAGTTAAATATCACTTGCTTCAACGGTGAAGGAAAACATCGTGAGGAAACCTGCACATCTGACAGTTCTCCATGATGTTCTCGAAGGTGTGGGAAGTCCACCAACTCGCATTGGGCCAGCGTGGTGGACTATGGCCTATAACCCTTCTCTGAGAGGAGACCTGCGCTCAGTAGTGAGCCGTTGATGGGTTGTTGATGATGATGATGATGATCATCTCAATCTATTGTAGATCCACAGTGTGGCATAAAGAGCAGTGTAGATACCAGTAAAGCTTGAATAACATTGTGTTTCCGCACCGCACCGGGAAGCGCAGTGTTGGCAGACCCCACTAGCTGAATCGACGACATTAAACGAGTCGCAGGGAGCCGCTGAATTCAGGCGGTGCAAGACCGAGGCCTGTGGAATTACATGCAAGATACCTTTGTCCAGCAGTGGAAGTTGTTGTGTGTTTTGTTGTAGCGAGCCACCGATCGATCTCCTTTGTTCTCAGCTCTTGCGTGATTTTCAAGTCCAACGTACCCAGTGTATAGGTACTCGGAAGTTAAATTAACGTCTCGCATGATCTTATCAATTGTGGGGAGAATGAGTTCTTCTTAGAACTGGGAGGTCTGGGTCGGCGGAGGTACCTAAGTACCTTGAATTCAGAAATGTTTGTCTGCGCGATACGTGAGGTTGTCTTCCGCAATCAACACGTATCACCAGTTTACTCGTATGTATGTACGTACTTCGGTACTTGTAATGAGAACGATACGACCTTGGAAGTTGGAACCTATACCGGAAACTCCACTCTCCGACAGATTTTTTGCAAGTTCGGAAATATTTAATATTTTAACGATAATCGTTCTTACTTTTAGATAACTAGCCAATAAGCCATACTCTGTTAAGTAGGTAGGAGATATCTCGTAACACTGGTTCTCTTATAGATGTTCTCGTTTATGATTTGCTCTCATAGTTACATGGGAAAAATCGGCTTTGCATCCAGCTGCCCACAAGATCGTATAATAACTTATTACAAAATAATAGCTACATAACCACATTGTAAAGTTATGTTTTGAAAACAGCAACTGCTGAGTTCCTTGCCGCTTCACATAAGAGCCACAGGTTGGCCTACGTGAAATAAATAATTTTGAATTTTGATCTTTTTTTGAATTCTGCAGCATTAGTTTGTTTGGTGTGAGGTGCAAATTGCGATTAAGTTTAGAATTTAGTTCCCACCGTCCAGCCTCACACCGAAGCTGCATTGTGATCAGTGCAATCATCACTTTCATGACATTTTATGAGTCGTGTTTATATGAGTAAATATTGCATACTTCGTTCAGTAGGGTAACAGTATGTCTCAATAGCTCAAAGGTTAAAGGTGCGGACTAAAAACTGAAATGTCGCAGGTTCGAATCCCGCCCGTTGCACTATTTAATTGTCGTACCCACTCCTAACACAAGCTTTCCGCTTATTTGGAGGGGAGAGGAGAATATTAGTCAACTTCAACTTGGCTGATATTCTTTAAAAAAAAAGTATGGGCCAACCTTCGTATTGCGATTGCAATAATAATAGCATTGATAACTTCAAACTTTTGTGGTATATGTAACCCATCTGATCATTGCCTTCATGAATATAATTTAATTATGTGTCTTTTCGTAGGAGAACCAAAGTCACCGACATAGCTCAGCGTGTCGCGAAACTGAAGTGGAAATGGGCGGGGCACATAGTTCGAAGAACTGATGGTCGTTGGGGTCCCAAGGTGTTGGAACGGCGACCCCGCACCGGGAAACGCAGTGTTGTCAGGCCCCCCACCAGGTGGACCGACGACATCAAACGAGTCGCAGGGAGCCGCTGGATTCAAGCGGCGCAAGACCGAAGCCTGTGGAAGTCCATGCAGGAGACCTTTGTCCAGCAGTGGACGTCTATAGGTTGATAAGAAGAAGAAGAAGATGTGTCTTTTGGTTGTTTCTTTCTTGCACAAAGACTGGAGTCAGTTATTAGTCCAACAAGAGAGCAAAGTTCGCTTTTGTTGTGAGTGCCGGGTGTAAATCTTGAGAGTAACTACTGAGAGGGATTCAAAGGTGCAAGAAACAATCTTATTATTGATGAAATCATGGATGTAGGCGGAGGTCGCGCGCGCTGCCCCATCTAGTACTACATCGATCGTTATTGTGAGATTATTATGTCAGGCCCCATTGTTTTGCGGGAGGTTTCGCTCGATTTACGATGCATTTGCATAATGTATCGATATCCATATCGCACCGGATTCGTTTGTCACATACAAACTGCATTCATTTCGGCCTGCACGGGAAGGTCTATTTGTAATTAATTGTTTGCTCTCTGCGTGTGGCTGTGGGTTGCTACGAGCAAATTTTTGACGTGATAACGTCTTATAAATTGATGAACACCGGCTGCACGCACGAAAAAGTGTCACGTTCCGCATGAGCCTGCGCGTGCAAGCGAGAGCGTGGAACAAGCGATAGAGAGGCACGATCGGCCCAAGCGTTGACTTGTGACTAGAGAACGCCCGCCGCCGCCCGCCAGTCATCGTCAATGTTTCTTTATGACGTTATCACGTAAAACTATCGTCCGTAAACCAAGTAAACCGACTTTACAGACAATCAATTTTTTTAAGATTATTAGCCAAGCTTCTCCTCTCCCGTCTAAATAAGCGGAAAGCTTGTGGTAGGAGTGGGTACGACAATAGTGCGGGTGGAGTTCTAACCTGTGACTTATCAGTTTTCTATCCGCAACTTTAACCGACAAGCTCTAAATACAATAGTGCTTGTCGGTTAAAGTTGCGGATAGAAAACTGAAAAGTCACAGGTTGGAACCCCACCCGTTGCACAATTGTCTATGGCATCCGGACTATAACAGCGAATCGATTGACACCTGATTCATTAAAATCGGTGGAGCAGTTTAGGCGCTACGATGGCAAATACGTAAATACAAACATTCGTACATACATTACAGACTGCTGAAATCATAACCCTTCCTTTTGGCTGGCTTTGCCGTAGACGGGTAAAAATATACCTAAGTACATTTGTTTTAACCACTGCTGGAGTTTTTCCGGATAGACGCGTAGCTATAATAGTATGTATCGTTTCCTGTTCACTCGCGCCTCTGATGTGGCGGACTCATACAGATTCATTAGCGGTGTGGACGCGGTCGGCGTCATCGTTATATCGGTGCTGCGCGTCACGGCGACGCAGGACGCCGACGCACTGACCCGCTGACACCTACGGTGCACGCGTCTTACGCAATGTATGCGACATGTCGACATTTACCAGTCCCTCTAGCCAAGTTACGCTTCTTTGTATCGTTTCTCTTTCTACGATCGTCGTCACTTGAAGTTTTGAGTAGGCCTAGACTAGATGGCGCTACAGCTGATCAAAGACAGAAGTGTATTGATAATATTTCGCGGCATTTTGTATTGTTTTTTTAGCATTTAAAACATTTATAATACAAAATGCCGCGAAATATTATCAATACACTTCCGTCTTTGATCAGCTGCAGCGCCATCTAGTCTAGCACTAGCCAAAACTTCAAGTGACAACGATCGTAGAAAGAGAAACGATACAAAGAAGTGTAACTTGGCTAGAGGGGCAGTACCTACATCTATATGTCTATGATTAATAGTCGTTATTGTCCACCTGAGTCGTCCGTCAGTCAAGTCATCAGTATTCCTACTGCCACGTTGAGGCTTTTTGAACCAGTTTAAAATTCTACTGACATAAAAATCCAACAGTGTTTTTGTTTGTTCGTTTGTCCTTCAATTTTTAGTAGCAAGGGTACCTATGGGTACTGAGTTGAGGACTAGGACTCCTTTATATCCCCGAAAAACATGGTAAGGGTTTTTAAAACCCTAATTCGAAGAAAGGCAGTCATTATTAATTATTTAGTGATAAAAATAAATTTTATCGTTTACCAAGAAATATCTTAAATGTAAGTATAGACGCAGGTATAGCAGCTGAATTAGAAATCTGAATATCGCATAACAGAGCGAAGTAAAAAGCGATTGTCCAGCTATGCCTTTGCTTGCTCACTATCAACCGAAACTATCCTCGCTAACCCAATGTTCAGTTAAAACGCACCCCTAGTAAATGACCCCAAATGGCTCCAGCACGCCCTACAAATTAGGTGCTATTTGTTGCTAGGGCTGCGGACGACGTAGCGTGAGATGACATCAGCATCGCCCGAAAATATAGTGCAGCGACCGCGGCCCTGACCGTCACAGCTATATATACGCCGCGCGCGCCTGCGGCAGGGCTGCGCGCCGCACACATATCATTTGTTAATGATAAAAGCTATAAAAGCTATGCAATAGCTTAATATATATTTTATTAAGCTATTGCATAGCTTTAATCGCGGGCTTTGAACTAGGACAAACAGTTTGAGCGCGGCGACCGAATCAAGAAATTCCGTAACGAAAATAAACCTAACACGGTCGTTCAGTAAGCGTTCAACATTTTAGAGGTTCACAAGTAGCTCTTTTTGGCGCAATGGGCGAGCGGCCGCTTTCTTTACCGCATGGTGTATGATATCGCAGGTTCGAATCTCACTCGCGAAGTAGTGACAGTGCGCTTTTCTTGTTTGTTTGTTTTATGTAATTATTTTTTCCAATTTTTATTATGCAAAAAAAAAATATTGCATAAGTATTATAAATAGCTTTACCGCGGTAGTCCCCGAGTGCCACTTAATTTTTTATGATCACTATCATCATCAAAGATCACGAAACTCTTTCGATCTCTATCACTCTCTACGTACCATTTCTCCATCCATCTCTACCATATCTTCTTGTTTGTCTTCAACCTCCAAGCTCATCTAATTTACCTTCGACCTTTGACTTTTCCGTCTCGTTACGAGGTTATTCGTGTTTGTGGCGGCTAATGAGTTAACCTCCATTATCTCCAAAGTACCAGCACGTGGCAGGTAATCACGCTAGTTTAATATTCACAACACTAACTGCCGCACTCAGAGTCATTCATTAAATTATGATTAAGTAATCATTGAGTTGTGATTAACTGCCGCACTCAGTTGCTTGTATTAAATTATATTATTTAATGAATAATTAATTACTTATCATTAAATCTATTACTGAATTGTCATTAATGTACAAACGAAGCGTTAACTTCTGAAAATGAAACTTTAAAATCCAAGATTAAGTCAACGATTAGCGACTCTGAGTGCGGCAGTTAATTACTGTATCTGACGTGTCCCATTATTGCGGTTTGCCCTTCACACAATCATGCCTGACAGAAAGCAATGATGAAGTCTATATTAGGGCGTTTTTTTCCAAAAATTCACGCAAATCGGTTTAGAAATCGCGGAGATGTCGATATACATAGGTAAAAATACAATTCCTCTTTTGTAATTCGGTTAATTAGTAGCCTTAGTTACTCTTATAACATCAGCTATCTGTCAGTGAAAGTCCCGTCAAAATCGGTCCAGCCGTTCCCGAGATTGAGGCCGGAGCCCGGAACAAACAGGCATACTTTCACTTTCATATGCATTTAGTTCTTTGAGTATTAAACCAGTTGTTGATATTTTAAAAACTGCTCCACCGATTTCGATAAAATTTATATGGGACCACCTGCAGGCCTAGACAAAAAGCATTCGATTCGGAGCGATTCGATATCTTGATTCGCCATCGCTCTATCGAAAGCGAAGTTGGACAGCTAGACAAAGTTACCTGCAATTAGCGATCGCCTAGTCCATTAATCTTTTCGATAAAAATTAACTTTTGTCTATGGTCTGAGCGTTATGAAACGTCAAATTCCTAAGAGTAATTTTTTATTTTAGTCGTTTTGAGTTGTTTTTTACGGATATTCAGTGTGAATGTAAAGTTTATGTAAATTAATTTATAACTACTTACTTGTAATATTCAGAGGTAAGTAACAAAGTGATTTTGTGTGTTTTAAAAACAATTAAGTTAACCTAACCTAGATTTCAGCTAGGCAAGTAAAGATTTCGATTTTCCATAAATACAACTTAATAACGTACTAATATTGTAAAATGTTTGTTTTCTGAGCAGTTTTCGGCTCTTTTAGAATTTATGGAAAGGTAAAATATGAATAATTGTTCAATACTTATTAAGTTTACGAAAGTTTAAACGCTATAGGTACAGTCGACCGAATGGTACTCGTAATGTAAGCAATGACGTGAATGAACAATAATAACATTTTAACGCAATTAAAGGGCTCTTTGCTAACTCTTATTTCAGCCACGGTGACTTGTCTGAGCGTCAGCCCTCAGTCTGGTGCAGGTGGCATTAGAGCCGATCGTTTGTGGCAGGAGTTATCAAACAAATCTCCTTAACTCAGTTGGCGGTGGGGTACATTAGATTCCACACAAAGGGAAAAAGGTATGTATTGGTGTACTTTGAGCTTGATACATATTTTATAGCTTAAATTCCAAATATTTATTACTTAAATTGAAACTGCTAATAGAGGACGGGCTCTAAAAGCTTTAGAGACAAGGCTGTTAGGAATTATTGGTGTATTGGCAGTGAAGGGATATGAGGAGACACAAGAGAAAGGTTTTGATCACATCATTTGTCACAACTCTGTAAGAGAACAACTCACTCTCATAATAGTACAAATGATTATTTATTACCTATAATATTATAAAACTAGTAGGTACATAACTTATAATAATATTATTAGCTTATTATCTTTATATTAATCAGCAACCCCCAGCTGCATGTAGAACCAATGATGGTGTTGAAGATGGTAGGTAGGTATGTGTTATGTATGGCATAATGTTAGTTTTATAATTTAACAAAATAAGTTAATGGACACTGTTTCCTGTTAGTGTTCTTAGGTGTTCACTCTAATATTTCAAAGTAGTGTAGTAGTAATATTTCAAAGTATAGTGGTATAAATATAATCTGTACATTATACATTAACAGCTACATTTTGAAACATTTTTGCTTTGAACTGCTGAGTTTCTTGACGGCTATTTTTTCTCAAAAGAATTAGCTTTCCGAAGTGGTGGTAGATTCTTGACTTAAATAAATAATTTTGAACTTCTTTGTCAACCGATAGACATCCACTGCTGGACAAAGTTCTGGTCAAAGGGAATTTTGTACAGACAACAAAAAATTTGTAAAAAATACAAAATTCTATTTAAGGTTTCTGAATCATACATTGATTTTTTATAACTGTGTATTGATGAAAGATATTTTGCTTTGCAGGAAGGGATGTTATCTCACCGCAATCGCCTTCATCACCAGTCACCACCACTTCACACACTCTAATAATAATTCCCTCACCGAGGAATATAGGCGGACTACAATAGAACGAACGTGTTGAATAACTTAGCAGCTATTGCTGAATGATTCCTTCTGCACTATCTACAAAGTAGAGGTAGCACTGAATAGTTGTAAGGATTCAGTCTAAGGTGAAAGCTGACTAACTTGGAAGAGGATGGTAATTTAATCCTCAAATGAATTACGGAATTCTAAATCGCTTGGCAGAACGCCTTTGTTGGTCGGGCGGTAACCAGCCACGGCCGAAGCCTCCCAAAACTGATAGATCTGATTTATTTACTACTAGATGATGCCCGCGACTTCGTCCGTGTGGATTAAGGTTTTTAATTCCCGCGGGAACTCTGCAATTTCCCAGGATAAATAGTAGCCTATGTGTTAATCCTGCGTATGAGCTATCACTTTTCCAAATTTCAGCTAAGTTGGTTCAATCGTTGTGGCGTGAAAGAGTAACAAACATCCATCCTCACAAATTTTCGCATTTATAATATTAGTAGGATATAAGTTGATTTTGGACCAATCATTATAATATTCTTATTACTTCATGAAAGTGATAACATTATTTCGGTTTATTATTATTACAGTTTAAAGGATTTCTGTAGATATAATTGTCTACCTAAGGATAATGTTATATTTACTGAAATTTTTTATTTTTAACTTTTAGAAACAAACTTAGATTTTTTAAAATACCTGAGCTAATCTACAACTAGTTAGTCTATAAAGTTTTATTAAGAGCCACCATTTTTGTTTTTTATGTACCTATGTATATTTTATTAGTGTTATAGTTTTAAGTTCTCTAAGTGAGCAATGTGTTCCTTAGAGAATAAATTCTTTAAAACTAAACATAGATATTAAGGCGAACTCTGGTAAACATAATCTCTAAAGTTAAGTAAATTGCGCACTATCCATTAGCACTGAAAGAGTTAGAGCATTGTATTTATATTTTTTGTATTTTGTTTTCATTGTACTTTTTTACTAACTCTGAAATTTTACTTTTTTTACTTCAGAGATTGTTTGCCAGAATAAACCCCATTGTACAAAAATTTAATGTAGATTCCTTGTTTACTTATTTTTTTTTTTGATACTTAAATTATTTCTGAGTTAAGGACAAAAGTATTTTTTTTTTCACTGTAAAAGTTATACTTTTTAGGGTTCCGTATCCAAAGGGTGCCAACGGGACCCTATTACTAAGCCTCCGCTGTCCGTCCGTCCGTCCGTCCGTCTATCAGCGGGCTATATCTCGTAAATCGTAATAGATAGACAGTTGAAATTTTCACATATTGTGTATTTCTATTGCTGCTATAACAACAAATAATAAAAATAAAATTAAATTGAAAAATAAAGGGGGCTCCCATACATGGAAAAGGAGTCGAAATAAAATTTTATTTTTTTAACCCGGCATGTGGGGTATCATTGTCTAGAGCTCATTAAGTAAAGTTCAAATATTTATTTTTTAATTTTTTAGCTATAATAATGAAGAAATGGGGGGCTGTCAAAGTTTTCGGTTTTAGACCAATTTTGTTAGGGGTCTATCTCAAAAACTAAACTAGTTAGGAACTTGAAATTTTGGTATATTATGTACTATATAGTGTATTTAAACAGCAAATACTGAAAACACCGATTTATAATGCGGTTTGTAAGTTGTGACCAAAACAAACGAGCACTTTTTCCCCATCATATGCTAATTTAGTACTATCTAAGAACTAAGATATCTAAATAGGTATGTATCTAATTTAAAAATAGTGATTTGGTCATATGTACGGAACCCTAAAAGAGCGAGGCTCGACTCGCACTTGGCCGATTTTTTTTAATAACACTTCACCCTAATTTGATTTAAATTCTGTGTTTGTTATAGTTTATAACAAAAATGATTATTTTTTCAAGAAATAAAAGTATTGAAAACTATAAAATGTCTTCCAATTTCTATACCCATTACACCCAATGCCGTATACAAAAATTAGAAAATGCAATTAAAATCCCAGAAATGTTAATTTAATTAATTTGAAAAATTACAATTTTTATTTTTGTAAGCAATTTAGTTTTCAGTGATCTTCTGGGTTGTCCTATATTACTCTTATTACATAATATAGTGCAAGTATTTTTTCACAAAGCTGCAAACTCATCTGCACAAAAAAGTTAAGATTTATATAAAAATCTAGTCATTCAAAATTCAAAATAATATAAGTAGGTACCTTAAATTGTTTTATACTATCTGTGGTAGCCTAAGTATGTCAAACTCTCTTTAAACATTTCTGTGGTGGTGTTGTGTGATGTGGGTTGTTACATTCCCTCAAATATGGTTTAGCGAAGCAATGGCTGGATCATGCGTCATGCTCGTGAACGGGTGTCACCAGCGGGAATGGGGCTACTTTCTGTCTGCCCGTCTTTACATGTGTTGAATTATAATTAGGTATCATCATCATCATTAGCAACCCATCAACGGCTCACTACTGAGCGCAGGTCTCCCTCTCAGAGAAGGGTTATAGGCCATAGTCCACCACGCTAACCCAATGCGAATTGGCGGACTTCACACACCTTCGAGAACATTATGAAGAACTCTCAGATGTGCAGGTTTCCTCACGATGTTGTTCTTCACCGTTGAAGCTAGTGATATTTAATTGCTTAAACGCACTTGACTCCGAAAAGTCAGAGGTGCGTATCCGGGATCGAACCTGCGACCCCCCGAATAGGAGACCACAGTCCTAACCAGTAGGCTATCACTGCTAATTAGGTATGCTTTTGTGGAACTCATTGTGGAATCACTGCATAAATAGCATAGTATCTATTGAATTGTAAACTTGTTTTGAAAAAAGCAACCGCCGAGTTTCTTGCTGTTCTTTTTGGCAGGAAGGGCATTCCGAACCATTGGTACCGACGATTCAAAAGCAGTTGTAAAAAAGTTTATTTGAATGAAAAACATTTCTATTCTATTCTATATCATAAATGCAAGTGTGTTTTTGTTGCTTTGTCCTTCAATCACGCCATAACGGAGCTACGTACTGACATGATTTTTTGCCTGGGTAATATAGTTGAGGACTTGGAGAGTGACATAGGCTACTTTTTATCCCAGAAAATCAAAGTTCCCGAAGGATTTTAAAAACTGAATCCACGCGGACGAATTCGCGGGCATCAACTACCTAATATTATGTAACTTAATGTTATGAATGTAACGAAAATAGTTTATTTGATAATTATATGCCTAAATCTATGATAGATTAGATCATAGATTTAGGCATATATTTATCAACTGTTAAAACTATTTTAAATATAATGCTATACATTTTATAATCTACCTACTAATTAAATGATTGAGATTGATCTTCCTTAAACAAACAAACAAACGAAAACAACCCACAAAGTTACAAAATAAATAATAATGCAAAAAGCCAACAAAAATTACAAAATTCGTAAAAACACTACTAGAATAAACTAAAGAATCCATTAATCAATGCTATTTCTTTCGCTTTCTACAGGTTCTTAGCGCTCGCTAGGGTTTCCATTAAATTATTCGACAACTATCGATGACGCTTGTCAAAAATGTCACTTTGTCTAGCAATTGTCGACACATCCTATGGAATGAGTCTTTCGACAGATGTCGATTCTTTTGATGGAATCGATTAAATTAACATTGTCTAGCCAATTTCGATTCGATTCTATTAGACCACGTGACATATCGATAGCTAATGTCAATCCCATACATTTTTGGACTTTTCCACTAGCGACATCGCTAATAGAATGTCCCTTTGTCTAGGCCTGCTGGGGAGTATACCCTTTCAAACAAAAAAATAATTTCCCAAATCAGTTCAGGCGTCTTCGAGTCATCGGAGGACATACATAAAAAAAAGATTCCGACGAATTGATAACCTCCTCCTTTTTTGAAGTCGGTTGACAATAAATTAGCGCTGCGTCTTGTTTGAAAATAACAAGCTAAATTTCTTTGAATGGTCTAAGCTACATTTAGTACTTCGTAGTTTATTTCGAACTAATGAAATTATATTATTTCTCCGAAATAACGCTGTTAGATTTGTTGTTTGCGTGTTGAGTTAATTTTACAGCGTGGTACCTACCTATTCAAAGGCATAACGATCTACACGTTGGATCAGTACTCAATAGGTACTTACATACTTACTGGCAGGACATGTCTATAGTTCGAATGTCAATGGACTTTAAGTTCCAATTTAGTAATTGCATTCATGTTTTAATCCTTAATTGAAAATTTGTTGAATAATTTTATATTATTTTAATTAATTAGCCGAAGAAGACTTCATATAAATCAGTCAAATAGGTATACTCAAATAAATACCAGTTTTTTATATCAGCCATTAACCCCTCTAAGCGGTAAGCTTGCGTCCTTTCAGGTTTCAGTCCACCGTCATGACTCCTGACCAATGCGCTATCGAGGGTTTAATAATGTTTTCAATTACAATATCGCCTATCACGGATACCCTGTGTTACAAGGATTTCGATACTTTTATTGTTGCTTAGACTGGACTACTCGGAGAGTTGTGAGGTGTGCATTAGACTACTGAGTACTGAGCGAGCTGTGATTATGAGTCATGCACATAATATTACATTACAGGGTGCAAGACAAGACGAGCGAAGTGGGTAATGTAGTGACAGCGGACAGCTGTAGCGCGGGTCACGTGACGCGTAACCCGACACCGCGCCCGGGAGCGTAGGTACGACTGCTGTGCGGCTTCAGGGATTTGCCTGTTCGCAATCATATTATTAATATGACAAGGATCGTGCGTGCTGTTGTGTGTAATACTTACGAGTACAACAGTACGTACCATCCCAGGCATTAAGATATCACTTGCTTTAACCCAAAGAAACATGCATGCCTGCCCGGCATCACCAACAATATCTAAATCATTCCCTAAGTAGGAGCCTCTTTACGTAGGTAGCCCCTAATTACAATCCCGTACCCAATATAGAAGCAGTGATAGCCTAGTAGTTAGGACTGTAGTCTCCTATTCGGGAGGTCGCAGGTTCGATCCCGGGTACGCTCCTCTGACTTTCCGGAGTCAAGTGCGTTCAAGCAATTAAATATCACTTGCTTCAACGGTGAAGGAAAACATCGTGAGGAAACCTGCACACCTGAGAGTTCTTCATAATGTTCTTGAAAGTGTGTGAAGTCCGTGAATTCGCATTGGGCCAGCGTGGTGGACTATAGTCTATAACCCATCTCTGAGAGGAGACCTCGCTCAGTAGTGAGCCGTTGATGGGTTGCTAATGATGATGATGACAACTGTACGTACAATCCCAGGCAATAAGATATCACTTGATCTAACTCATAGAAACCTGCATGCCTGCCCGGCATCACCAACAATATCTAAATCATCCCCTAAGTAGGAGGCTCCTTACGTAATAGTCCCTAAGTAAAATCCTTTACCCAATGTGATTTTCACCTTTAGGTGTTCTCTAATGGTTCGTGAACGAAATTGACAGAAAGCGTCGCCGATATTAGCTTAGGAAGCCCGTAAACGTTAGGGAACGTTGGTGAAAACGGACATGAGAGTTTTACCAATAAGTTCTCTAAGGTCTGTGAGGTCAGCCAGGCCGCACTTGGCCAGCGTGATGGACTACTGCCTAAAACATTTTCGTTGCGATAGGAGACCTGTCCTGTGGCTGGCGATGGTTGACATGCTTGAAGATGTTAGTTATGCATTTTATTGAATTTAGTTATCGTAATTTCTTGCTCATATATTGCATAGACTATCGAATAGGCCTCACACAATATTGTAACAGAATTGTAGAATATAAAAAAGCTTAGCAAACTGACTACTTACTTATAATTAAATCCGTTTTTCGAACCTAGCTCAGTCATTCTCAACGGTTCCTCGAAAGAAACATCATCCCTTTTGACCTATTTACAAAATTCAGCGACTTGAAAGTTAAACTGATGCAAATATTAAAACCGACGCGGAAGTTGGGTAGGTCATCAGCATGATTACCACTCACTGGTATCTGTGCGTATCGATTAGCGCCTACAGGCAGTTAGCGACCGGCGAACTGTGGCTAAGCATGACTCAATTATGACGTGACACAGACCTGCGTCGTGATGGAAACATTCAGCATTGCTCTATAACCGTTTAAGGGAGATGTGATTCTGTACCTAGCCTGTAGGTGGAGATTCAAGTGTCGATCCGGTGCGAAGGACCATTTAGTATATAAGAAATAAATGATTAAAAAATTCTAGTAGGATATTTTTGTTTTTCGTAATAAGGTTTATGAAACCATGAGTAGAAAGAAAATGAGTACGGACATCTTTATTAAACATCTTCGATATACCTATGTATTTCAGGCATATGATGTAGTGGATCAACCGAGTTTGATTTCATTGCCCATAAAACTAAAAATATGACGTATCTGTGTACCTACGCTTGTGGTAATGTGTCTAATTCGGTGCGGGATATCAAACATGTCTGCCTCACAGCGGCTCGCCGCATCAGACACGCTGGCTGCGCGACGAAAATATCATCCACCTCGCGTCGCCGGCAGACTCGACGCCGGCCGTCGCCGGGTCGGCCAACGAACTACACCAACTTGTTGATCCGCGCGTCGAAGGCGCGGCGAGCGTACAACACGAGTGCACTTCCTCTTTGGAAGTTTTGTACTAGGTGTCGTACTGTAGTCAGAAATGAAGAGATATTTAGAACCTGAGATACCGACAGCTCTAGGCACGACGCCGAAGTCGAGGGACGAGCCGCATAGCATCGAAGAACCCATAAACGTTGCGCTCCAAACCTGTAACGGCAAGACTCGAATAGCGACCCTGCACCGGGCTAGGGAAGAAGGAAGACAAGAGCCCTGTTTACAAACTGTGAATGACATATTATTTTTAGATTAGAATTTACATAATACTTAAATTTATTCCAAGATACAGGCGTGTGCGTGATCAATATTCTAGGTAACATGAGTTTTTTTATAAACAAAACCCCCTATCATTTGTGTGCAGGAGGCAGAGCTGAGCGCCTGGACGGCGTTCCTGCAGCGCGCGGCCGGCGCGTCCTGCACCTCCGAGGGCGTCATCGACAACCTGCACAACCTCGTCGGTGAGTCGTGTGCGGTGATGCGGTGTGCCTACTGCCGACCCTCCGGCCATCTGCGACTGCAATGTGCAGCGCGATCAAAATCACAGAGATGGCATTAGACTCCAAGGATCACAATCTGCCCTTGAACTAATTGCGCCATACGAATCTGGTCTGCGATTGACTGGCCATCTCACGTATCTTAATCATACGGCCTCATTTGTTGTCTAAGCCGGGGCAGGATCACGATCCATATTGCTTGTGCGTTTTCGTACAGAGTTCGCAGAGTAGAGTTCAGATAGCGATGTCAAATTATAAGTTAGCGAGCATGGCGCCAGGAAACTAAAATACTGAATATGAATCATTGGCACTGTTTTAGGCAGATCAGTAGAGTTAATTAGTCGAGTTTTGCTAAACCGCCAACAAAATAACGGACACTCCCTACTAACAACGATGCTGTATATTATTTGAGTGCAGATTTTCGATTTCGATCCGATTTTCTTAGTACGTTAGTTGCATTATCATATATGTGATTCCAGCGGAGCAGCAGCGCTGCGTGCGCGAGGTGTCCAGCAGCGCGGTGTTCGTGTCGCTGTGCGGCGCGGGCGCGGCGCCGGACGCGGGGCCGGCCGCGCCCGACGCGCCGCGCACGCCCGCAGCCGCGCACCGCGTGTCCGTGGCGTGCAGCACGCCCATCGCGCGCGACTAGCGCCCGCCGCCGCGCGCCCCACGCGCCGCGCTCGCCGCCGTCTGCTGCGTCTTCTGTCGCGCCGACGTGTTGCCGCGTTGACCGCGCACGGACTCTAATCTTAACCCCATCACACCCCAACACTAAACTTTGTGTATCTTCGAGACTAGAATCGTCTAACGAGAAGATAACCTTCGATCTTAGTTTCCCACCATGAGGACAGTGCCGATGAGCTCTGCATATTTTTCTCGCTAATGTATCGTGCTCGAACCGAGAGTCGATAAAAGTTAATAAAATGTTCAAGTGCCTACTGAAATAGAACTCACAAATGGACGAAGATAGGGATTTTTGAAGTAACTGCTGACGCTAGAGTTTGGTCATCGAGGTCAGGGGGAGCCGAGCCGGAGGTGAGGTGTGGTGTCGGATGCCTCAGTTAGGCCCTTTGTTCGAGTGGCACAGCTCGAGGCAGATGCTTTTCTCTCGCAAAACGACGAGGTGTCGGGTTTCCGCGTAAACGTTAGTTAATAAAGGTGGCGGAGTCAACGGAGCGGCAAACGGCGGCCAGCAAAGCGTGCCGCTGACTAGTTGAGCTCGGCGCGGCGCGACACGCTCGCTTGGGCCCGCGCGTGCCGCCCGCCGTCGAGCGTATGCGACGCTCTCCGACTATATACAATATAACTGAGACTATCTTTAGTTATATCTAAGTTTAGTACTAACACCTAGCAGACAGAGGCACTTCTGGAATTTACTCCTGCTAAAAATTCCAATCTGTCACTGACATCGTCACCGATACCCGCACATTGCGGGGTGTGCGCGCACGCGGGCGTGGCTCGGGTTTCACTGCGGGAAGGCTCAGTTCCGCTCCAGCCTCCACAGTCCCCTGTGTCGGTCCATGTGAGCTGCCGCTGGCGATTGTTGTCGAGTAACGTGAGACGTCTGTCGGCGAACACACTCGTGCCGTGATTCCAGAATGGACGTTCCTTTGTCATTCTTTAATTTTTGACGTGATAACTTCTTATAAATCGATGAACACCGGCTGCACGCACGAAAAAGTGTCAGTCAGTGTTGTGTCGCGGAACAAGCGATAGAAAGGCACGATCGGCCTAAGCATTGGCTTGTGATTACAGAGCGCCCTTACATTATCACGTAAAACTATCGTCCGTAAACCGACTTTACAGACAACCAATTTTTTGAAACATTTCACTGACCTCTGACAACCGCTAGAAGATATGATTCCGCACTTCCAATTCGGAGAATATTTCGTCTATTTCTGTGTAAAGTATTTTAGTTTAAATATTATGAAGTTTCTATCTTCATACCTTTTCCGCGTCAATCATTATCAGCAAATGATTTACAATAATTATTGTAATCGTGTGACAATATGTACCTATCTGTCGTCCATTTGTGTCGTTTACAGGTTGTGGTCATCATTCTAGTTAGATCGCTAGTTGACGAGGTTTCTGCTTATGACAATCTATGGTTAAATATGGAACTATTATTATATGAACTGCTCTATGTTTGATTAATGGCGAATCTCCGAAGCATGTCGAGCCTTGTTCGAGGACACAGCTTGTGAAAAAATATGTAAAATATGAAGTAATTCAGAAACTCGTGTTTAAAAATTTAAGCATGTCAAAAATTATAAAATTCAGGCCACGAAAATTGGAACTAAGTAGGTACTTTGAATTGTAAAGTTTGGTAAAAAGTGTAAAACCCTTATTTTTAATGCATGTTGTTCATTATGACAGAATTTATTCATAATTTGGCATATTTTGGTTAATTCTTGCATCAAACCATAGACAGGATTGGTAGCTTAGTCGCGATTAGATACCGCGCTTCCTACAAGCAATGGCTCTAATAAACTATGGGTACGCCAGTTCAGGCGTACTAGTAAATTGCCGCAATTCACTAGTACGCCGACGGTATCTAGTAGGAGCGAAGCGACTACCAATCCTAAATGTACGCATCAATTTATATTTTATCTCAATGTTTGATTAACCCTCGCATGGGATGCGTGTAACGGAGTACAAAGTTGTTCTTCACTGCCTTAACTCGTGTTCAGTCCGCGGACGTCGCACTCGATGGAACAGTGCGTCGTCTTGTGTAGAACGATGCATTTCATAACGTCCATTTACACGAGGACATTTCCTTGAATATACAAGAGCAATAATTGAATGCAATTAAATACGCGCAAAAATTGCCCTGCAAGAATTGTAGGCAACTGTTTACACGGGGGAGTGTGAAAACCGTACAATTGAATGCGATTACTGAATGAAAATCTGGAAAGCAAATAATTGAAAGTCTCTCTCGTTAACACCAAGGAAATTATGTTTAGGAGATAGTTGCTTTCAAGTTTTGACTTGTCTAAACACAGACAGATTTTTGACGCATGCACTCATGACTCAATACGTGCAATACTCATGCATGCATGAGTATTGCACGTATTAGCGCCAACAAAATTTTCATTCAACTTTTGAACGTCTTCTCAACTCCATCACGCTGTTTACATTAAGGACAATTTTGAATGGGAACTTGCCCCTATAGAGCAAGAATGTTGTGTGGTGTTTAAACGATGCGAGGCATTCTATTGTAGAAAAAAATATCAAGCAAGAAAATATCCTCGTCTAAATGGGCCTATATTGTAATCTTTGCCCCTACTTTATAATATTAAACTTTACACGTATAATATGTTTATGGTATATTGGTGAATGGTACATTGTACGTATTAGTTAATAGTTGGTATATTTCGACAGTCCAATTCCTAGCACTGAGCTTTGATTACTACATTTTTTAAATACATATCAAAAATTCCGAGGCCGGCGGCGCTCGAACCCACATCTCGGGAATCGCGCCCGAGCGTGTTGACCGGTTTACACATGGTAGGTAGGAAATATATACATTCATGGGTTTACACTACGGCCAAGCCGAAACTGCACGTCAGCAACGAAATCAGTGATATGTATCTATTTTTTCAACCAGTTTAAGCAACTGCTAGCGACATCTAGTAGCGACGCATTACAGTTGTGCTACACTCAATGTGCTGCTGGCTGTTCGCTCAGCCGAAGCGAACTGAGATGTACAGCCCCTCTAGCCAAGTTACACTTCGTTGTATCGTTTCTCTTTCTACGATAGTTGTCACTTGAAGTTTTGGCTAGGGCTCGACTAGATGGCGCTGCAGCTGATCAAAGACAGAAATGTATTGATAATATTTCGCGCCATTTTGTATTAATAAATGTTATAAAATATATTGTTTTAATAAATGGTATAAATAAATGTTTTAAATGCTAAAAAAAACAATACAAAATGTCTCGAAATATTATCAATACACTTCCGTCTTTGATCAGCTGCAGCGCCATCTAATCGAGCCCTAGCCAAAACTTTAAGTGACAACTATCGTAGAAAGAGAAACGATACAAAGAATCGTAACTTGGCTACAGGGGCAGTTCTAGCCAAAGTACGTAAGTGCAGCCAGTGGACCACCAGCGCACCGTAAAGCGTACAGTCCCGACCTCGGTGCTAGGATCGTACACAAAACCAAAACAACTTATTTCAAACGATTCGCTCATTTGCTGCAACAATCTTCAAAAAGTGATTGTGATTTTAACTAGTAAGTTACATTCGTAATATAGAAAAATCACCATTTCATGCTCCATAAAACCACATTAGTTGAAAACGAAAAGTAATCTCACAGAAGTTGACAATAAATTCAAAGTCCTAAGTAATATAATTTGAAATTATCGAAACCTTTAGACATACTTTTAACAAAATCGAGATTTATGCGATAAAATAGTATTGCAGCAAACGAGTTAAGTAAAAATTGGTTCCGTACCAATCTGACCGATATCTGAAACTTACCGGTGTAGAGGTCAAGAGGGCGATGTGACTCCTGGGGCCGGTTGCACGTCAATCGGTTAAAGTTTTCAATTTAAAACCGAGCAAAATGGGTTGCAAGAGTCAGTATTCGTTCCTCCAACTCCTTAGAGGGTAAGGGGTCAAAGTAAGAGAACCTTGGTTTATGCAACCTAAAGTGGCCTTCGGTAAATAAAGTTAGTTTTAGTTTTGTGTGGCGCCGAGTTAGCCCTATAGTTATAATAGGGTATTTGACTACTTTTAGAAAATCATTTTGAATTGTTATTGCTTTGCTGAAGCTAACAAAACGTATATTTCGGCATAATTTTCAGTATTTTTCATAAAAATCGAGAAATAAATTCAAAAAAATAAATTGCCGCCGAAACGTTCCATTTGCTCTCATGACGTCACAGTTCACATTTCAAACAATGACAATTCCACATCCCATATGTGGTGTGGACTGTGACGTCATTCGAGATCACGGAACGTTTTCGATCACGTGACCATGGCCGGAATTATAGCAATTTTATTTAATGTTTTCTAATTAAATAAAACTTTATTTTTTAGTTTTGTCGTATGGAATAATGTTTTTAGATAATAATCTTTTAGGATGACACCAAATGAAACGATATTTTTAATATAGTCAAATACCCTATTAAGATATATATGTGACGTGGCCATATCGTTCATTTCTTGTCTATCCTAAAAATAAAAATACGGATATCAGCGCCTTTAACGGTGGATACTGTAAGTATTATTATGATTATTATGTAACCGTGCGGTTAGCTATTGATATCTCATATCGTCAAAGGCTGATCAACCATAGATTTGGCCGGGCCACATCATGATGTGGCCGGAAATTTTCCATTTCATGAAGTGATCGGCCGCATCGTGAAGTGGTCAATTCTACGATATGGCCACGACATATGCGTCGAAATACTCGCTTGTCGTTTACTGCTCTCGTGTTTTTAAAATTTTACATATAAAATAAAGCTTGTTCCCAACCTGCAGTCAGCCAATGAAATTAGTGAAAACCTAAGTGTTTTGAGTGATTGATGATTGATGAGTATTTTGATTTTCGCCCCAAAACTAACGCTCAACTGACTTGCCTGTACTTTGAATTTAAGCACAAGTATTAGTTTAACTGTTCAGCACAACGCATGCGTACTATAATGCAATAGGAAATTATTAACTTTTAATTTCATGGGCTCACTGCAGGTACCAATGTATTTTTGGTAAGCGCGTGCTTTGAACAAAGCTTAGTCGCCAAGCGATTTAGCGTTCCGGTACGATGCCGAGTAGAAACAGATTTAATTGAAACTACCATACTCCTTCAAAATTATCCCGCTTTCATCTAAGGCAGAAATCTATAAAGCGTATGTATATGTCGAAGAATTTATATATAGTTCTGCTGCGCTAGAAAAATTATGACAGGCTTAGTAATAACTTCTCTGATATCGCTTATTATTAAGTTTTTGCAATAAGTAATATTCCGCACGCGTGCCATGCCCGCTGCGCATGGAATTAACATGACAGACATGTTTGTAGTTAGAACTGCTTATATTTACGTAGATTTTTGAATATTTACTCGTGTCGGTGTAATGATTGAATAATAAAATTATTAGATGAATGTATGGTCTCGTTAGAATTAAACGTAAAAGACATTATTGTTACAGTATTATAATGATGCAATGTTTATAAAACAAACGTTATATTTGAGGATTGAGAAAACTATATTTTAAATAATATGTAGACCATGTAATGAAATAAGGCATATTGTTTAAAATTATTATTGTGGCCAAATTTTCATTAGGAATTCTCTACTGTAACTACCTCGGTACCGCGTACGGTGACACGCGATATGAAGTGTGAAACCACGTGCATGTAACGTATTCAAATCGATTAAGTAAAAAAAAGTAATAACTATATTTGTGCAAATTGTTGTAAAGTAATACTTGCATTCTTTAAAAGTTTACAAATTGGCTTGTGGTTAATTAAAATTAAATGATAGATAGTAGCTATGCTAGTTGTGTAATTTGGCTTTATCTTTTAAACTCTTTTTAATATATTATAAATAATTAGTACTAACTACGGACTCTGCACACGGGCCAATCGACGACGATTTAGATCAAAATTAAAGACTGAAGATAGAGGGTACATAACTCCCTAATGATGAGAACCCTGTGATTGGCTGGCCATCGCATGTATCGTAAGAGTTAGCCAATTACAGGCGAGAGTAATACGGCGCAATTTGTTCTAGCCATTATTCTTAGGACTGTTTGCATGCCGTGATTTTAATCTTAAACGTCTCTTCGGCCGAGCGGCGCGTGTGCGGCGCCCAGAGGTCGCCACTGATCGGCCATCGCAGCTCGAGCACAGCACAGCTCGTTATTTAAGTGTGAACTTTAAAAGTTCTGTAGATGCGTTACAAGAAAAAGAATTTTCTTAAGGTGGAAGACACAGTTCTGCCCGCGAAATTCAAATTAAATTTGGTTTTTCGCAATTTGTAAACTAATACGACAAAGTAGGCTTATGGCATTCTAATTGCGACAATGGCAGTATCATCTTCACAGGTTTATATAAAAATCTTTGCTTGAAAGTGTCCAGTTTAAGAAATTAATCAATATATCGACTAATTTGTGAGTAACTCACGTCCAACTCAGTATTTTGATTAATTTCTTAAACTGGTCACTTTCAAGTAAAGATTTTTATGTAAACCTGTGAAGATGATAATTCTACTGGCGCAATTAGAATGCCATTATCATAGTTTGTCGTATTAGTTTACAAATTGCGAAAAACCAAATTAAATTTGAATTTCGCGGGCAGACTCGTATAATCAGCTCGAGCGGTGCGGTGCGGTGCGGGGGTGGCCGGCGCGGGGGCGGCGCTACTCGCGATGTGATAACCCAACGAAGTATATTTTTGTTATATATTGCAATACATGAGTATATCGCTGGTCGCAGGCCGGGTGTTGACCGGGACCCAATCTTGCTCTTGTTGTCTGCGCATGATGTAGATGTGTTAACGTGTTGTCGACTATATACTATTGCATTTTTAATATAAATCTTTTATCCCCCTGTTGTGCTTGAGAGAGAAATAGCCGTACTGTTTTAGAAATGTAGATAACTATATTTAATCGTTGGATGAATTTTCTATTTAATCTTTGTAACCGATTTTCTTAAATGAATTTTTGTGTCATATGATGTATAACTTTGTAAACTTTTTGTATTTTTATGGCGTGTGATCTGCGCCGAGTATAGTTCTTGCAATTCACGAGGGCGACTGACTTATGGTTGTGTATGTGTCGCATCTGTATAAGTGTGAGAGAGCGCAATGCTCGCGCCTGCCCGCTCCCACCTAGGCTTTGACAGGCACGCACACTTATGCAATGTGCATGTACACGAAGTAACCACAAGTAAAGCTCAATCGCCTTCGTGAATTGCAAAAACTGTAGTTATATGCTCTGTACTCGAATACCTAGTTCGCTGCTCTCTGTAACGTTGGAAGGACGATGATTATGTTGTTCCCTCGAACGAGCGGCCTGCGCACGCGGCGACCTTCGCGTCTCCAATATTATTTTATAATTTTAAAAAAATATCGATATTCAGCAAAGGTTTTGACAATGGACGTTCGCCCGTGCGCCGGCCGCGTCGCGTCTTCTTCACATTCCAAATTATTTTGTGTATCGATAATAAATAGAGAATAAATAAAAGATATTTTGAAAGAATGCTCTTTATTTGCCCTTACATAATTAACATAATATTTAATGTCAACCTCGAACATATCAAGACCCAAGGTATCAGACTCCTGTAGGCAAGGTAGCAGCGCGACGTTACAGCTTTTCAAATTGGATTGTAGTTTTCAGTTGTTTTTTCATTAAAATATCGTGTGCATAAGAACGACTGTACAGAGCATGGTAGGTACAGAGTGACCGATCAGCTTGATTTGCCACCTTTTGCCTAAATTGCATCTAATATCAATAATTTTATTAGATTCAAATATTCAAGATATTAAATGCCAGTGAAATTTAACGCTGATCGATCACTTTGTTCGGGCATTCTGATGCACACAAAAATTGAAAGTAGGTACAGATTTTTTTACATGATTTCACAAAATGAAACGCAATAGTCAAACAGACTGCTACAAAATATTCTAACTTACGTAGATAGGTTCTTATATTAGGTAAGTATATATAAAATATATTTTGAACGAAATTCCTTTCTAACTTTCCCCTGGAAAATCTTAGTTAAATAATTAAGTATAATACAGGTAAAAGTAAAAAAAACCGGCCAATTGCGAGTCGGACTCGCGCACCGAGGGTTCCGTACTCCAGAAGCAAAAGTAAAACGATAATATTATATTTGCTTATTCATCGTTAACTTTGTTTGTAGAGGTTTATTGTTACACTAGCGGCACGCTATGATGGCCGGTTTGACACATTACAATAGTGATGTGGAATGTCAATTTATTCTCGAACAAAAAACAATTAAGTTTTGTTTTTGTACCTGATTAAATAGGTTTAATAAAACAAAAATGTATATGTTTATTTAATTTATTTGAACGAACTGAATATTTGAATGAAAATGAATATACATACTTTATATGCACACAAGAAACATATGAATACAAAAGATACCAAAAAAGGTGCCACAAAAGGCCATAATTAATCAGATTCGTCCATACTACTATTTTCACTGTCGTCACTGCTATCACGAGCAAGGGTCAACAGTAATGCAGTATCAATATTTGAAATCCAAAGCCAGGTCAAAACTATATCACAATCGCATTGCACTGACAGTTTATACTTTTCGAAGCAACGTCAATTCGAAACTGCTTTGTTTTGCATTGAGCATTGACGCGAGTTTGCCGGAGGTAGTAGTTGTGCTAGCCAGCGATCCTATGTGACGATCGTATTAGATTCCATTTTTAAAAATTTTCAATTTAGAAAACCAAATGCCGAGTTGTGGTATATATCATATAAAAATAAAAATTTTACCTTTTGTATGAAACAGCTGATATTTTTTTGCGATTTCAGAGGTTTGTCCACATAGTGAAAATTGTTCATATTCACAAGTACATTCACCCCTTAAATGGTGCAAACTGATTTTTCTACACTTGTATACATTTTAGAAATCAATTTAATAAATAAATTTTGAGTCCTAAACCTAAAACTACATTCGATAAAATTTATGAATCTCTGCACATCACTATCGTCAATAAAGTAATACAATTATTTCCTTCAAAGTCGTTATCAATTAATACGGAACTTCATGAGCGGACAAACGTCAAACCGGCCATCATAGCGTGCCGCTAGTGTAATATCAAAAAAACTATGCTAGTTAGAGCGTTGATATTATTTTTCCTGTAAAATATACATAAACCATCGACATTTTGCACGATTATGATATCGAGATTTTCCCCCTTTTTTTATTAAACCAAAAACAATTTTCGATTTTTTTTATTCTAATTATGTTGGGCCACAATTTTATACAACTATTCCAAATTTCATGTCGATAGTTTTTATAGTTACCTACTAAAATAATTGACTGTGACAGACGGATGGATGGCACCATAAAGGTTCCATTTTTACCATTTTGTACGGAACCCTAAAAACCGCTAAAATACTTGGAAGTTGGAAGATCTGGTAGTACACATACATAATTAACATGTAAGTGCAGAATTAAAATTAATCTTATTGCCATGCCTCAAAACTCGATTTAAGTAGGTAAGTACAATGGTATATGACGTGATATGGTAACAGTCGTAATTTCTCTTCTGCACGGCTTTACAACATAAAGTTGTTGATTAAAGAAATAGAGGAACTTTATTTACACTTGGCGACTATTTTAAAGGTGTGTAATAATTTAAATACACTTAGCATATATTATGTCTGTTGTTTAAGGTTACATAGGCCGAAAAGCTCGTGGGTATGAAGTGATACTAATAATTGATTCAGTTGTAAGTTTGTAATCTTCTTTCTTATTTATAAAAATCAATTGTTGTTCGTTAGTCTGCTTAAAACTCCTCGACCGATTTGAAAAACTTTGCTTTGTTTTGTTCGCTTTAATAAGGAGTGGTTTAAAATACCTCTAAGACAGCATCGATTCGCAAAATAACTGGTAATAAAAACCGGCCAAGTGCGTGTCGGGCCACGCGCAGTGTAGGGTTCCGTAGTTGAAAGTCTCAAATATTATTGCTGACCTAGGATAGTGCTTTTGTTTTATTTATGAATTTTGAATAAATTTTGAGTTCCATGGTTTAAATACTATAATATTCTACAAAATATGCAACTTACACTACGCGTAATACCTAACTTAGAAAAAACAGATATAACTCCTTAACTAATGAACCCTACTTAGCCGTGATAGTTTTCCTTTAAAATTCATTATATATACTACTGCTGTGATTTTTTTCTTGTATCCTATATACAACCATTTAGCTGGCACAGGGGGGGGGGGGGGGACACTTGACTCTAATAAAATTTAGCACTTTAAAATATCATATTTCACAAACGGATCCCTGAATTGAAAAATTATGTTCACACACCCACAATATTTTTGAAAGACCTATTCAACGACACCCCACACTATGGGATAGACGAGAAAAAAAATTCATCCCCACTTTACATGTAGGGGAGGTACCCTAAAAAAAATTATTTTTCACAATTTTATTTCACGACTTTGTCGACGTGATTGATATTTATACCCTTGTCAAATTACAGATTTCTAGTACCAATAGTCTCTTAGCTAAACCGCGGACAGACAGACAGACAGACAGACGGACGGACATGGCGAAACTATAAGGGTTCCTTGTTTTACCGCAGACCCACCAGCTCCCCGGCTGTTTCTTACATTCTAGGCTTAAACAAAGTAATACTGCTCGATGCGCCCGGTGCGCGGGGCGCGGGGCGAGCTCGTGACGTCATAAATACTTAGCTCTAATATGTACACCGACTCTACAAGGCACCGTCGCACACAACTAGCACTAAGCGAACAACTCGAACGCTAAAGTAATTAGTCTCTTTATTTTGGCACAAAATAGTTCAACTGGATCGACGCCTCTCGGCTCTCACGAACTCTACAGCTTGCCCGAATTGCACGAGCCGCAATCACAACCACATTGCTTGAGTTTTGTTTTGCGCTGCAAGCATCGGCGTCCAACGCGGAAAACAATACACTACCTACGTACTTCTGTTCTTAAATGTGCTCTTAGAGACCACGAAACGTCGCTAAAACTTAATTTGCATCCCTTAATTGTGGTCAGATCATTAGCTTTGACGATCAGCGCAGACGCTGGCACAACACCATATGTGTTACGTTCATGGCAGAGAGTGAATTCGGTTCGAGCAACGTGGCTCCGAAGTTAGAGCTAAATACCAACCATCTGTTTTCTGATTATTATAATCTATCTGACGATTGCCCTTAGTTTAGGCGTATGTAGTAGGTAGGTATGCTATAACTTGTAAAGGTCGATATAATGCTGCGAAGTGTTTGGTAGTGAATTCGTGCAAAATACGTATTTAACAAATTGAGAGGTCTAAAAGTAAAACCTATCCATTTCGAGAAATTCTCTGCGAGAATCCTTTCTCGCAGTTTGAAGTTTACTACTAAACATTTAAAAAAGGATATTGTCCCACTGAATTGACTGAAGGACGAATAAGGCAGGTACTGGTGATATTATCTGTTGGCAGGAGTGTGTCGTGCAGTGCGCGGGGCTCAAGCGGGCGCGGGCGGCGGAGGCGGCGCGGGGCGCGGCGCGCGCGGCGGCGCCAGCACCGAGTGCGGCACCGGCACCGTGCGCCCGCACACCTGCGACGCGGACGAAGGTAAAGTGTTAGTTAACGCGCTAAACTTGGACGTGTTTTTTATTAGATTTATCTTTCCCATCAAATTAAGCGTAAAACTCGTGTTAAGAGTGCGTAAGGGCGTTTGTGCACTTATACCATCTCGATTCGTATTTTTACGAATACGATTACAAATCGAAAACGAACGAGTGCATAAGCGCCCTTAGACGGCAGTGGCACGGGTGGGAGTTTTTTTTTCGGATGGAGTATGCTGCTGGCCCTAATGACCGCTACAGCGTCCCGGACGTTGGGGCGAGTGCGAAGCGTCGCCAGAGGAGTGAGCCCTAGGTCTCGAAGACATCGGGGGGCAACGTCTTCCTAAGGGCGCCTCCTGTGAGGCTCGGACCTCGGCTTAGGATGACGTTGGGACGAATGGGAGGAGTGGCTGGACTAGGTTAGTCCGTACGTCCCCATGATCGTGGTAAGGATCCACGCCCAGGTGACGTTAAAAATCGGGGGCCTCGTCTTCGCCGGCGAAGACGTTGTGTTGAGGTTTACTGTGTGTGTGGCCCTACCTGATAGGGTGCGTTGTCTGTCGTAATCTGGTCGTCGGGGTCGTTAAGGACCTGCTTAGGGCGCCTTTTATCTGGAGGGTCGTTACGATCGGTTGGGTAGTTTGAAGCCTCAACCACTAGTGGGTTGGGGTGGTTGGCAGCTTTCTCAAAATAACTTTTGGAAAGCTGCTTAAAATGTTGAGCAATTGTGGGGAGTCTATGGAGGTCGACGTTACGCACGAACCATGGAGAGCCCGTGGCCTTGCGCATAAACTTGTTTTGTACTGCCTGGAAGCTTTTATAAGAGGAGGGGGGGGAGGTGTGCGAAGACAACACACGCATATGACATAATGGGGCGAATGCAAGTTTTGTATAAAGTGACTTTGTGTCTGAGGGACAGCTTGCTTTTGGCGCAGATCATCGCATAAAGTCGACCTAGCACATACCGAGCCTTGTTACGGACTCTGCGTATGTGTGCGGTGAAGATCATCGTCTCATCAAAGGTTATACCGAAGTATTTGGCTTTAGACTGCCGGGGTATTCGACGCCCGTAGGGGGTGATCTCGAGATTTTCGAGTTTAAACTTGGAGACTCCTATTTGGCCTTTCCTTTTAAAAAGCACTGCTGCGCTTTTTTCAGGATTGACCTTTATTCTCCATTGGCGGAACCAGCGGCCTAGGCTACTTGCCGCTTCCTGGAGTCGGGCTTTAATGACATTTCTGTTTTTGTCCGATGAGTAAAGAGCGGTGTCATCCGCTAACTGGGCTATGCTAACATTAGGGGATCTGGGAATGTCGGTAGTGAACAGCGCGTATAAAAGCGGGGAGAGCACTGAGCCCTGGAGGACTCCTGCTCGGATTGGTCTTGGGGACGATAAGGTCCCGTCTAGTCGATAGCGGAAGGTACGGTTGGTGAGGAAATCTCGTAGCAGGCGCACGAGTCTTTCCGGCAAGCCAAGATGGAATAACTTGTATAACAAGTCGGCGTGCCTACGTCGAAGAAGAGGGCTCCTGTTGGAATGGCTCTCGTTTGGAAACGATTGAAGTTGTGGTACATGTGCTCCGTGAGGCGGTGCGCTTGATGAATACATGAGTGTCTGGTTCTAAAACCAAACTGCTCGTCGTTGAGGAGCTTTTTCTCCTCGACGACGGTCCTAAGGCGATTAAGTATGACTTTCTCATACACCTTGCCGAGGGTGTTGAGTAAACTAATGGGGCGATAAGTAGTGGGGAGGTTTTTAGGTTTTCCCGGCTTCGGAATACCTATAACCGTTGCTTCCTTCCACCTGTCGGGGAAGGAGTATCCCATCAAAAGGGTGTTAAAAAATAACAAGGAGGCTTATTACTTGTTCGGGAAGTAGTTTAAGGGTTTTATTGTTAATTGAATCGGAACCGGGAGATTTTCTGGCGTGTAAGTCTTTGATGATTTGACGAACTTCCCCGTAGGCGGGTGGGAGTCGAACTGTCGACATTATATTCGAATTCGATGACTTTAGTGTCAAAGTACCGCTCAGCGTGCGATGGAAAGAGCTATTCTCGGAGTATCCCTGCGGGAACGAATCAGAAATGAGGAGATCCGTAGGAGAACCAGAGTCACCGACATAGCTCAGCGAGTCGCGATACTGAAGTGGAAATGGGCGGGGCACATAGTTCGAAGAGCTGATGGTCGTTGGGGTCCCAAGGTGCTGGAGTGGCGACCCCGCACCGGGAAGCGCAGCGTTGGCAGACCCCCCACCAGGTGGACCGAGACATCAAGCGAGTCGCAGGGAGCCGCTGGATTCAGGCGGCGCAAGACCGAGGCCTGTGGAAGTCCATGCAAGAGACCTTTGTCCAGCAGTGGACGTCTATCGGTTGATAAAGAAGAAGAAGAAGAAGAAGTGTCAAAGTAAAATGAACCAGAACAGCAATATTTTAGAGCTCAATTTCGTAAATGCATTCTTATACTACACTAGCGGCACGCTATGATGGCCGGTTTGACGTTTGTCCGCTCATGAAGTTCCGTATTAATTGATAACGACTTTGAAGGAAATAATTGTATTACTTTATTGACGATAGTGATGTGCAGAGATTCATAAATTTTATCGAATGTAGTTTTAGGTTTAGGACTCAAAATTTATTTATTAAATTGATTTCTAAAATGTATACAAGTGTAGAAAAATCAGTTTGCACCATTTAAGGGGTGAATGTACTTGTGAATATGAACAATTTTCACTATGTGGACAAACCTCTGAAATCGCAAAAAAATATCAGCTGTTTCATACAAAAGGTAAAATTTTTATTTTTATATGATATATACCACAACTCGGCATTTGGTTTTCTAAATTGAAAATTTTTAAAAATGGAATCTAATACGATCGTCACATAGGATCGCTGGCTAGCACAACTACTACCTCCGGCAAACTCGCATCAATGCTCAATGCAAAACAAAGCAGTTTCGAATTGACGTTGCTTCGAAAAGTATAAACTGTCAGTGCAATGCGATTGTGATATAGTTTTGACCTGGCTTTGGATTTCAAATATTGATACTGCATTACTGTTGACCCTTACTCGTTAATTTGGACTCTGTTCAAGCCCTTTGTTGTGGATTTCGTCGATATGACCGAACGTACGCAGAGAACTGTTCTAAATAGTCAGACACGTGAGTTCGTAATACGCCTTCGTAACTATTTCGATCGTGAAGCTCAAAATGGAGGGCCAATTTTACCTATAACGTCAGTGGTTGAACGCGTAGCTGATGCGCTTAATATTGGACAACGAACTGTTAGACGGATAACTAAAAAAAAATATGGCGAGACTGGCACAGAAGAAAATAAACTTCACACACCAAAAAAGAGAAAACGAGCAAAACCAGTCGTAGGCATCGATAGCTTTGATGCCGATGCTATCCGAAGACATGTTTACGGCTACTATTTACAGAAGGAGTATCCAACAAGAAAAAAGTTGGTGCATTCACTGAAGGAAGCTGGATTATTCTTCGGTGGGGAAAGTTCTTTAACGAAGATTTTGAAGACCATTGGATTTCGATACAAAAAATGTAACAAACGCAAAATATTGATGGAAAGATTTGATATAGCGATGGCAAGGTATACTTTTTTACGGCAAGTGAAAGAAATCAAAAATTGGCAAAATGTTGTGTTCTTGGATGAAACATGGCTTAATGCTAACCATACTGTAGGCCGTTCTTGGAACGATGACACAGCAGCATCTACTTCCAAAGTTCCTGTAGGAAAAGGATCGCGACTTATAATTTGTCACGCCGGAACCATCAACGGGTTTGTCGAAGGTTCTCTCATGGCTTTTGCGTCAAAAACCACTGGAGACTATCATGAAGACATGAATGGAGAAAAGTTTACTGAATGGTTTACCTCAATGTTGTGTAGCCTCCCTGAACCATCTATTATAATTATGGACAACGCCCCATACCACTCGATGCAAATTGACAAGCCACCTGCCCAATCCCAAAAGAAAGCTGATATCGTCGCATGGCTTCGTAAAAATGGCGTAGATGCAAACATGAATATGTTAAAAGCGGAATTAGTACGTCTTTTAAAAGAAAACAAACCAACCAAGATCCGATACGTCATTGACGAAATAGCATTAGAACATGGGCACAGAGTTATACGGTTACCGCCTTACCATTGTGAGTATAATGCGATTGAGTTGGTGTGGGCTCAAATTAAGGGATATGCTGCAAGACACAATACAGAACCCCCATTTACCACAAAAAAAATGCTAAAATTATTAGAAGAAGCTTGTGAACATGTGACTAAAGGAGACTGGGAAAAGGTTGTGAATAGAACTGTTAAATTAATAAGGGAAGATTATGAAAGAGATGTGAAAATAGATAATATTATAGAAAACGAACATATAATTATTAATGTAGGTGATGATAGCAGTGACGACAGTGAAAATAGTAGTATGGACGAATCTGATTAATTATGGCCTTTTGTGGCACCTTTTTTGGTATCTTTTGTATTCATATGTTTCTTGTGTGCATATAAAGTATGTATATTCATTTTCATTCAAATATTCAGTTCGTTCAAATAAATTAAATAAACATATACATTTTTGTTTTATTAAACCTATTTAATCAGGTACAAAAACAAAACTTAATTGTTTTTTGTTCGAGAATAAATTGACATTCCACATCACTATTGTAATGTGTCAAACAGGCCATCATAGCGTGCCGCTAGTGTAGTGTGTGAATTAAGTGCTAAAATACATGAGATATTATATGATTTTACGCTCCAAATTAAAATCGGTTGTACTGAATTTGAGACTTTGATTCCATACAATTAAGGTTAATTTTACTTTGACGCTAATGCCATCGTATACTAATACGATTAATCGAATTGAATCTTATCCGACAACATCAGACGAGTAAGAGAGCTAGGAGTGGGCGCACCTGCACGGTGACGTGTCCGCGGCGCGCGGCGCCCAGCGCCAGCACGGTGTCGCCCGCGCGCAGCGTCACGGCGCCGTCCGCCCAGTCCGCCGCCACGCTGCGCTGCTGCGGGTAGCCCAGCTTCACGCCGTTGGCCACCGTGTACGCGCGCGACGGCGGCAGCGGCGGCGGCCGCTCCTGCACAGAACGGCGCGTCAGTGGCCTGCCCGTCCGCACTCGTCGCCTCTCGCCGTTCGCCACCAGCGGCGCCGCCACTCACCAGGTCGAGGCCGAACAGCGAGCACGTGCGCTTCACGAGCTGCGGGTCCACCTTGTCGGCCGGCTCGGGCGGTGGCGTGCCGGCGAGGGGCGCGGGCCGGCGGCGCGCGGGCGGCGCGGGCCGCGGCGGCGAGCCCCCGCCCCCGCGCCGCGCCCGCCGCGCGCGCCACGCCGACTGGATGCACTCCGCCGCCGCCTGGCGCCGCGCGCGCCGCATGCGCTCCAGCACCTGGCGCATGCCCTCGCTGAGGAACACGTGGCGCTTGCCCAGCGCCCAGCGCACGGCGGCCGGCGACGCGGGCGCGGGCGGCGCGGCGGCCGCGGCCACGGAGCGCAGCACGCGCGCGCACGCCGCGCCCGACTCGCGCTCGCCCGCCGCGCCGCCGTACAGCGCGCGGTACCGCCCGCCGAACGCGCGGAACCGCATGCGGTGCGGGTAGCCGTTCGCCATCAGCTGCGCCGTCTCCAGGACCTGCAGCGCGCGCACCTGCCGGGCGACGGTGACGCGGTCGAACAGCATGGGCGTCTCGGCGGCGTTGGCGCGCAGGCAGCGCACGAAGTGCGGCCGCGCGTGCACCAGCGTGCGCAGCAGGTTGTCGAGGCGCGTGTGGAAGTCCTGCGTCAGCGTGGAGGCGGGCGCGGGCGCCGCCGCTGCGCCCGGCGCCGCGCCCAGCGCGCCCGCCGCCGCCGCCGCGCCGCCCGCCGTGGGCGACGCGCGGAACTGCGCTCCCGTCGGCCCGCCCGCCGCCGCCAGCGCCTGTCGGCGTCACATACACGTTAGGCGTGTGCTCCTCCGACGACCCGTATAGCCCAGTCGACAGGTGGGATAAAATGGGGTTTGCTGGAAAAAGGTCGGGAGTAAATGAAACTTTAGGATGTTGTTCAGGGATGGTTAGTTAACATTTTCTCAAGTTTTGGATCTCGAGGACCCTGTGCTAAAAGAGGAAGGTGGGAGGGAAAACTGCATAATTTTTGACCTTCCTCCGGTTTTCCCCCAATAACTTTTTAGTTAAATAAACGATAAGTTAAACATTATTTCTTTAGATACCTCCATTGGTGTTGCAAGTCTGATCTTTTGCAGATCATCTTGTTTTTCTTCATTCTCACAGAAATCAATTGGATGACCTTCATCTGATTGGAATATAATATCTTCCAGATGTTGAGCGAATCTATTAGCTTAGTGTTGTTGATGGCCTTTGGTGTGTGATGTTGGTGTGATGGGTCTTTTTAAATTTCATGTTACTTTCCAAAGAGAATAGTCAGTTTCTCTATCATAAGTCAAGCTTTGTAGGTAATCGTTGTTATTTTCATTGTAATTTTGCATTGCTTTCTGGATTGTTTTAGTGAGTTTATTTAGAATTCTTTTATCTTGTGGTGATCTTTAAGCATGCCACTTTTTTCTTTGCTTTCTCTTTATTTTAATAAGGTCTTTAATTTCCTTAGAATAGGTGGTACCCTTACCACATTTTTTTAATGGAGGCGTATTGTTCCAGGCTGACTTTTGTATGTCTGTTATAAATTTATTTTGTTCCTTATTGAGTTGATCTGGATTTTTAAGGGGACCTGTACGTTTATAATACTGTCTAATTCTATCTTAAAGCTCTCCCAGTTTGTATTCTTATTCACTAGAGTAAGTTTGGTTTCTTTGAATGCAATAATGTGTTAATTAATTATTAACATTATCGGTGAATGGTCCGAATTCATGTCGTATTTTCCTTCAATATTAAGGTATTTTGGTGAGATATTCTTAGATATAAAGAAATCTATCAGCTCTGGGATTTTTCGAGGATCAGTAGGCCAGTAGTTCGGCGTCCCGGTACTGACCAGATCGCATCTCATTTCTTTGATTGCTCTTAACAGTTCTTTTCTTTTTGCTGATAGTCTTGAGCCCCAGAAAATATTTTGACCATATTGTTCCAAGAATCTTAAGTATTTATTTTTTTTTAGAGAATGCCGTGGTGGGCAGTATATGGCTACAATTGTGGTAGGGTATCGTTCTGTTTTGATTTTTACTGCCACTGCTTGGATTTCTAACTCCTTGTATTTGCTTTCTTCGTAGTGGTAAATGTTCTCTTTTATTATAACAGCACTACCTCCTCTGGCTGAATTATGGGGATGTAGAGCGTGGTACACTTTATACCCTTTGAATTTTACATAAGATTCTTTTGTGAAATGTGTTTCGGAGATCAAACATACGTCGATATTTTCGTTATCTAGGACTAGGAAAGTTACAGGTAATACAACGTTCTACTAAAAAGTATAGAAATACTTTTGCCGTAGGACGTAAGGGAAAAAAGTTATTGAGGAAAAACCGGAGGAAGGTCGAAAATTTTGCAGTCCCTCCCCCTCCACTTTTAGCACAGGGTTCTCGAGGTCCAAAACTTGAGAAAATGTTAATTAACCATCCCTAAACAACATCCCAAAGTTTCATTAACTTCCGACCTTTTTCCATCTGTAACTACCTGTCGCCTGCACTAATACGAGTATGCCGGCTGATCGCACGTGAACACGAGGAGGCTCACCTTGAGCTCGGCCCCGAAGAGGTGCGTGGCGAAGCCGAAGTCGCAGGTGCGCGCGTCGAAGGCGGCCAGCAGCTCGTCGGGCACGGCGTCGCGGTTGGCGTCCAGGAAGTCGGCCGCGTCGTAGGTGACGTCGCCCGCGTAGTGGCGCACGGCGAAGCGGCGCGCGTGCGGCGCGTGCGGGGCGCGCGGCTCGGCCAGGCGCGGGTGGGCGCGGTGCAGCGCGCGCACGCGCGCCACGTACTGCTCGGGCGAGCCGCGCGCCGCGCACTCGGCGTCCAGCGCGGCCAGCAGCCCGCTGCGCAGCGACGACACCAGGTCGATGCACGGCACGTTGTCCACGTACTCCACCTCCAGCGCGCCCGCCACGCCCTCCTCGCGGCACGACTCCAGCGACGACTGCAACACACGCACACGCCGCATCACGTCTGGGAGCCGCAAAGCTGCAGGCCTTTGAATACTTCTTTATATACTAGCTGATGCCCGCGACTTCGTCCGCGTGGATTTAGTTTTTAAAATCCCTCGGGAAAACTCTTTGATTTTCCGGGATAAAAAATAGCCTATGTCACTCTCCAGGTCCTCAACTATACCCATACAAAAAATCACGTCGATCCGTAGCTCTGTTCCGGCGTGATTGAAAGACAAACCAACAAACAAACACACTTTCGCATTTATAATATTAGTATGATGTTTTAAAAAATCGATCTAGATATCTCTTCTGAAGTTTTTAGAGAGACTGATTCCGAAAATTACGTCAATTTTTAAATCCAAGATGGTGGAAATATATTTTATTAAGAAAAAAAATTGACCAAGTGCGAGTTGGGCCTCGCTCTTTTAGGGCACCGTACATATGACCAAAAATTTCTTTTAATACTAGACATATATTATATGTTAGTTCTTAGAAAGTAGGTACTAAATTAGCATATGGGGAAAAATTACTCGTTTGTTTTGGTCACAACTTACAAACCGCATTATAAATCGATGTTTTAAGTATTTGTTGTTTAAGTATACTATATAGTACATAATATACCACAATTTCAAATTCCTAACTAGTTTAGTGTTTGAGATAGACCCCCTAACAAAATTGGTCTAAAACCGACAACTTTGTTGACGGCCCCCCATTTCTTCATTTTTGTAGCTAAAAAATAAAAAATATATATCTGAACTCCACTTAATGAGCTCTAGACAATGACACCCCACATGCTAGGATAAAAAAATAAAATTTTATTTTATTATTATACTCCTTTTCCATGTATTATTATTATTATATTATTTATTTATTTAATTATTATTTTTAATTTAATTAAAAATAATAATTAAATAAATTTATTTTTATTTTTAATTTTATTTTTATTATTTGTTCTTATAGCGGCAATAGAAATACACAATATGTGAAAATTACAGCTTTTACCTATTACGGTTTACGAGATAGACCCGCCGACAGACAGACTCTATATATATATATATATATATATATATATATATATATACAGGGTGGGCCAAACCAGGTGGATATAAAATTTTTTTTAGATTGTTCACTTAGGGGCCTACCAGGACCCGGAAGGAAAAAAATTGGTTCCCACCGGATTACGAGAAAAAAAATTTTATTTAAAATTTTGGAATATCATTGCTTTGACGAACTTTTAATTTTTTTTTAATTTTTCCAGTGACAATTTCCGCAATTTTTTTATGCAATATCTTTACCTAATAACTGTACTCTCTTAGAAAAAAATTTCAGTCTGGTTAGCTGGTTTTAAGAGCATTAAATTTTAAATTATTTCAAGAAAATTAAGTTCATCCAAAATCTACAGAAAACTTTAAAATTCCATTAAAAATAAAAAAAGAGGTTCATAGCACTGGTGATTTTTTTAAAACTGTAGCAACTTATGTTCTTTTGATTGCCATAATAAAAATTGTATGTCAATGTGCCGGATAAAAAGTTATGATTTTTCAAAAGTCTTCGTTTCTCATTCGTGTAAATAACGACCTTATTGAAAAAAAACGTTAATTGTTTGTGGAGACTGCAGTATGTCCTTTAATTTTAACTGCCTCGTTGGTCTCGTGTTTGACTGCGGCCGACGAGGTCCCGGGATCGAGTCCCGGGTCGGACCATATCAAGTATTGGGGTTTTCCGTAAGAAATTCTCAGTACTAGCCCGGAGTTAGGAAGTTGGCGTTGTTTCACCCCCGTACCTTGGAGAGCACGTAAAGCCGTTGGTCCTGCGCCTAATTTCTCTCCGCCTGCGCCTAATCTCTCTCCGGTCATGTCGAATTTTCCGTCCTATAGGGCTATGAGAGTAAAGAAACAGAGAGTGCACCTGTGTTCGCGCACACACTTGTGCACTTTAATATCTCCCGCACAGATCGTTAATCTCTCTGAAGATAGGCGGCCGCCGTGGCCGAAATTCGGAAAAATAAAACATTGTTTTATTTTTCTTTCTTTTAAAAATGTAGATACCGTCAGTCATCATTAAAGGATTAATGTCCTCCTGGCCAAATTTCGACCAGGGTGACCTATCTAAGGTCCATCTGTGCGGGAGATATTAAAGTGCACAAGTGTGTGCGCGAACATAGGTGCACTCTCTGTTTCTTTACTCTCATAGCCCGATGGGACGGAAAATTCGACACAACCGAACGGAGAGAGATTAGGCGCAGGCGGAGAGAGATTAGGTGCAGGACCAACGGCTTTACGTGCTCTCCAAGGCACGGGGGTGAAACAACGCCAACTTCCTAACTCCGGGCTAGTACTGAGAATTTCTTACGGAAAACCCCAATACTTGATATGGTCCGACCCGGGACTCGATCCCGGGACCTCGTCGGCCGCAGTCAAACACGAGACCAACGAGGCAGTTAAAATTAAAGGACATACTGCAGTCTCCACAAACAATTAACGTTTTTTTCAATAAGGTCGTTATTTACACGAATGAGAAACGAAGACTTTTGAAAAATCATAACTTTTTATCCGGCACATTGACATACAATTTTTATTGTGGCAATCAAAAGAACATAAGTTGTTACAGTTTTAAAAAAATCACCAGTGCTATGAACCTCTTTTTTTATTTTTAATGGAATTTTAAAGTTTTCTGTAGATTTTGGATGAACTTAATTTTCTTGAAATAATTTAAAATTTAATGCTCTTAAAACCAGCTAACCAGACTGAAATTTTTTTCTAAGAGAGTACAGTTATTAGGTAAAGATATTGCATAAAAAAATTGCGGAAATTGTCACTGGAAAAATTAAAAAAAAATTAAAAGTTCGTCAAAGCAATGATATTCCAAAATTTTAAATAAAAAATTTTTTCTCGTAATCGGGTGGGAACCGATTTTTTTCCTTCCGGATCCTGGTAGGCCCCTAAGTGAACAATCTAAAAAAAATTTTATATCCACCTGGTTTGGCCCACCCTGTATAGGGTATAGGGTCTCGTTGGCACCTTTTAGGTACGGAACCCTAAAAACAAAGTGACAAAGTGATGAAGTGATGTGACATCTTTATCGTCATATTATGACGATAAAGATGTCACATTTCTTTGTTTTTAGGGTTCCGTACCTAAAAGGTGCCAACGAGACCCTATACCCTATATATATTATGCCGGAAGGGCGCCGTCATCGCAGTGGGGCAGCGTACCTTGAAGACGTGCGTGTTGTAGAAGTGCTGCATGGTCTCGGCGCACAGGTTGGCGCACAGGTGCTCGAGGCGGCTGGGCGCGGCGTCCTCGAAGCCGAACATGTCGAGGATGCCCACGAAGCCGTCCGTGGCGTGGCGCACCGCGTCGTTGAGCGCCGCCATGGAGCGCGCGCCGCCCGCCGCGCGCCGCGACGCGTCCGCGTGCACCGACTCGTTGGAGTCGGACGACAGCGTGCCCAGCGTGGAGCCGAGCCGCTTCAGCGAGTTGGCGCGCCGCACGATGGTGGCCACGGTGCGGCAGTACAGCGCCTTGGCCAGCGCGTCGCGCGCCGCGCCCGCGCCCGCCGCCGACGCCGCCGCGCGCACGTGCGCGCCGCGCGCGCGCGCCCCGCCCCGCGCGCCCAGCCCGCGCAGCAGCGCCGCCGCGCCCACGCCCAGCAGCGCGCCCGCCGCCACCAGCTCCGCCTCGCCCGCCGGCTCGGCCACGCCGTCCGCGCCCTCGCCGAAGCTCACGTTGCCCAGCAGCAGCACGGCGGCCAGCACGCGCAGCACGTCCATGAACGGGATGCCCAGCACGCCCAGGCAGCTCTTCCACGCCTGGAAGCGGGCGCCGTCCTCGGCCTCGGCGCGGCGCGGCGCGCTCGTGCACAGGTACCTGCAAGTCGACTCCTATCATAGAGCGGAACCTGTCCAGTCGGCTTTTCAGAAATTTGTTGGAATAACCTCATGTCATAATTAAGCGGGAATACCGTCGATGGGAGATGGTTCCACAGTTTGGTAGCGCGTGCAGAAAAAGATCTGGCACAACGGACGGTCGAAATGCTCCCAAGCATCCAGGTGGTGAGAGTGAAATTGCTTCCGGTGGCGTACGCTGCGGTTGTAGAAGAGAGAGGTTGGGATAAGGTCAAATAGCTCTTCAGAACACTCCCCGTTATATAGCAGATAGAATAGCGCAGTGTTGGCAGACCCCCCATTAGGTGAAGCGACGACATCAAACGAGTCGCAGGGAGCCGCTGGATTCAGGCGGCGCAAGACCATAGCCTGTGGAAATCCATGCAAGAGACCTTTGTCCAGCAGTGAACGTCTATTGGTTGACAAAGAAGAAGACGAATACGCAGAGAGAGCTTACGTCTCTGCGGTGCTCCAGGCTTTCCAGTGAGCTCATTAGATTGGGATTGTCCACAAGCCGAATTGAATCCGGTCAAATGGAAGGAGTTGATACTGAGGTGCTCCAGCTCAAGGGTGAGAGTACGAGATACTCCACTATACAATAGTTCTGCGACACTTTCGCCACTCCCCGCGAACTCTGTACGAAAACTTGCGGGGTAACAAGCAGTGCAAAAAATTACAGCCACATTGCATTTAGGCCTTACAAAAGTTGAGTACACCGCAGGAACCGCCACCATTTGGCAACGTCCGAGAAGCCCCGGGTCGTGGGCGGCGGCGACGTACCGCAGGTCGGCGGCGGTGTAGCCGTCCAGGTGCAGCTGCGAGCGCTCGTCGGGCGTGAGGCCGGCCAGCAGCTGGTAGAAGATGTGGTAGTTGCGCTCGCCGGACGGCGGCCGCACCACGCGCGTCTGGTCCAGGAAGTAGCAGTGGATCTTGGTGCGGTACAGCGCGCCGTCCGTCACCTGCAGCTCGATGAAGTGCCCCTGCGGAGACGAGCTCACTTAGCTAGCTGGTAGTGCATGTAGAAGGGGGGAGGGGGGTGGGGGGCTACTCACGATGCGGCTGGAGTGCGAGTTGGCGTGCGTGGCGGCGGTGCCCAGCGAGCGCAGCACGGTGAAGGCGGCGGCGAGGTGCTTGAAGGCGTCGGTCTCGGGCCCGCCGCCCGCCACGTCGAACAGCCGCCGCAGCAGCACCATGGACGCGTACGTCTTGCCCGAGCCGGACACGCCTGCGACACGCGACACAGTTGTTGACACTTGTGTACAGTTGTAGGCCAACGGCCGAGACTGCCGAGAGGAGGAGCGGTACCCGAGAGGATGATGGCCTGCGGGCAGCCGGTGTCGGCCTGGTGGCGCACGGCGTCGTGCACGAGGCGCGCCAGCTCGGGCCGCTGCGCGCGCGCCGCGCCCGGCGTCAGCGCGTTGCCGGCGTCCGTGTACGCGTTCACGGCGAGCAGGATCGGCCCCACGGACGTCTGCGGGCAGAGCGGGACGGTCAGCGGCGGCCTTCACGCCCGCACGGGCTCCGCAGGGACGCCACTCACATAGAACTTGTTATGGTAGAAGCGCGCCTGCAGCGCGCGCACCACCGCGTCCTCCGTCAGCGGCCCGCGCAGGTGGATCAGGTCGTCCACGTCGCAGCCCGCCGCCGCACTCGTCGCCGCCGGCGCCGCGCCGCGCCAGCGCGCCTCTGCAACCGAAATGGTTATGTTGTTGAAATAATGTGTCTATTTGGAATAATTACTTAATTTTTAACAGACTTCCAAAAAAAAGGAGGACGTTCTCAATTCGGTCGTTATCGTTCTTTTTTTTCTTATGTCTACATTTTCAAACACACACATATTACACACCAGTTATTAGATAAATGTAAAGTGTGTAAACTATCTATTAATGTTGTTATTGTATTGTATAATGCCTAAGGCTATTTATTTTTGAAAAACGTGCTTGTGCACAGTTTTCGCTATTCGAGGGAGAGGACTGGCTATCCTTAACACAGATCTAAAAATCTAGCTAGGATAGCCAGTTCTTGATCTTGTACTTTTCGTAAACTTCTCAATTAGTAGTAGGCATAAATTTTGTAGATATCAAGTTTTGTTCAAGATCAAATTGATGTTTCTGTATCATGATGTAAATAAACGATTTATTTATTTATTTATTTATATTTATTTATTTCTTGACCGATTCGCGTGATTTTTTTTTAATCGACAGAGGATGCTTGCGAGGTGGTCCCATAAAATTTCTTACCTCAACACCTCAAGCCTGATGCGGCAGGGATACTTTCCACCTTAATTGTGGGGATTTAGGAACTGTGTGTAGATTACGAATTGACCTTGTTGGTACTAAGAATATAATACATCATGAAGCTCTAGATCTTAGCTCCTAATCCTGATGTTACAGGGTACTGCTCACCTAAACTGTAAGGATTTAGGAACAGGCGAGAATTGTTATTCAAAATTATATTTATACTTGGTAGTGGCATTTGAAGTCGGTTTTTTGAAAATAATTTTTATCATTGAAAGTGTCAGTATATACAGCGATGGTCATGGAGCAACGGATTGGACGGACGTATTTTTCTTGCAAAATTAAAAAAAAATCCTTTTCCTAAATTTCTTTTACTATTTTTTAAAGCGAGCTAAAGTAAGAGCTCTTTTGTAGAGAGCAGCTAGTTGTCGTCTCACCCGGCGGCGGCGGCTGGTGCGGCTGGTGCTGGTGCGGCGCGGGCGCGGGCGGCGGCGGCAGCGGCGCGCGCGGCGGCACGGCGGGCTGCGCGGCGGGCTGCGAGGCGGCGGGCGGCGCGCCGCCCACGTGCAGGTGGTTGCGGAGAGTGACCAGCTCCGAGCTGAGGCTCAGCAGCCGCCGCTGCAGGTGCACCGCTTCGTTGGACGAAGACGCGTCTGCAACACGACGCAGACCACGCCTTGAGCGAGAGATGACACCTCCAGCGCGATGCGTTTCTTGTTATTTCATTTAAAACTATAATTACTGTAGTATTTAACAACATCGCACACGGGCAGGCGAGCCTGTAACGGCACCAAATGTTTCACAATCGTGATGAGCTGTTGTTCGACTTCGATGTCGACGATGTTCATGGACTCAAGAAGCAAACACAATACCTATCACAAACAATATCAAAATAACAATTTTTTTTTTCTGAAAAAATAACTAAACTAAAATTTTAAATTCGTGTTTCCTGTTTAAAACCCGAAACAAGTTCCGATGTTCCCGAACTGATATTTTTTTAAATTTTCCGGCTTAAAAAACCCCCGATAAATCAAATCACTCAAATGATACTTATTTGAAAACCGAAAAAATAGTGTAAGATTCTTCTAGAAGAGGTAGAAGAGACTTCTGAAAATTGTTCCTGAAACTGATGAGTAGTGTTCGGAAAACAAAGAAGCACACGTGGAATACCAATTCGAGGCCAACATTCGTATTTTACTCATTCTTACAAAAGGTACAAAAATCAAAATTCGTCGACTTTAACTGGCGTACCTCAACTACAAAATCTAGGGGTTAAAGTCGAACCCGCTATCGTAGGTATATTCATTACTTTCCGTTAGATCAATTTTATCCTTACTAGCCAAGCGCAAGATTTTAAAATGCACGCTATTAATATAGTGCCGTAACTCTAGATATCAGAAAGGTATGCCGTAGTATCCTGTGATGTTCCGTGGCGGGAATGTACAAGCTGCGGAACTCGCCGCGCGGGGGTGGGGGGTGGGGGCAGGAGACCGGTCGCGGAGCGCGGCACGCGACGCGTGTGGTATTTCCGACTCTGCCCAGTGCGAATTAGAATCGATTTCCGCCGGAATGTGGAGCATACGTCGCGTCAAAAACCTTTTTCATCATACCTATTCGAAAAACGAATATTGGCTTCAGAGGATAGCGGGAGCAAAATTTAACTTTAACCCCATGGGACTTTTCATTTCTCTCTTCTGATTGGTCCGCGTTCGTGCTCTAGTATGTGTCGAAATTCAAATATGTTTGAGAAGCTGTTATCTTCGATAAGTCACGTGATCAATTTGTCGATCGAATAAGTACGCCCATACTGCATCCAACATAAATATTAATGTTTAATTATTATAATAATAATTTATTTGTGTTTTATTTAAACTTTCAATATACGATGTCTATGCATATTGTAGGTTGATACTCCTAGCTTTTTCTCATAGGTAATGGATGAAAAATATTGTGTGTCATTCGGGACCAAAATATTTTGCTCTCGGGCGGCGTATATTGAATCGCAACGCTCAGGATTCTACTTTAGAATCCTTCCCTTCGCTCTGAATTCAAAATAACGCCCTCGGGGAACAAAAAATTTCTTTGGCCCCATATAACACAAATAACTATTTAATTTTGTTGATGTTACCGCAACAACGCGGAGCATTCGGACACAGCTTTTGTTGATGCGGGCGATATCACTCCCTACCAACCCTACCGTGAAAGTTGCACTCAGCTTTTGTCGGCTCAACGTTGCAATGTTGCGCAAATTGTAACTGGTTCCGCTTTTGCCTAATACTTGCATGTGCTATAATATAAAATGTATTGGTAGGTCCTTACCTATTTGAAATTGAAAACAGTATTCTTACGCACGACCAGCCAGAAGATTTGTATATGGTGCCTATATTTAATATTTAGGCGTAAAAATTCAAGAAAACCTTTGCCTTTAAATAATGTTCATTTTAATCACGTCGAAGAGAGATTAATGGTCGCTGTGAATTGTGATATTATAAGTTATGTGTAGGTATGTTATAAATACACCATTATAACCTATAGGCATTATATATCCTCATCTTCTTTACAACAACAGCTAGAACAGAACGCACAACAAACCTGTTGGGCTCAGACCATTCAACCCAATGAACGTTCTAAGCTGTTGGACGATTCGCCCACCGCTCTCTAACCTCAATTAATGTGGCTACTACCCACGAATCTGGGAAAAAGAAGGCAAACCCTAAGGTATCTATTGAAATACAACATTCTAAAATATAATTTTCATGCAGGCCAACCCGTAGCTCTTATCATAAGTCAAAACTCTACAATCGGTTCAGAAAACAGATTGTACTGAGAAAAGCCGGAAACATAACCTACTCGGCGCAACTGCGGCCTTCAGAGGTCACTTGTCGCGCATAACATCACCGTTACGTGAACTGTTGAGTAAGAAGATGAAATATTTTATTTACCTGATATTTTTTCATAGTTATTTATAAATGCTGTAGATCTAACAAGATTGGTGTATTTCATTACACTTTTACTCTTCTTAAGTAGATGCGGTAAAAACGTTTCCCACGCTAGTGCGCGCCGCCCGCCGCGCGGCGCCTCCCGCGCGGGTCGCGGTGCGCGGTGCGCGTACAACAATGAAACATATCGCTTTTACTGCTGTTGTTTCATGCGAGTAAGTTTCTATGTAACGGTTATTTTATTGGTCTATAACTATGAATGCCGATAAATTTCTGCTTTTGCGGTATCGATCTAGAACTAAACTAGATTCAATTTACTAGCCCTTCGACAAGGTTTTTTCGCGATTGTGAATAAACTTCTATACTACCGACTCGCATATTGGCTTTTACGTTACATTTTTAATAAATTTGGAACCTATTAATGTACAGTCGGCTACAAAAGTCCATATAGAAAAAGCAAACAAGTTGCCTTGCATGCAATCTGTCACTCGCACACTTACTGTAGTATTGAACTGAAATCGTTTGAACCTTATGTAGTTGACTTAAGGTTGATTATAAATATCAATGGCCGCCTTCTACAAGAACCATAGAATCCTATTTTAATTTATTTACCCGTTTTTTAGATCTTTTTGATCTAAAAAACATGTGGACTCAAACGGCCTTGAAAGACTAGTAGCACAGAGAGTTTAACCACGAGAGAGTATCGTTAATTGCTCGTTAGCACAACCTGCTCCAGTGCAGCGGCGCAAAAACCGCGCTTTTCCCGACCGCGCGCCCTTATGTGTGCGTAGCGAGCCCTCGAAGCGGCGCTCACAGCTGTGCCGCGCGAGGCAAACTGGCTTAAGGTGGAATACACGGGTCTGCCCGCGAAATTCAAATTTAATTTGGTTTTTCGCAATTTATAAACTAATACGACAAACTAGGCTAATGGCATTCTAATTGCGCCAGTAGAATTATCATCTTCACAGGTTTACATAAAAATCTTCACTTGAAAGTGACCAGTTTAAGAAATTAATCAAAATACCGAGTTACTCACAAATTAGTCAGTATTTTGATTAATTTCTTAAACTGGTCACTTTCAAGTAAAGATTTTTATGTAAACCTGTGAAGATGATAATTCTACTGGCGCAATTAGAATACCGTTAGCCTAGTTCGTCGTATTAGTTTACAAATTGCGAAAAACCAAATTAGAATTTCGCGGGCAGACCCGTATAATCATCCTTAATGCAAGTACACGCTCCTCGTGTCGTGGCCACTCGTGCTGCGGTCTGTGGCTTGAGATAACTGTCAAAACAATTAAATCGTTTCAAGTAACAAAACAAACCTTTACACGATGGTAACCTGGAAATAATTGTGTGCAACTGGTTTTTTTTTGGAAAGAAGAATTAAAGAATGATATACATATTTTCATTTATACATGAAAATATGTCTGTCTTTCGCTGGGACAACATCAGAGCGGAAAAAGGCACAACAAATGTATCTTCCTTCATAGATAGCTACCTAGAAAAGAGCTTTAATTTCAATTTCTCTACTCGTCTATTTGTTATAGGTCTATAATATCATCGCATTACATCATAAAGTTTGTGTTCACCTGCAATAGGAATACAGATGAAGAGATATCAGCTTTTTACTTTTAAAACAATTTAAATTCAATAAGAAATCTATAGACATGTTTACAAGTTCTCGACCTTTTAAGGAATACAAGTAATCCAACCCGGTGATGAAAAACGGCCCGCTCTATGTTTGTGCCCCGCAGGGGTGCCGCGAGCTGGATATGAGTAGATATTATTGCAATTACAAACTCAACTAGGTAACTTTTTACATAACTCTGAGTGTAATTCTTTAAAATAGCGTTCCCCTGTGCGCGTAAATATAAAAAGTCATGATTTGTGTACTTAGAACTACGTTCATAACCTACATAACATAATATGCAATGGCTTTAGTAGTTCTCAGAGCGCCTATAAGCTGGCGTTCGATTTGACGGAGAGTGCGGAAGTCGCTATCACCCCTGATTGGCCGACACTTACACTAAACCGAGCATTTGACAGTATGAATACCAATTTAGTCTATCGACAGCGATAGCAAAAATATGATAATCCCTTTCATTAAGAGCGCGTGTAACCCCCAAAAAAAATCAGATTTCGCGATGAGATAAAACATAGCCACAACCTCATGTGAGGCGCGACAAAAGAAAGCGTTTTGCGCGGAATAGGAGTGTAGTAAGCGCCAAATACTTTGTAACTCGTAAAATATTCATTTTCTTTTCAATTCACTAGGCTACTCTCTTGATAATATCAATCGGAATTTAATGTAAAAATTTTGGCTCTGTAATATGCAACACATTGAAAATAAATGAATATTGGTTAAAAATTAGACCTAACTTCGCGATTTTTTATTATCGAACAAATTTCATCATTTTATGTTTTTGCCCAAACACGTCCCTTGGCAGTATGATGTAATTCTTGCGTGTTTTTTTTTTCGGATACTTGAAACTTGATCTACTACTGTAAAAATCAAATCTGTTTACTGAGCGCACACCCACTCTTAAGTGTTCTTACTGTCGCACTCCTGAGAGTCGCTAATCGTTACTTAACGGCTTAATCTTGGATTTTAAAAGGTTTCATTCTCAGAAGTTAACGCTTCGTTTTTACATTACCTAATGACAATTCAGTAATAGATTAAATGATAATTAATTAATTAATCATTAAATAATATAATTTAATACATGCGGCTGAGTGCGGCAGTTAATCACAAGTCAATGATTAATTAATCATAATTTAATGAATGACTCTGAGTGCGGCAGTTAGCCTCACTGTTAGGTCGTTGAATCTCAACGACATCCCTGGCTTACGATAATCTCAGCGAGTGTCGGCAAAAAGTGCGAGTGTTAATGCTCGCAGGCGACGCGCGCGCGCACCACAAAAACTGAAATGCGATGCCCCGCGAACACCTAGAGACTAGACCATGTGCGCCGGGGATACTACTCGTAGAATAGTTGTCACATATCTATTCTTTGATATAGACCTTAATCATATTAGCGTAAAGTTTTTCTTATTCTGTGAAAGATTAATTTCATTTGAGATTTAAAAAGTATCTGGGGACACTACCGTGTCCCCGCCACGACTGCAAGCGAAGCGCAAGGGCACTACCTACCTTTTCTCTAAGCGCTTTGTCGTTTTTTTGAACCCTCATAACTTGGGTTTAGATTATACCGGATAAACAAAATTTTCGGAATATGATGTCAATAATAAACTTATTAAAATATAAAGTTTCAATTGCACAGCTCTTATACTTTAGATTTTATTGATAACTAAAAAACCCCGATTTGGTCACTGATTCACTGATGATCAACAAAATTCTCAAAAGTACTTCCTGAAGTCCTAGAAAGCTGAATTTGGTATGCAAGCTAGTATTAGTACACAAACAAAAATCCTAGAACTTGGAACTTTTACTCCCCAACTCCTTAAACTAGGGGATGAAAGTTTGTATGAGACTTCCGCAAATTTTGATGCTAGAGGTCTGAAAATTGATATAGGTTCTCCTTGTTATAAATAATAATAAGCAAAATAAAGAAATATTGTCATAAGCAACTTACAAAAAGAAGTGAAATCCCACCAAAAACATTTTCATGTAAAATGTTACCGCGACGAGCAAACGAGTGCTCACGCACTGTCAAAAAGTTATCGGAAAAGTAATGAACAGTTAATAAATTTTTCACCTTACGCCTATGTGAATGTAGCGAAACGGCCAAGCCGCATATTTTGACTAAGGTGTAGAGTTTGTGAAGTTAGGGCTTGTAGAGCTAGGGCGTGTAAGTAGAGTTAGAAGCTTGTGTCTACATGAGATCATATAAATTTTTGATAGTGCTCGTCGTGGCAACATTTTACATGAAAATATTTTTGGTGGGATAGAACATTTTTATTTAAATTGTTTAATAGTAATAAAGACAAAATCGGTTTCTGTATGCTCATTGGAAGCAAACAAAGCCTGGGCTAGACCTGGGCTATTTTTAACACTCAAACGGAAAAGGATGTTATAAGTTTGACGCTTTCTCAGTTTGTGTGTCTGTCTGTCTTATGTGTCATCGTAACGCTCAAACTGACCCGAACCCGAAGAGTCACTCGTAAAGATAAACGAAGGCGCGCTCGCCGGAGATGGTCGAATTGTTCAGTATCAATAAAATTGCTATCGGAGGTTCAGATGATCGTTGAATTCGGGCGTGACGTTCGGTACAGAAACATGTTTGTCGGGGTGAGAGGTCGTTGACCGATACGTGTCTAGTCGCGGAGAGGACTGGTGCAGACGACAGCGAGTTGGCAGCGGCTTGGAGCTGGGATAAGCAGTGGTCGTACCAGAATGTCAACTAGAAATGAAACGCCATTCGTTTTTACACCCGATCGCACCATTTGTTTAGCGCATTAAACATGCGTGAATATTGAATTCACCGTGTGACAGAAATCACACCTGCCCGCTTAGCATGCACGTCGAAGTGATATCTCGCGCGGAGAGAGAGATATCGTCGATGTAGACTAATTTCTCGTTCGACGAATCCATATGTGCAACCATGTTAGTGTCGATAGAGATATTATGATAATACGAGAAAAGGCGTCGACAAAATTTTCTCGCGCGTGCATGCTGGGCGTGCAGGGCTTCAGTTCCATAAAGCCCGCCTGCAGAAACGCCGAGTTATCCTTTTAACCCAGAATTAGCTGCTACTTTGACAGATTTCGTATAAAGCTTCTGTAGAAATTCCTGGGTTAAGCCTAACCCGGCGTTTCTGCAAGCGGGCCTAAGGAGAGTTTTTCGAATGCAAGCGACATTTTCGACACTCGCATTCAAGCATCGCTTAATGATACGTGATTTTGTCACAATGTATAATAATGTAATGTATAATCGCGGGTGAGAATAACTGTATGGAGAGTTATCGCATAGGATAATCTCATACGCTTTCTTGCCTCTGGCATTCGAGAAACTCTTCTTGTATAACTGACGCCTTACTCTCAACCTCAAGTCATCGAGCTAAGAGCAAGTCTATGTATTTAAAAAAAATGAAATTTAAAAGTGCTGGTATAACTCAACCTATCTATGAAAGGAAAAATATTTTGTAATAAAATTAACGAATTTGGTTAAACACTCAGTAAGTGTGTTCATCTTGTAGACCCATTTGCCGATATTCTTGAGTCATATATTTCGAACAGATGGTTTAGAGTTCGTCATGAAGATGCATATTCTGAACTCAAGGAAATTAAAGCTGGGGTATCGCAAGGAAGTGTTTTAGGTCCGGTCCTGTACTTATTATACACCTGTGATATTCCAGCACTAGAAAATAATACCATTGCAACATTTGCTGATGATACTGCCATAATAGGAACTGGAGAAAGTCACGAAGAAGCAGTGGAAAAAGTACAAGTTGCCATAAACAAAGTCAATGAATGGACTATAAAGTGGCGAATTAAACTTAACGAGTCTAAATCAATGCATATAGATTTCACCAATAAGCTACCGCAATATCACCCGATTTACCTAAATCGGCAACTTATCCCCTATGTAAATACAGCGAAGTACCTGGGTATGACGCTAGACACAAAGCTTCGATGGAAAGCTCATGTTAAAAAGAAACGCGAGGAATTAGAATTACGATATAAAAAAATGCATTGGCTGCTTGGAAGGCATTCTAAGCTATGAGAGCTTTTTTTTTACATAATAAGCTTATGCTATGTAAGCAAATTCTGATGCCTGTATGGACGTATGGTATACAACTTTGGGGGTGTACTAAACCCAGCAATATCCAAATAATACAGAGATTCCAGAACAAAGTACTCAGGGAAATATCCAATGCACCCTGGTACGTCAGAAATCACGATCTCCACAGGGACCTTAAGATGGAGTTCGTGAACAAGATTATACAAAACTACGCAGAAGCTCACCAACATCGACTTCGTCATCATGTGAATCTGGAAGCTGTAAAGCTTCTCGATTACACGAACATTAAAAGAAGACTTAAAAGAACAAAACCGTTCGAACTAGTGTTTAAAAGTGCATAAGTGCAGTGTCAGTGCAGTGCTTGTGTTATTTGACTAGGTCACAAAAACAAAGTGAACTTATATAATAGAATAAACTAAGGACAGTTATTGGACTGTAAATTATATATAGAATTTAATTATAAGTAGAAGTTTAAGTTAAAATAATATTGCTAATTAGCCCTTAGGCTAGATTGCAGTAAAAAATAAGGCTACCCTTATGTAATGGTGCCTTATAGTAGGAAAAAAAAATCTTGTAGACCATCGATATAACATGCTCTAACTATAAAAAACCGGTCAAGTGCGAGTCGGACTCGCGCACCGAGGCTTCCGTACTTCAGAAGTAAAAGTAAAACGAGAATAATATTAGGTATAGGTATATTAATTAATTAGCTTATTAATCGTAACTTTAATTGTAGAGGTTTATTGTTGATATAAAAAATAGTATGCTAATTAGAGCGTTGCTTTTATTTTTTCTGTAAAATATACATAAACTTCTATTGACCATAATTATTTCTGATTTTTAGATTAGTAAACTTCGGTGATAGGGGGGGGAACGGTATTTTTTTGACATTTTGCACAATTACTCAAAAACTATTAAGTATAAAAATAAATAAAAATCTGTTTTAGAATTTCCATGTAAAGCCCTTTTATTTTGTAAGTTATCTTAGGTACTTTTAAATTTCAACCCCCCGATCTTCTCCCTTTTTTAATAAAACTAAAAAATAATGTTCGATTTTTTTATTCCAATGATGTTGGGCCTCTATTATACACAACTATTCCAAACTTTATGTAGTTAGTGAAATAATTGACTGTGACAGACGGACAGAAGGACGGAGAAAGTCTCACCATAAGGGTTCCATTTTTACCGTTTTGGTACGGAACCCTAATAAAAGCTACCTGTTCGCATTTGCCACATATTTTTTTCAAATCAAAAGCACCGCTAAACCTGATTTATTTAACAACGTACGCACGAGTCCTAAAGAAACTTCTTACAGAAATAAAATATCAACCGGTTTGCATACCGCTGAGCTATTATGATTTTTGTGTACGATAGCTTCCTGACCATATCGTAACAAAAATCTAAAACTTGGATGTTCCAAGAAACCACAAAATAAAGTAAAACATGCGGCTGTCGCAACCTTGCCTGCCTTGTATAAATATGTATACCGTGATGCCAAGTATGTTCATAAATTGAAATTCAAAATCATTTATTTCAAAGTCGTGAATCTACCACCGACCGATTCGTACCTATCTACCTCGCTCGTATTTACCTCCTACCACATAACACTTGAAATTGATAAATTATGGCCTAAAGCCGAAAATAAATCGAAAAATCAGAAATAATAATGGTCAATAGAGGTTTATGTATATTTTACAGGAAAAATAAAACCAACGCTTTAAGTAGCATAGCTTTTTTAATATTAACAATAAACCTCTACAAACAAAGTTAAAGATTAATAAAAACAAAAAATAAATGAATAAGCAAATTAATATAATTTTATCGTTTAACTTGAATACGGAAAACTTCTGGAGAACGGATCCCTCGGTGCGCGAGTCCGACTCGCACTTGACCGGTTTTTTATGTAGAAAATTTTGTAAATGCCAAAACTGTATGTAATATAATTCGAGGTATCTACAAGTTTCTACAACGAGAGGTCTCAGATCAGGGTGAATTAACATACTATGGCTAAGATAGGATATTAACTGAATCTGTTCCATTGTTCAATGCTGCGAGCCGCGTGCGCGTTGATGTCTTTACCTCTGCGGAGCGCGAGCGTCGCGTCGGAAGCTTCCTACTTGTTTCGATGCGCAACGTGCATGCTACTTTAATGTTCACACCCTATCGAGTCAACTTGGAAACGAGTGATGGATAAACATTTGTAATTTTATCCCTGTTGCCATTTTTCTCCAAACCTCTGAAATATTTTATGTCCAGCTATACTCTATAGAAACTTATAGAATGCCGCAGAATATCTCCAGATACAATAAATTATGATGCCTAGAAAGCTGATATTACACTAATATTATAAAGGCGAAAGTTTGTGCATGTGTATGTTTGTGCATGTGTATGTTTGTGCATGTGTATGTTTGTTACTCTTTCACGCAAAACTACTGGACGAAGTTGGCTGTTTGGAATGGAGCTAGATTATACCCTGAATTAACACATAGGCTACATTTTATTCCGGAAAATTAAAGAGTTCCCGCGGGAATCCAAAAACCTTAATCCACGTGGACGAAGTCGCGGGCATCTTCTAATTTGATATATGGATCAGCCGACCGCGGCTTGTCCTGATTCATCAAAATATGAACCTAAGCTCGAAAAATAGATGTTAGAAGTAATAGTAGAGGAGTGAGTTTTTGGCGGTATATTGAAGGGTAATTTAGCGTCGCAGTAACTCATCTCACACGCAATAGTCGAGCTCAAGGAAACTCAATTGACTCAACTCTCAACTTAATCGAAACGAAAAACGATTGATAGCCAACTTCTTTAATTTATGGTAAGTAATAATCGTATCTATTACGTTTGTGGATGAGTATTAATGCCTATTTTACTTATAAAACATACTAGGCAGGCAGGGTTTCTCACGATTTCAAACGTTGAATGTAATTTGTAACATTGTAACATACATTGTGAGAATTTTCTAATTTATTCTAAAATCACTGAACTTTAAAACTTTATCAATTGCCAACATTTGATTCGAATAGAATAGAAAAGGTTTTAATTGAAATAACGTTTTACGAAGAGTTTTGAACAGTTAGGTGAATCTACCACTAGTAGATTCATGCAAAATTTTCATATTTTGAGAAGTCCCTCTTTAACACGAACATAACAGATACTTTTGGCGATTGTGGCTCAAGGCGAATGCATCGTAGTGCAGGCTGCGGCGAGGGTCAGAGGGCGATGGAAAGGAGGCCGGCCGGAGCCCCAGCCCGAGCGTGCTCGCGCCTGCGCTCGGAGCTACTTCAATATGCTACGAGTGATTGCGCAAGCGTACTTACACTCACAATTTTCTAACATATTATGCCGTTAGTACTATGCTGTTAGTGCAGTTAGTACAGATTGCTTGTACTTTATGAAATCGTCAGTGGGCTGAAGACAACCAAAACACTTGAGCTCGTCGTCTGAGCGTGCATTTTTGGCGACTTTTGGCCCGCGTAATCTCGTGTCTTGTCTCTTTTGAGGCCGACCTCTCGTCCTGTCATTTCGGATAAAATCCCGCCGGCCTCAGAGAAAAAAAGTGCACCTGTTTTAGGCACACACTTGTGCCCTATGACTTCTCCTATGTCGTTGTCCAATGTCAGCTGGTATACGCCGCCGTGGTCGATGGTTCGGTTGGGAGGCCGTTTTTAGAAAATAGAAAAAGGCCCCGTGTGTGGATACGAGAGCGAGCGGAATACTCGATGCTATTCTTCCATACGAGCACTAGCGCCGCTTCGTATATCAGTCATTTTTAGTCAGCCTGCCGCTAACTGTATACGGAGGCAATAAATATAACTCGTTCGGGCAGAGCCGCGTGAGCCGCTGGTCTATGACACGTCACTACGAGACATCTCAATTCGCGGCGTGTTTTTGCTGCGCGCTCAATGAGTCGCGCCGGTCGCGTTGATGTTCAATGCGTGTTTCCATTCTCCTCGCGAGTACCGAAGCGCATTGCTTTACATAATGGCGGCGCGCGGGGCGGCGCGCGGGGTGCGGCGCGCGGGGGAACGCAACAAAAACAGCGCGTGCGCCGCGAGCCCGTGTAATTGCAGCCACACGCACACGCACACACGCGCGCGACTGACAGCGCTCGGAGCTATCGTGATAACATTCCTCCAGCCGAGAGGGAATGAACCTTCCACCGCCGAGCTCTAGTGACTTCCAAGTTCCAGTTGTACGAGTACCTATGTGGGTTCGCGGCATTAATTGTTTTTATAAAAAAAAACTCAATTTATGACCTTTAAACTAAGATAAATTTACAAATCTAACCCTATTGCTATCCTTTTCCGCAAAGAGTATAATATGAAAGGGATAGCACGAAATTTAGTAACAGAATGAGCGACGATATTAGCTAAGTCGCCCAGTTTCGCACTGGCTTTTCCCTAACTTTTTACCCGATTACACCAGATGAAAGGTTTTAATTTTAATATTATGGTTAAAAACAGTACAGCAAATACTAATTATTATAAAAAGTATATATATAACTTCGTAGTGCTTACAGAATGAGCTCTGTGAAGACTGTAAAAGTAACGGCTGATGTGGTATCCACAAAGATTATGGCAGTGGGACGACCATGTGATGCACTGAAGCAGATCAGAAAACACCCGAAGAGGTAAGACAAAAACGCTCACAGAATTGGGGGGCGGAATGGAAAATCAAAGGAAAAAGAGCAGGGACCAGAGAACTCAAGAGTTGTTGGAACGCAAACATGGGGAAGTGGATAGATGAATGATGCAGGCTCTCAGGTCATGGTGTCGTCGACATGTTATACGTGCATGAGCAAGACATAGGCGAAGCGACGAGGAGTGCCCGTGCTGTGGCCTGTGATGCCTCATAGCATGCGATCTTTGAGTGCTAGGTGTTTCAACAAGCGTGAAACCTATAGCTAATGGAATGAGGCAAAACTACCCCAAAAAAAATCGAATATCCTACTAACACATGAGAAATTGTGTTTGTTTGTTGGTTTGCCCTTCAATTACGCAGCAACGAAGCAGCGTGTTGCTTGACGTCATTTTAACATTGGTATAATTAAGGACTTGAAGAATAACGTAGGCTACTTTTAACCCGGAGAAACAAAAGGCTCCTATCAACTTCTTTACGGGAGAAGTCGCGAACTAAAGCGAGTGAATATAGTAATAATATGAATAAATAATTAACCCTCTTCTTCATTTCTCAGCATCCTGGCTGTTGAATAGCGAAGCGCAAAATGTTAAAGCTGTCATGACCACACGAATGATGAATGGAAAACGATACAACGTTAACCCGAAAAGAAACAGCTGCAGGTGCCTGATGCAAGCCTCAAAGCGATGCCAGGGCCCCTGAGCCGAGTTGAAAGAGCTAGTTCGCAGCACCTACCTCAACCTACCGGCTCATCCATGAAGATTTGCCTCCACCAAAAAAAACAGCTTCCGGCAGTAATGCTCTCCAGTGACCGACTTAATTTTTCTACGCGCGTAACCTCACCAACTGGTGTAGAGCTTTTTATTCTATTTTTACCTATGGAAAGCATGGTTTTATGAGGTTTAAGTCTAAAACGTAGGCGAGTTCTGGATTAGTGTAATGTATATGATGCAGTATACCCACGCCAGAAAGGTTCTCCTGTGTTTTGGCTGTGCCTTTCTGTCGTCTTAATTGTCAATTTTATCATCATCATAGTTCAGCCAATTTACACTTATAAGTATCTATACACCTAAACCATCTCGCAGATTCAGGTTTTCCATTGTGTCGCAGTTGTTGCGTATGTTCGTTTGTTCGATTTCAATATAAAAGAAAACATTTACTTATGCTTTTTTCTTAATCTAAGTATTATTGGTTTTTTCTGCTCCAAACTTGTTCACAAGAAGAAGGTGCGCCAAAGGGTCGCAATGACTGTGATATCGATGCTACCTGCAAGTTCCCCGCCCGCGCGCCTCTCCGCAGGCCTCGCCCCTTCTCTGCCTGAGCTTTGTCTATCATCCGCGCCGTTAGCGCAGCCTCCGCGGTCCTCGCTCGGGTCGTCCGGGCAGGTATTTAGTTATTGTTGTGAGTTATGACAGATCCAGTCGACTAATTAATAAACCCAGGACGCAGAAAGGGAAGGAGGCTTGCGCAACCCGCGCCGCTCCGTCGCGCTCTACGCTCACTGACTTGAAATTGAAACTAATCAAGGATCACTCAAACTTAGGATAGCTTTGAATACCTACCTAACTTATAATTATTGATACTGGCAATTAATTTACAAAATCGTTCACTCACACTGGAAAACCATTTTCAGACGAAAATGGGTTTCCAGCATCCAAAGCTTCATTCAGAACATTAGGGAGAAAATAAATACCTGGAGCGATGACAAAAAGGTCTCCCCGTCGCCCGCGCCGGCGCCGGTCGCGGGCTCCACCTAGCTAGCAGTGCCAACACTCATTTCAAACCAAACGAACCTTTCGTGACTCACATCACAGTTCGATCTAACGACCAACCAACACAAAAAACGAGCACAGCGCGGCCCGCGCGCCGGCCCTCGGACCGGAATGACTGAGGACTTTATAATCAAATATTATAATGCTCGGTATCCACGAGAGAAAATTTGAAAGCCTTCGAGTTGGAACCGCGGTGTCGGCACTCGGCGGTGACGACACGAGCCCGATCTGGCGGCGGGCGCGGGGCGCGGGGCCGCTCACCTTGCAGCTTCTTCTCCGTCTCCCAGAACTTCTGCAGCTCGGTGAAGTACTTGTCGAGGATGAACACCTTGGAGAGGCCGAGCGTGGCCATGGCGGCGACGCGCTCGCATCACACTCGGCGGCCGCGCCGCTCTCTGCGCACTGCGGCGACCACTCTCGCGCGCGTCTCTCTGCGGACTGCGGCGGCGGCCAGCGCCTGCGGCGGGCGGCCTGCGCAGCGCGCACTCGCCCCTCGCTCCCGCAGCGCTGAGCCACGCTGAGCTGGCCTGCGCTCCTGGCCCTCTCACGATAATATAAAATTATGGCATAATATATTTAAATGATCGTTTAATTTTGCAAAAACGGCGAACAAAAAAAATCTAAAGGGTTTATGTCTCAAAGAAAGAGGATCAATTATTAAAATAGAAGACCATTTAGATTTTGTTGGTTGCTTCTTTTGTAAAATTAAAACGATCATTTATTTAAATACATGTCATTTATTTTTAAAAGTGCTCATGTACCATCAATTAGTTTTTAGAGGATCAAATAATATTGTTCCTAAAATTATTTATTATCGTTGTTGTGTTTATTAATCAATCCAAAACTATCCAAAAGGTATTTTAAACCTTTTCTTTATTCAAAAAATCGACGATGGCACTCACGCGAACAACACTAGAAACTTGCAGACTCTACCCGAAGTATAAATTTTACTGCGATATTCTCGGTTCATAAAATTAGTTTGAAACTGTTTGAAAACAATTTTTAGAAATTCCTTTACAGCAAGTTCAGTAATGCGAGTTGCACAGGCTAGGTGGGGCGGAGGCTGTGCGGGCGCGGCGCGGGGCGCGGGGTGCGGGGTGCGGGGCGCGCAGACTGGTTTGTTTATTTGTAAGCTCTTGCGCCGAAAGCTCGGCCCGGCCGCGTCACCTGCGTGCTGCGCTATTGAGGCCGCAGGTTCACTTCCTGCGCTGGGGCTCGCTAATCGCATGTCGGTTCAATTAATCCGACAGCGCCGTTACCGGCTAATTGCTGCACACACGCCAGCCCGCGACCAGTCCGCGAGGATGCCGCAAGTAGGCGGGTATGTGTGGGGAAACTGTATACTTACCTCCTAGACACTTAACTCTCTGATAAATCTGAAGCCGAGTGAAACTCTGATTTCTACCGCGGAGATTTAAACAGATCGTTGAATCATGGGCCATGGCCGACTTGGCTAAGCACTTTGCAAGCCCATTAAAATAAATAAATAGACATTCATTCAGCTAGCATAGTCAACACAATACAAATCAAATACTTATCATAAAACAAAACGAATTATATGAAATGAGATACCTTTCCTTTACGTATACAGGATGTTCTTCTGACTTTACGTATACAGGATGTTCTTCTGACTTTAATTTATGAAAGTCGATTTCAGTTATAATTTATTTTTTTCGAAACAAAACACGTGTTCAGTTATTATATTCTAGACTTGTGCGTATCTCTGAATCCTCCTGAAACTCATTGATCGTTATTGAACAATGTTGTTGTTCCTCCAGAAAGGATTTCAACACTTTGCACAGACGATCAAAGAGAGTAACCTAATCTATACATGTTCAAATCTTTTTGAAATGTTCAATTGTTTTTGAAAAGGACGTTGGAGAAAGGTGGTCTGACGCTTAATGTGGCGAAGACGGAGTACCTCGCATGTTGCAGCACGGATCCTGGAAGTATCTCTATTGGGGAGGAAAGTGCACACCGTGCGCATTCCTTTAGATACCTCGGATCCGTGCTGCACGAGTCGGGTGGCATCGACCACGACGTAAAAGCTCGTATAAACGCTGCTTGGATAAAATGGCGAGACTTAAACGGTGTGTTGTGCGATCGCCAAAATGCCGCTTAAGCTTAAGGGACTCATTTACAAATCTATTATCCGACCTGTGCTCCTGTACGGTAGTGAAACATGTCCAGCCTTAACGAGGCACGTGCAAGAACTTCGAGTCACGGAGATGAAAATGCTGCGGTGGATGTGCAATGTCACACGCTGCGATCGACAACGCAACGATCACATCCGCAGCAGGCTCAGTGTCCGTGACATCGGAGACAAGTTGCAAGAAGCCCGTCTAAGATGGTACGGTCATGTGGCACGAAAACCACAAAGCTACCTATCTAAGCTATCGCCGTCCCTGGAGCTAAACCTCGCGGCCGTCCTAAAAAGCGCTGGCTGGATATTGTGAGTGCCGATCTGAGAGCCAATAAATTACGAAAATCGGATGCAGAAGACCGGGAAAAGTGGGCTAGAGCATGCCGGAAAGCGGACCCCACCTAGTGGGATAACGCTTAGTCGAAGAAGAAGAAGAATTGTTTTTGAAGAAAGGTAGTAATCAAAGCAAAGCCAATTCAGTTGGAGTTTGAAGCTTTTTTGCATAGTACTAATATTAAAAAACTTAAAGTCCATAATTCTTTATAAAAAATTAAAAGTTACAACCATTTAACTTTAAGACTACCTATAATATTTTCTATACGTTTTTCATTCATTTTGAAATTTGAAATTCTTATTGAAATTACAAAATAACAATAATGAAAAACTATACATAAAGTATAGATAAATGAAACCCGTTGATTTCCACACTAGGAGTATGGAAATTACCAATATTGAACGACCGAGCACATTTTATAATAAAGTAGCGCCATCTCTTGTGTTATGTGAAAATTCATTAGCTATAGAGTTGTGCGAAGCCTCCAGCGAGCAACGACTAGATCTAGACCTCTGTGTGGAGCGCGGCCGGCGGCTGCAAGAAGTGTTCAGCGGAAACACACGAGGGCGCCTGCTGTACTATTTATACTTTATACAATGAAAAACTGATACTTTTCAATCCTACCAACATTCTACCACATCAATGTTTAATGTTAGAATAGAATAGAATAGAAATATTTTTTATTAAAATAAACTTTTACAAGTGCTTTTGAATAGTCAATGAATCTACCACTGGTTCGGAATGCCTTTCCTGCCGAGAAGAACCAGCAAGAAACTCGGCGGTTGCTCTTTTCAAAACAGATTTACAATACAGTAAATACTATGCTATATATGCAGTGTTTCCACGATGAGGAAAGTTCCAAAAATGCATACAGACTAACTTCTATCTTAAGATGGGCAGACATAAAGTAGCCCCATTCCCGCCGGTGGCACCCGTTCACGAGCATGACGCATGACCCAGCCATTGCTTCGCTCAACCATATTTGAGGGAACGTAATGTTGATTGAATTGATTTCAGCTGCATAATATTGAGATTGAGATATATTTGAGAGCTTTGCTCAGAGTATCATTGCAGCGATTTCAGCGGTTTCAAATCCAAAATGAGGAGGCCCGAAGGAGAACCAAAGTCACCGACATAGCTCAGCGAGTCGCGAAACTGCAGTGGAAATGGGTGGAGCATATAGTTCGAAGAGCTGATGGTTGTTGGAGTCCCAAGGTGGTGGAGTGGCGAAAGGGAAGCGCTGTGTTGGCAGACTTTGCGTCGGTCCACCTAGTGGGGACACCAGGTGGACCGACGACATCAAACGAGTCGCAGAGAGCCGCTGGATTCAGGCGGTGTAAGACCATAGCCTGTGGAAGTCCATGCAAGAGACCTTTGTCCAGCTGTGGACGTCTGTCGGTTGAGAAGGAGGAGGAGGCATAATATATTTAAGATAAGCTCAAATTTTAATAAAATTTTACAATCGTCAAAAATGTTTGCCGCACGATTTTGAAAAAACAAAAGTTTACATGAATCAAAGACATCAACGCGCGTACGGCTCGTAAGTACATAATAATTATTATTTATTTTACTAGATGTTGCCCAGGAATTCGTCCGTGTGGATCTAGATTTAAAATTCCAAAAATGATTTTCAAAATACCGATAGCAAGTTATGCCGAGATATAGTTTGTAACTTTTCTGTAAGGGTTCCTGCACGTAAATTAAAAAAAAATTGTACACGCAGATCAAGTCGCGGGCAAAATGTAGTATTAAGTATTTTTCGGATAAATATCTCAAAAAAAATAAAAACAGGAAATACGATAAGTAAGTACCTACTACTGATGTGCCGGATCGGATAGTTAAAAATGTGTATCCTCGGATACGGATCTCAATCGGTGTCGATGCGCGTGACCTTGAAACGATAGTTGACGCCGCTTGACGCTTTGCTTGACAGGAGATGTTTCGACTTGCATTGCGCGGGTCTTTGTTTTGTTTTGTTTATAGTTTAGTGTGACACTACAATATTTGATTTTAATAAATAAAAATCTGAATGGAATTTAATAGCTTTTCATTGCTTCCTAATCACCTACATATTATAGAATTTCATCTACGTATTGAAAATTATTAAGGTAAGGTAATGGATACGGATTTTTCTTCTCCCTCCGATATCCGTGGATATGGATACGGATATCCGGCACATCACTAGTACCTACAGATCTATACTAATTAAATGCTGAGTGATAACTGAAAATTCAGGCTGCCGTGAGTGATGAGTATGATCCGTGATTGAAAATTGAATTCCACATCAGTGAGTACCGTGTCCGCTCTGCGCCGCACCGCGCGCCGCACTGCGCCATCTCAATGCACTTCATCCACAAACGAATAAATACATTATCTCCGGCGACGCGCTTAATTGTGAATAATGAATCAATTATCCAGCCGCCGGACGCACTCGCGCGGATCGCCCTGCCCGGGAGTCGGGACCTGTCGTAATTCTACGTTGCAGAAACCATCCACAATTAATCTATACATGAGTTATACTTAAAACTAGCTTTTTGCATGCGATTTCATCGGTATTTAGTAGGTAGGTTTTTAAAACTTTCCGCGGTGGTCGTTTGTTTTTACAGAATGACAGGTAATGTATGTCAGTGGTGCGTCACTTCAAATTAAGTCAGAGTCTTGTGTCAAGTCTATCTATACTCTACTATCTCCGTTGCTGCGCTAGTGAAGACAAACCAACAAAACAAACACACGTATTAAAATACTAGCTGATGCCCGCAACTTCGTCCACGTGGATTTAGTTTTTAAAATCCTGGGGGAACTTTGATTTTTTAGGATAAAAAAGTAACTTAAATGCTACTCCCTAGACCTGTAGCTATGTTGCAGCGTATTGAAGGACAAACAAACACTAAGTTACTAAGAAGTAAAGTTTGAGATTGTTACGAAGCAAATAATTACCTACATAATATATTATTATAATCATAATTTAATCAATTTGAATAACAGTGAGAGTAAAAAATACAAATTTTCAAAAAAAATTCAGCAGAGCGTCGAAACAATGGTAATAGGTAGGTACACAATTTCGTTATATTTAAACTCCGCAATCCTTCAAATAATGTTTCAAACTCTATATTCATACTTTTTTAAATTTGGCCTCATTCCTACCAATGCCATAAAACTCAAGCGCATTAATATTACAGCGTTCGAGTCAAATAGTTTTAATCATATTATTATAATAATAAAGATAAGTGGTACAGCGGGAATTTACGAGCAGCGGAAATGATGCCTGATTCAGTCTCAGATGCTGAATGCAACACTAATGGTTGTTTTGTTGAGGGCTGAGGCGATATCGAACACGCGCACTTGGACAGTTTCAAATTCAAATTCAAATGATTTATTTGCGAGATTGAGTACATAATAGGACAATTATCTAAGCGCTTCAATCTGCCACAGAGTAGCATGCAAAAGAACAATCATACACAATTTAATACTTAAATCTATCCATTTTTAAATTCATACAATGTCATACCAATTTTATTTGTTTTATAATGTCAATTTTATTAATTTTCAGATATCATTTATTACTGTGTACATAATTAAACAATGTCGTTAATATTTTATCCTGAATAAATTCCTTAACAGTATAATAGCATTTGCTTAACAGTATTTTATATAGTTTAGACTTAAAACGATTAGTATTAAGGTTTTTCATGTCGTCAGGTAACTTATACATTTTATAACTGCATACTATTAATTATTATTTGTATCATATTTGCATACTCTTAATTTAGTTGAATGTTATGGCCTATTACTTACCTACTGATAATAGGTTTTGTTATTTATTTATTTTATTTATTTATTTAACACGCAGCAGCACACAAACTCACTAACATACACTCTACGCACGTTTTGACTTCAACGCACAATCGAAATTCGCAAAGTTATGACTTTCTTTCCATCAGTTTCAATTCATCTACTGCTGGACATAGGCCTTTCCGAGAGCGCGCCACCAAATTACTGACTTTCTTTAGTAAAACTTAATTAATCTACACTAATATTATAAAGAGGAAAGATTTGTATTTTTGTATTTTTGTATGTAACGAATAAACTCAAAAAGTACTGGACCGATTTTAATAATTTTTTTTTCATTAGAAAGCTACATTATCACTGAGTAACATAGGCTATATTTAGTACTAGATTACTGTAGAAATCTTTAGAAATTCCTATTAAAACCAACCGAAGGTGTAAAAAAATTAGCCATAAAATGTCTCTCATCGCATACGCTGCGAAGAGTATTAATGATATTACAAAAAAATGTTCGACAATATTATAGAATATATCAATATCTACAAAAAACTTCGCGAGACCATGTGTCTAACTATTGTAGTTACGTCACTATAACTACTTTTTTACATTTAACAAATTGATAGAAATGCCGATCAAAATCAGACCGTGTTATCCATACCATTTATAAATTTTTATCCAAATAAATAATTTAATATTCAAGACTGTCTCAATACCTGATGATTACTTTTTGAATTATTGAAATCGGACATTCCATTCAAAAGATATCATGAAATTAAAATAAAAATACATGCCGGCGGCGGCCGCCACGCAGCGCTTCGTGCACCATGAGCCATAGAGCTCATGTAGAAGCAGTGGACCGCACATTAAAAGATTAGATAAGAAACTCATGCAATATGATGGGTGGCGTAACTTTTGTTTTCGCTGGAGACTTTCGCCAAAATCTACCAGTTGTAACAAAAGGTACACGTGCCGACGTTATTAAAGCGTGCCTCAAATCATCACCTTTGTGGCTATCAATTAAAACTCTCAATTTGCGCACGAATATGAGAGCACATTTATGCAATAACCGCGGTGGTAATTTCTCAGAAAATATACTTAAATTAGGAGACGGAAAATTTACTACTCCAATTGCAAACAGCTCCCAAGTACTGTTGGATATTGAATTGGCTCAAACTGTTCACAGTCTAGAAATCCTTATAGACACAATCTATCCCGACATCAACAATCTTACAGTAAGAAATTTCCATTGGCTCTGTTCGAGAGCGATATTGTCACCCAGAAACGACTCAGTAAATGAGATAAACAAAATTATTATTGAAAAAGTACCAGGTGATTTTAAATGTTACAAATCTGTTGACACCGTGTGCAACATCGAAGATACAGTGCACTACCCACAGGAATTTTTAAATTCCCTCAATCCTGCTGGCTTGCCACCTCATGAACTAAAATTAAAAATAGGTACGTCTGTTATGCTTTTAAGAAATTTAAGCCCTCCCAATATGTGTAATGGTACAAGACTATTGATCAAAGAATTAAGAGATAATGTGATTGTAGCAAATATCATTACGGGTCCCGCGGCCGGTCAGCTCGCACATGTTCCGCGGATCCCGATGATACCAACTGATTTGCCCATATCTTTTAAAAGGTTACAGTTCCCTTTAAAATATCCTTTGCCCTAACAATAAATAAATCCCAGGGACAAACTTTTTCCATAGTTGGTATCGACTTAAGGAAAGAGTGCTTTTCCCACGGGCAATTGTATGTGGCACTTTCTCGAGTAGGATCTCCTGAAAATCAATACGTTTTGTTGCCACCTACAAATACCACAGCCAACGTATTGTACAGGGAGGCTTTAAAATAAGCATACAATTTTTTTCTAATTTAGTGATTCATGGTCGTTTTAATTAAAGAAAAGAAAAGAAAGAAAGAAAGAAAAATCATTTATTTGGAACTCACATATTATGTTATAGTGACACATACTGATGCACGACAGAAGTCAGAACAAAAAACATTTGTGGTCTCAAAATGGTCTCCACTCAGCATAAATGCTATGCCTGTGGAGGAAGCACAGGCACAGCGCTGGTCTTCCGTGGGACCAGTAAGTCCGGATGACTGAACAAGATATTATGTTAAAATAGAAGTATGTAGAAAATAGTGAATATTATGATAGATAAATAATAAATTAATAACAGATAATAATAGTAGCAGTATAATATAGTATAATATAGTATAACATAGTATAATATAGTATAATATAATATAAACATAAAATAGCTATGATAAAAATATGAAAATTGTTAGTCCTAATATGAAAATATGAGCTCAGGAGCGCCTAACCAACCTCACCTTTTTGCTGACAAAGCAATATCTTTCTTAAATTTGCTTTAAACCAATTTTTTGATTTGCTTACATCGCGCATGGGAGGAGGCAAATCGTTCCAGCATTTCGTAGCAGCAAATTTAAAGCTACCACAATATGCTTTAGTTGCATGGTGAGGAGTTCTCAAAGTCCAGACCCTATTTGATCGTGTATCAGTCTTTTTTGCCCATACAAGTTTATTGAAGAGATATGGGGGCTTTTGAGACTGAATCACGCCAAACAATAATGAAGCCAAATGCAGTTTCCTTCTGTTTTCCATATTTAGCAGGTTTCCTTTGTTAATGTATGGTGAGATATGGGATCTTGGGGGAACATCATAACAGTAGCGTATGCAGGCATTTTGTATTCTCTGCACAAGTCGTTGAGTGCGACCCAACAACCTTGGTCCGTACAGTGCATCAGCATAATTCAACTTGGAGAGAATTAACGCTTCACAGACCCCAAGACGAGTCTTAGTGGTGAGGAAACTACGTATACGGTAGAGGATTTTGAGTTTATATTAATTTAATTAGCATGCTTATAACTTAAATATCTGTACCTATTTATGTCTACCCGTGCGAAGCCGGGACGGGCCGCTAGTATGAAATATATCTGTAGTAGAGCAGTCAATGGAGGTTATAGATCATTTTCCGGCGACCCTGTGGGCTGTGCACCGCCAGGGAGCCCTCTCGGAGCGAGCCTCTGTGCCGATGCGCCGCGCCGGCTGCTCGATTACGCAAAAGCTACATTAATCATCGCAACAGTCTCAATTGTGGTCAATCACTGTATCAATGGTGTTCTTGATGCGACAGTGCATGTTATAGGCAGCGAAAGAGTACGGTATCAGATCTGCTGATCAGACCTGATTGCGATCGTCACACTGCCTGGCGATCGCGTAACTTTTATCGCTGTCCTTTAAGGACTATTTCAATGTCAAAACATGGTTTTGGCCATTAAGAGAAGCTCAAAATCATATTTTGATATTGATGCAGTCCTTTAAGGACTGAGAAATAAAAAACTTGAGAGGTGTAAAGGGACACCCGGATGGAACGAAGTTCCATTCGATTAATTAATTTGGCATTGTGTTCAATATTTTCACACGACAATATTAGATCTCCGTAGCCTTGTGGTTTCTACAGTCGCTAAACAGTTAAAGGTCGATGGTTCGAATCCCAGCTTGACAGACTGAATTTTCTATTTTCAATTTTATTTTAAATAATTTCTACATGTGGAATTTTTCTCTAATTTTTTTAAAAATTATTTAAAATAAAATTGAAAATAGAAAATTCAGTCTGTCGAGCTGGGATTCGAACCATCGACCCTTATCGACCTTTATGCGACTGTAGAAACCACAAGGCTACGGAGATCTAATATTGTACTGTGAAAATTTTGTCAAAGGAAGATCCACAGTATCAAATCTAGCTCTCTTTACTGATTTTGTATCTGATAACATGGATAATCGGGACCAGGTAGATGCAGTGTACACTGACTACAGCAAGGCCTTTGATCGAATTGACCATAATATACTAGTGGTTCGCCCCGAACTGAGACCTCGCGGTAACGGTATCCCATGATTATTCATTCAATCGATACATGATAACCAAAACTGACATTATTATTATGCCCGTTTTCACCAAACATACCTAAATCATCCCCTAAGTAGGAGTCTCTTAACGTAGGTAGCTCCTAAATACAATCCTAAGTCCTAACATCCGTCCCAATATCCTTTTAGGTGTCCCGTACAGGATCGTGATAAATAAGTTGACAGAAAACATCAATCACCTAACTTATAGGTAGCCCGTAAAGGTTAGGGAACGTTAGTGAAAACATTGAATTATTTATCAAACATTGAATTTAACTCGTAGTTCCATGGGAATAGTTACTGACTGCGCCATCTATTAGCATTATTGTGAAGCTATGTTGATGCTATATGAATTACTGACGCCCATTAAAAATTAAATAATCTCGTTTCTTTATAATATTCATATAATTTTAGTATTTGTTGTTCAAGTACAGGATATAAGTGACCTAAAAACATAAAATCAGTTTGAAAATCCATAGCGGATTTTTCTAGAGAGCGTCTTCAAGCGAGCGTATAAAATCGCCACTTTGAAAGCCCCCCATTTCGTCAATTTTAAGGGAAAAATTAAAAAAAATATTTTTGTACTCAGTTCAAAATTATCTTTAAAATAATACGTAACAATTTTATGTAACGCGATTTTTTTTTTTTACTTCGCATTCGCTTCTATGAGAGCCCCCCTGAAATAAAGATTTTTATAACTTTTTAAGCCATTTTCGGCTGGAGGCCATCGGTTTACATATTATATCTAAATTTGAAGTAATTACGTTCAGTAATTCAAAAGTTATAAGGCTCTGACAGACGGACGGACGGACGGACGGACGGACGGACAAGTGCAAATCGCCCTAGTTAACTCAAAGACCTTCGCTTCGCTCGGTCGATTATTACTCAAATTAGCCAAGGCAGGCATAAGAGGAGATCTGTTTCGCTGGTTCTCCTCTTATGTGAAAAATAGATCGCAAGCTGTTGTGCTCAATGGCTTTACCTCATCCTGGCGTACTATTCCTTCGGGCGTGCCGCAGGGCTCCCTACTAGGACCTCTGCTCTTTATTATTTTTATTCAAGATATTGACACTTGTTTCCATAATTCTAACATTTTGCTTTTTGCTGACGATATGAAAATTTTTAGAGTAGTAAATAACTACACGGACCAGAGCCTTCTTCAGGAAGATCTACTAAGGCTTGATCAATATTGTAAAGTGAATAGATTAGACCTTAACGTTTCTAAATGTTTTGTCATATCCTTCACACGCAAGCACAATTTACATAGATCCTCATACAAATTAAAGGGTCAAGAGCTGGATCGTGTATCCACTATACGGGATCTAGGTGTCACAATTGACACTAAACTCCTATATGATAAACATGTGGACCAAATTGTAAGCAAGGCTTCAAAAATGTTGGGATTCCTAATCCGTTCGTCCAAGGACTTCTCCAAACTTAAAACAATTAAAGTTCTTTACTGTGCCCTAGTGAGAAGCAACCTTGAATATGCATCTCAAATTTGGAACCCCCAATATGAGGTGTATATCCAACGTATTGAAAGAATCCAGAAAAAATTCATTCGATTCCTCAAATACAAATTTAAACTTAAGTCTAATATGACCTATGAAGTTACTTGTGCTCAGTTACACCTCCTGCCACTAGCCATTCGAAGAAATATAAGTGACTAGCGGCCCGTCCCGGCTTCGCACGGGTAGACATAAATAGGTACAGATATTTAAGTTATAAGCATGCTAATTAAATTAATATAAACTCAAAATCCTCTACCGTGTACGTAGTTTCCTCACCACTAAGACTCGTCTTGGGGTCTGTGAAGCGTTAATTCTCTCCAAGTTGAATTATGCTGATGCACTGTATGGACCAAGGTTGTTGGGTCGCACTCAACGACTTGTGCAGAGAATACAAAATGCCTGCATACGCTACTGTTATGATGTTCCCCCAAGATCCCATATCTCACCATACATTAACAAAGGAAACCTGCTAAATATGGAAAACAGAAGGAAACTGCATTTGGCTTCATTATTGTTTGGCGTGATTCAGTCTCAAAAGCCCCCATATCTCTTCAATAAACTTGTATGGGCAAAAAAGACTGATACACGATCAAATAGGGTCTGGACTTTGAGAACTCCTCACCATGCAACTAAAGCATTTTGTGGTAGCTTTAAATTTGCTGCTACGAAATGCTGGAACGATTTGCCTCCTCCCATGCGCGATGTAAGCAAATCAAAAAATTGGTTTAAAGCAAATTTAAGAAAGATATTGCTTTGTCAGCAAAAAGGTGAGGTTGGTTAGGCGCTCCTGAGCTCATATTTTCATATTAGGACTAACAATTTTCATATTTTTATCATAGCTATTTTATGTTTATATTATATTATACTATATTATACTATGTTATACTATATTATACTATATTATACTGCTACTATTATTATCTGTTATTAATTTATTATTTATCTATCATAATATTCACTATTTTCTACATACTTCTATTTTAACATAATATCTTGTTCAGTCATCCGGACTTACTGGTCCCACGGAAGACCAGCGCTGTGCCTGTGCTTCCTCCACAGGCATAGCATTTATGCTGAGTGGAGACCATTTTGAGACCACAAATGTTTTTTGTTCTGACTTCTGTCGTGCATCAGTATGTGTCACTATAACATAATATGTGAGTTCCAAATAAATGATTTTTCTTTCTTTCTTTCTTTTCTTTTCTTTAATTAAAACGACCATGAATCACTAAATTAGAAAAAAATTGTATGCTTATTTTAAAGCCTCCCTGTACAATACGTTGGCTGTGGTATTTGTAGGTGGCAACAAAACGTATTGATTTTCAGGAGATCCTACTCGAGAAAGTGCCACATACAATTGCCCGTGGGAAAAGCACTCTTTCCTTAAGTCGATACCAACTATGGAAAAAGTTTGTCCCTGGGATTTATTTATTGTTAGGGCAAAGGATATTTTAAAGGGAACTGTAACCTTTTAAAAGATATGGGCAAATCAGTTGGTATCATCGGGATCCGCGGAACATGTGCGAGCTGACCGGCCGCGGGACCCGTAATGATATTTGCTACAATCACATTATCTCTTAATTCTTTGATCAATAGTCTTGTACCATTACACATATTGGGAGGGCTTAAATTTCTTAAAAGCATAACAGACGTACCTATTTTTAATTTTAGTTCATGAGGTGGCAAGCCAGCAGGATTGAGGGAATTTAAAAATTCCTGTGGGTAGTGCACTGTATCTTCGATGTTGCACACGGTGTCAACAGATTTGTAACATTTAAAATCACCTGGTACTTTTTCAATAATAATTTTGTTTATCTCATTTACTGAGTCGTTTCTGGGTGACAATATCGCTCTCGAACAGAGCCAATGGAAATTTCTTACTGTAAGATTGTTGATGTCGGGATAGATTGTGTCTATAAGGATTTCTAGACTGTGAACAGTTTGAGCCAATTCAATATCCAACAGTACTTGGGAGCTGTTTGCAATTGGAGTAGTAAATTTTCCGTCTCCTAATTTAAGTATATTTTCTGAGAAATTACCACCGCGGTTATTGCATAAATGTGCTCTCATATTCGTGCGCAAATTGAGAGTTTTAATTGATAGCCACAAAGGTGATGATTTGAGGCACGCTTTAATAACGTCGGCACGTGTACCTTTTGTTACAACTGGTAGATTTTGGCGAAAGTCTCCAGCGAAAACAAAAGTTACGCCACCCATCATATTGCATGAGTTTCTTATCTAATCTTTTAATGTGCGGTCCACTGCTTCTACATGAGCTCTATGGCTCATGGTGCACGAAGCGCTGCGTGGCGGCCGCCGCCGGCATGTATTTTTATTTTAATTTCATGATATCTTTTGAATGGAATGTCCGATTTCAATAATTCAAAAAGTAATCATCAGGTATTGAGACAGTCTTGAATATTAAATTATTTATTTGGATAAAAATTAATAAATGGTATGGATAACACGGTCTGATTTTGATCGGCATTTCTATCAATTTGTTACATGTAAAAAAGTAGTTATAGTGACGTAACTACAATAGTTAGACACATGGTCTCGCGAAGTTTTTTGTAGATATTGATATATTCTATAATATTGTCGAACATTTTTTTGTCCTATCATTAATACTCTTCGCAGCGTATGCGATGAGAGACATTTTATGGCTAATTTTTTTACACGTTCGGTTGGTTTTAATAGGAATTTCTAAAGATTTCTACAGTAATCTAGTACTAAATATAGCCTATGTTACTCAGTGATAATGTAGCTTTCTAATGAAAAAAAAATTATTAAAATCGGTCCAGTACTTTTTGAGTTTATTCGTTACATACAAAAATACAAAAATACAAATCTTTCCTCTTTATAATATTAGTGTAGATATATCTCATTAATATCACAAATAACACAGTTGACTGTGCGCCGCTTCTTGGGAAGTTATCATTTAAAATCCCCATTAATACTCATCCTCGAATCTTCTCAATCTTTCAAACGCCACACACGCATACCAAGTTCCGCAAAAACTCGTTTATGCTTAGATCTGCTTTATCTTTTAATAACATTTGTAAAAATAATAAAAATTTGGATCTTTTTTGCATCACCGCCACCACTATTCGTAGAACGCTGGCCAACGAGTTCTTCAACTCACACTTTGGTTGAATAATTCGTTGACCAGATTACTTTTTTCAGTTTTTTTTTTTTTAGATTACTTTTTTTTTAACTCTTTTTGTTTTTCACCGCATATTGTTATTGTCTTTTTTCTCCCCCCCCCCCCCCCAATTCTTTTTTCTTCCCAGTTGAGTTTTTTGTTTTCCTTAATTATGTAAATTATTCTATCTGTGAAAACTTATAATTAGCTATAATTTTCTTCTGTTCTTATCTATTTACTTTTTTATATTAGCTGTAAGTTTTCCTGTAAAATAAAAATAAAAAATATAAAAAAATAAAAATAAAATATTGAACACAATGCCAAATTCACATTCAAAAAAGTGTCGGTTCAATTTTGTCTTAATTTTTTCCGTCTAGCCCCCTTCCGCACCGCGCGATAAGGAACTACACTAGCGGCACGCTATGATGGCCGGTTTGACACATTACAATAGTGATGTGGAATGTCAATTTATTCTCGAACAAAAAACAATTAAGTTTTGTTTTTGTACCTGATTAAATAGGTTTAATAAAACAAAAATGTATATGTTTATTTAATTTATTTGAACGAACTGAATATTTGAATGAAAATGAATATACATACTTTATATGCACACAAGAAACATATGAATACAAAAGATACCAAAAAAGGTGCCACAAAAGGCCATAATTAATCAGATTCGTCCATACTACTATTTTCACTGTCGTCACTGCTATCATCACCTACATTAATAATTATATGTTCGTTTTCTATAATATTATCTATTTTCACATCTCTTTCATAATCTTCCCTTATTAATTTAACAGTTCTATTCACAACCTTTTCCCAGTCTCCTTTAGTCACATGTTCACAAGCTTCTTCTAATAATTTTAGCATTTTTTTTGTGGTAAATGGGGGTTCTGTATTGTGTCTTGCAGCATATCCCTTAATTTGAGCCCACACCAACTCAATCGCATTATACTCACAATGGTAAGGCGGTAACCGTATAACTCTGTGCCCATGTTCTAATGCTATTTCGTCAATGACGTATCGGATCTTGGTTGGTTTGTTTTCTTTTAAAAGACGTACTAATTCCGCTTTTAACATATTCATGTTTGCATCTACGCCATTTTTACGAAGCCATGCGACGATATCAGCTTTCTTTTGGGATTGGGCAGGTGGCTTGTCAATTTGCATCGAGTGGTATGGGGCGTTGTCCATAATTATAATAGATGGTTCAGGGAGGCTACACAACATTGAGGTAAACCATTCAGTAAACTTTTCTCCATTCATGTCTTCATGATAGTCTCCAGTGGTTTTTGACGCAAAAGCCATGAGAGAACCTTCGACAAACCCGTTGATGGTTCCGGCGTGACAAATTATAAGTCGCGATCCTTTTCCTACAGGAACTTTGGAAGTAGATGCTGCTGTGTCATCGTTCCAAGAACGGCCTACAGTATGGTTAGCATTAAGCCATGTTTCATCCAAGAACACAACATTTTGCCAATTTTTGATTTCTTTCACTTGCCGTAAAAAAGTATACCTTGCCATCGCTATATCAAATCTTTCCATCAATATTTTGCGTTTGTTACATTTTTTGTATCGAAATCCAATGGTCTTCAAAATCTTCGTTAAAGAACTTTCCCCACCGAAGAATAATCCAGCTTCCTTCAGTGAATGCACCAACTTTTTTCTTGTTGGATACTCCTTCTGTAAATAGTAGCCGTAAACATGTCTTCGGATAGCATCGGCATCAAAGCTATCGATGCCTACGACTGGTTTTGCTCGTTTTCTCTTTTTTGGTGTGTGAAGTTTATTTTCTTCTGTGCCAGTCTCGCCATATTTTTTTTTAGTTATCCGTCTAACAGTTCGTTGTCCAATATTAAGCGCATCAGCTACGCGTTCAACCACTGACGTTATAGGTAAAATTGGCCCTCCATTTTGAGCTTCACGATCGAAATAGTTACGAAGGCGTATTACGAACTCACGTGTCTGACTATTTAGAACAGTTCTCTGCGTACGTTCGGTCATATCGACGAAATACACAACAAAGGGCTTGAACAGAGTCCAAATTAACGAGCAAGGGTCAACAGTAATGCAGTATCAATATTTGAAATCCAAAGCCAGGTCAAAACTATATCACAATCGCATTGCACTGACAGTTTATACTTTTCGAAGCAACGTCAATTCGAAACTGCTTTGTTTTGCATTGAGCATTGACGCGAGTTTGCCGGAGGTAGTAGTTGTGCTAGCCAGCGATCCTATGTGACGATCGTATTAGATTCCATTTTTAAAAATTTTCAATTTAGAAAACCAAATGCCGAGTTGTGGTATATATCATATAAAAATAAAAATTTTACCTTTTGTATGAAACAGCTGATATTTTTTTGCAATTTCAGAGGTTTGTCCACATAGTGAAAATTGTTCATATTCACAAGTACATTCACCCCTTAAATGGTGCAAACTGATTTTTCTACACTTGTATACATTTTAGAAATCAATTTAATAAATAAATTTTGAGTCCTAAACCTAAAACTACATTCGATAAAATTTATGAATCTCTGCACATCACTATCGTCAATAAAGTAATACAATTATTTCCTTCAAAGTCGTTATCAATTAATACGGAACTTCATGAGCGGACAAACGTCAAACCGGCCATCATAGCGTGCCGCTAGTGTACGTTCCAAACATTACGCGATAGACCCCCTGTACTTAGCAATCGTTTGACGTTTCGACGCAATCCGCTGCTGAGCCGAGGCGCCTCGCGAGGACGGCGCGCGGCGGTCGGCGGCTGACAGCGACACAATGGCGGCCAAGCGAAGTTAACGAGCAGCGGACGGGGCCGCGGCGCGACGCTGACAGCTATTGTAATCCGACGCGAGGGTAGCAAGTCAGGAACACCTCTCGTGCACTCGCGCCCCAACGCACGACGCGTTCTTTGTATTACATAACTAGCGGGTTTAGGATTGTAAATCCCTCGGGAACCCTTTGATTTTCTAGGATAAAAAGTAGTCCATGTCACTCTCAAGATCCTCAAATAAGCCCATGCAAAAAATCACGGCGATCCATAGCTTTGTTGCGGCGTGATTGAAGGATAAACCAACAAATGCACACTTTCGCATTTATAATATTAGTATGAAGTATGATTTGATTGCATCGATTCTTTGACTAGTTTTCCGTTGCTTATTGTTTCACAGACAAACGGTTACAGTAGGTATCTGTACCTCAAAATAACCACATCCACAAGTATCCGGTGACGATAGCTGCCCGCGATGTAACAGATACGGTACGTGACTGACTTGTGGTTTCAACCTGATCATGACAGTGTAATGGATGAAATATTCACAAATAACACGATAAAATAAACCTAGCATACCAAAGTTTAGAATTATGTTCTTATTATAACAGTCTTAATAAGTAGGAAATCAGTAATCACTAATCACTAATCACTCTACCCGTTACAATATCGGCATAGACTTTTGTAACGTCTTAGAGTGGAGTTGGCTGAAGATAAAATCAATATTTAATACCTCTATGGTACGATAGATTATAGCAATAGAGTAATTGTCGAAATGGATAGTCGGAGAGAAATAAACGAGAACCACCGTCACTCACCGCGTCGGCGGCCGCGCGCGCGCCTCGCCCTCGGCGCCGCTTCCGTCTGCTGGGCCGCCCGCGCCGCCCGCGCCGCCGCGCTGTGCGACAAACAGAACTTCCTATATGGATGAAATGTTTATTATATAATACTTAGGCTATGTTATAGATGCGCTTCAGCGTTTCAGGTTACATCTAAGGTAACGGCACCTAATTCCGCGGTATTTTCATCAAAACTTGAAAAATCATCAAAAATTAAGCGTTCGCTATACCTTTCTATCGGACTGGCTATTTTTATCTGAAGTGTTATTTGACTTACTCTTGAAATAGGCTAAAAGTTTGATAATTAAACCTTAATTTATATGTAAAATTAAATAAAATATGAAAATAGTCCGGAGCACCTAATTCCGATGTAAAAATCCTTATTCCGATGCATTTGGTACCTAATTCCGAGTGTTCAAAATACAAAAGGAAAAGGAGTAGAAAGAGTACTACAGGGTGTTTAAAAGCCAACTGCATTTATTAAATTTGGTTTCTAAATCAACCTAGTCTCTGTCTTCTTAGATGACTAGTAAAATAATATCACAATCTACCATTAATAATATTCTTATGGTGAGTAATATTAATTACCATAATAAATTATTACTCCTAAATAACATCCAATGTTATCGATACCGGTAAAAAAAAATACTAATATTTATGACCGGTTATTGACCGAGCGAAGCTAGGTCTCAGAGTCTACTTGAGTGAATTTGCACTTGTCCGTCCGTCCGTCTGTCCATCCGACCGTCCGTCTGTCAGAGCCTTATAACTTTTAAATTACTGAAAGTAATTACTTCAAATTTAGATATAAAATGTAAACTGATGGCCTTCAGCCGAATATTGCATAAAAAATTATAAAAATCTTTATTTCAGGGGGCTCTCATAGAAGTGAATGCGAAGGAAAATATTTTTTGTTGCTTTTCATAGGCTCGAGACATATATATTTAAAGACGATTTTGAACAAAGTACAAAAATATATTTTTTTATTTTTTTTTTAAATATATATTTTTTTTTAACTAATGTTCCCTAACCTTTACGGACTACCTATGATGATGATATTAGGTGATGATTTCTGTCAAATTCTTTATCACGATCCTGTACGGGACACCTAAAAGGACATTGGCCTAGTAAGTAAGCCTAAGTATGTCACACTCTCTTTAACATTTCTGCGGTGGTGTCGTGTGATGCGGGTTGTTGCGTTCCCTAAAATATACCGGTTCGAGCTGCTGGAAACCAACTTGGACATTGACCAACGATTCACCAATTTCGTAGATGTCGTTCGTGAAGTGGGACGCAAATACTGTCAGAACGATCATAAAAGGGTGTCAAAGATATCCGAAGATACCCGTAAACTTATGGAGCAGAGACGGGAGACTTCCTCAGCATTGCCTGAGTGGCATACTTTGAACAAGCGCGTCAAGAAGCGAATAAGATTCGACCTCCGGCGCTCCAACACCCGCAATATACAAAATGCGATCGAGCAAAACCGAGGTTCGAAAGTGTTCGCTAAGCGACTTGAGAGGAGCCACTTAACAAAGTTGAGAAACCCCGTCGGTAAAATCGTAACGTCTCAAGCAGAGGTCCTAGAGGAGATCGAACGATTTTACCCTCAACTATACTCCTCCAAAGCTCCAAAAGCGGCTCAAGACACGAACGACAAACGTGCGACATTGACCCGCCACTACACCGAAGACATCCCAGACGTTGACCTTGGCGAGATGCGAATAGCCCTCAATCAACTTAAAAACAACAGGGCACCTGGCGATGACGGCATCACATCAGAGCTTCTACGTGCAGGAGGTACTCCGATCCTGAAAGAGCTAGCAGAGCTCTTTAATGACGTCATTGCAAACGGAACAACGCCAAAAGCATGGAGCAAGAGTGTGGTAATTCTTTTCTTTAAGAAGGGTGACAAGGAGCTTCTGAAGAACTATCGGCCGATATCACTCTTGAGCCATGTTTATAAGTTGTTTTCGAGGGTGATCACAAATCGCCTCGCCCGAGGGCTTGACGATTTTCAACCTCCGGAGCAGGATGGGTTTCGAAAAGGCTACAGCACCGTAGACCACATCCACACCTTGAGGCAGATTATACAGAAGGCCGAAGAGTATAATCTACCACTCTGCCTTGCTTTTGTGGACTACGAGAAAGCCTTCGACTCTATCGAAACTTGGGCTGTTCTGGAGTCACTGCAGAGATGCCAAGTCGATTGGCGTTATATCGAGGTGCTGCGATGTATTTACGATACTGCGTCAATGACCGTCCAAGTACAGTCTCAGCAAACAAAACCAATCAACTTGAGAAGGGGGGTTAGACAGGGGGATGTAATATCCCCAAAACTGTTTAATAGTGCACTAGAAGACCTCTTCAAAACGCTGGACTGGACAGGACGAGGATTTAATATAAATGGCGAATACATCTCACACCTGCGGTTCGCCGACGATGTGGTTACCCTTGCAGAGACTCCAGAAGATCTGGAGCAGATGCTGAGTAGTCTAAGCCGCTCTTCCAGACGAGTTGGTCTCGGGATAAACATGGACAAAACCAAGGTTATGTTCAATCAACATGTTGTCCCGATACCCGTGAACGTCGAAAATGTGGAATCGAAATTGTTTCAGAGTACAACTACCTTGGCCAGACCATACAATTGGGTAGAAACAATTTCGACGAAGAAGCCAACAGAAGGATACGGCTGGGCTGGGCGGCATTTGGAAAATTAAGTCAGGTCTTCTCATCGTCAATACCTCAATGCCTGAAGACGAAAGTCTTCAATCAATGTGTCCTTCCCGTCCTCACTTATGGCGCTGAAACGTGGACACTAACAAAAGGCTTGATCCACAAATTTAAAGTCACTCAGAGAGCTATGGAGAGGGCTATGTTAGGAGTTTCTCTTAAGGACAGGATTCGAAATGAAGAGATCCGTAAGAGAACCAAGGTCGCCGACATAGCTCAAACCATTAGCAAGCTGAAATGGCAGTGGGCAGGCCATGCTTGTCGCAGAAGCGATGGCCGTTGGGGCCGAAAAGTCCTAGAGTGGAGACCGCGAACAAGTAAGCGTAGTGTGGGGCGCCCTCCAGCACGTTGGACTGACGATATAAAGCGGGTGGCGGGAAGTGGCTGGATGAGGAAGGCTGAGGACCGGGTGTGGTGGCGTTCTCTGGGAAAGGCCTATGTTCAGCAGTGGACGTCCGCAGGCTGAGATGATGATGATGATGATGACGTATGCTTTTGTGGACCTTTCCCTCATTGTGGAAACTCTGCATACATAGAATATCTGTTAAGTATATTGTAAAAGTATTTTGAAAAGAGCAACTGCCGAGTTTCTTGCTGGTTCTTCTCGGCAGGAACGGCATTCCGAACCAGTGGTAGACTCATTGACGATTCAAAAGTACTTGTAAAGTTTATTTGAATAAAAAACATTTCTATTCTATTCTATTCTATTCTATTGGGACAGATGTTAGGACTTAGGATTGTATTTAGGAGATACCTACGTCAAGAGACTCCTACTTAGGGGATGATTTAGGTATGTTTAGTGAAAACGGGCATAATAATAATGTCAGTTTTGGTCGTTATGTATCGATTGAATTAATAATCATGGGATACCGTTACCGCGAGTATAAGTCATAAAGCGAGCGAGTAATGACGGTATAAGTCAACGTGGGAAGGCGCCTGTCCGTTTACCTGATTCCCGTTAGTTTCCCGTTAGGGTTGATGTTGGTACCTGTTTTCCAAACCAACAAGGTGGATGCTAATACAGTTAATTGTTAAACGTTAAGTAGGTGCCGGTGGTAGTCTTAACTTGTCATAAAAGCCACAGATTGGCCTACATCAAATAAATAATTTTGAATTTTAATTGGTGTAAATTAGTTTTTACTTTCATGCGGTGTCGTTTAAGTTTAATTGTTTTCTATAATAACTTTTAACTTTATTTATAAAATTAACTAATTAAAACTACGGGTGATTTTTTTGCACGTGGTAATACCAACGTGTCTGGTAAGACCTAATTTCCCGTGGTACTGCCAGTAGTATCACCGGTAGTACCACGGGTAAGTACCCCTTATTTCATTATTGTATTTGCAAATTTTACATAAACATTTTAGATTACGAATGTTATTTTAAATGGCAAATATAATACACTGAAATCGTACACACTGCGGTAATATTGTTAACATCCTGTATTTAACTTCTGTTTATACCACGTAATAAGGTGCTCATAGAACCTAACTCCGATGTATATACATCGGAATAGCGTTTTATAACAAAAAACATGTTTCTTAATTCCGAGTATTAAAAAAGAAAAGATTTTTCCACAGTAAATAAATAAATTATTTCTTAATTGGAATATCTTCGCAAAAATATACTATACTCTCTCAACATTGCATCGAAATACGTATGAACTTAATTTTCCTTTCTTAACTTTCCCATACGATCAGTTAATGAATTACCAAAATAGATAATCTTTGATATGCTATAATTAGTGATTTCGACGCCAAAGTGTACCTCGGAATAAGGTGTTCTTATGCTGATTGACCATTTAATTATTAGAAATCGAAGCAAGAAATGCTTATCATAAAAACAGCCCTGAGAATTAAAAAAATGTTTAGGCCTATGAAATTGCTATTCCGCGGTATACCTCGGCATAAGGAACCGGCTAAAATATTTGGCACCTAATGCCGTGTTATTTTTAATATTCATTTTCAACTTCATTTCTTTACAAAACCTTACAAAAGTTAAGCGTTTTCGATAAAAAATGTAATCCTTCCAATATTTTAACCTAAACAAAAACAAAAACTGTACATAATTAACGAGTAAACACTATTTACAAAATTTAGGTACTCACGTGCACAAGGTTCAGAAAGTATGAAGCGTGCGTTCGGGCCGTCTGCTACCGCAAAATTTTTCGGATAATTTAAAACTTACACACATAAAACCACCCTTTTGGTCAATCAATCACGGAACGATAAACTATCAATTGATTAAAATAGCTTGCAGTGCATATGAGCTTGGTAATGGGTAGAAAAAGCTGTTTTTCTATATACATCGGAATTAGGTGCCAATTTTAGAATCCCTCGGAATTAGGAGCCCTTACCTTAATAGATTATACTCGTAAAAAGTGCGAGTGACAAGTCATTTATTTCGGTAGGGCGCGGCGGTGCGAGGTGCGGTTCCGCTAGATCGGCCCTCAACCAACCGACCGGATCGCATGCATCGCGGGTATGGCTACCTGGCAAGGTTCGGCTGCCGATCGGATTAAGTTGGGATGACAAAAGTTATCGTCGACGTTCGACGACGTGTCGTCCGAAGCGGTTCCCGCGTACCTGTGGTGTGCCGCGTCTCGTGCGCGGTTCGTGCAGAAGAAGTCCGGCCGCACGCGGTGCGCGCGCAGCAGCGCGGCCAGCGGCGCGGCGGCGGCGGGCGCGGCGGCGGCGGACGCGCCCTCGTACGTCTGGTCGGGCAGCAGCATGCCGCGCGCATGGCGCCCCGCGTGCCGCGCTCTCAGCACTCTCGCGCTGACGGCTAGCGACGGTCACATCAACATGTCAATAAGGCAATCCATATGTTACTACACTGCAGTTTACTCTTTCTGTGAAACCTATGCAGCATTCGCCACTGATTACAAAGTATATATAGTCCAGTAGACAAGTAGGTAGTTTCAGATGGAAAAAGGTCAGAAGTTAATGAAACTTTGAGATGTCGTTAAGTGATGGCTAATTAACATTTTCTCAAGTTTTGGACCTCGAGGACCCTGTGCTAAAAAAGGAGGGGGGAAAAGCTGCAAAATTTTCGACCTTCCTCCGGGGTTTCCTCAATAACTTTTTTCCCTTACGTCCTACGGCAAAAGCATTTCTTTACTTTTTTGTAGAATGTTAAATTTTCTACAAGTTTGATAACACAAAAATTTTTGTATGTCATTTAGTTAAGGAGATATGGCGCTTCGAAAAAAAAATTTTTGTCAAAATTCGCTAAAAATCTTTTGTGAATTAGGGTTGAGTGGGCTGAGCGGAGGAATGGGGTGTCCAAAGTTTGTGATTGTAACCAGGTACCATAATAACAACAAAATTTCATCATATTTCGGAAATAACAGAAGAACTAAGGTGGAATTCTGCGTTTTTTGTCGCATGTTTAGCGAATTTTGAAAATGTTTTTATTTTCTAAAGGCCATATCTCAAAAACGAATTGACATATAAAAACTTTTATGTCATCAAACTTGTAGGAAATTTAACGTTCTACAAAAAAATATAGTACCTAATGCTTTTGCCGTAGAACGTAAGGAAAAAAAGTTATTGTGGAAAACCCGGAGGAAGGTCGAAAATTGTGCAGCTTTCCCCCCACCCTCCTCTTTTAGCACAGGGTCCTCGAGGACCAAAACTTGAGAAAATGTTAATTAACGGTCCTTGAATAACATCCCAAAGTTTCATTGACTTCCGACCTTTTTCCACCTATCCCCACTTTTTCCTAACTGTCGACTGGACTATTTTTTCAAAGAGCCATATCTCGGTAACGAATTAACATACAAACATGTTTGTACAGTCAAAATTGTACGAAACTTAACGCTCTACAAAAAATATGAAATGCTTTTGCCATAGGATGAAAGGAAAAAAAGTAATTGAGGAAAAACTGGAGGAAGGTCGAAAAATTTGTTGTTTTTCCCCCCCTCCTTTTTTAGCACAGGGTCCTCGAGGTCCAAAACTTGAGAAAATGTTAATTAACGATCATTGAATAACATCCCAAGGTTTCATTGACTTCCGACCTTTTTCCACCTATCCCCACTACGTACGTAGAAATGCTTTTGCCATAGGATGAAAGGAAAAAAGTAATTGAGGAAAAACCGGAGGAAGGTCGAAAATTTTGTATTTTTTCCCCCCCTCCTTTTTTAGCACAGGGTCCTCGAGGTCCAAAACTTGAGAAAATGTTAAAAGTTTCATTAACTTCCGACCTTTTTCCACCAAACCCCACTTTTTCCTACCTGTCGACTGTCGACAAAATAATATAGTAGAGCATGAGATAGCAGAGGTAGACTTTTCTGTATCCCCATTGGTTTAATTTGTCAGTGAGTATTGAGCGCAGGTCTCCTTTCAGAAAAAGGTATATCAGGCCATATAGTCCAGCACGCTGGCCCGATGCGAATTGGCGGACTTCACACTCCTTCAAGAACATTATGAAGAACTCTCAGGTGTGCAGGTTTCCTCACGATGTTTTCCTTCACCGTTGAAGCAAATGTTATTCTTACATGTTACATGTAAAAATAATATCAACATTTTGACCACAGTCAAATATCCAATTCTCAGAGAAGCAGAACAACATGTTCCTTACTATTTGTTCTTTGACCATTAAAGGACAAAGTAACATTTTAATACATCATTAATTTTTTATGTTAAAAATAGTATGTAGGTACCTAATTTCGGAAAGTTAGAGGCGCGTAACCGGCATTCAAACTACTGTGTTTAAACCCACACAACTTCACACACTTTCTTTTCGTCCCCTGAAAAGGAAGACGAAGTCTAACCAGTACCGTGCCTATAGTGGTCAGACCTCGCCCTCCTGGTGCTTCAGAGAATGTATGTACCGTATGACACCTTCCCGAGCATCGTCCGACACTCTCATTCAGATCGATCTACCGATGGCAGTTCCCTCATCCGCTTACAGAGCACTGTTGAGCGGTGGGCGCAGTTTTATAGGAGTTAAGTCAGAAGTCAGCGGTCCACATGCGGTCTGCCGCTAGGCTCGGGCCGGTCGAAGGCGGGCGTAGCGCTAACGAGGTTCGGCGAGCACTCATTACAGGCGATGAGCTTGCACAAATGATCAGCCACAAACCATCCAAATCACTTTCACATCCAACCACAGCATCCAACACATTGCTGTTACTTTTAATTGCCGCGTAAACATTCAAAATGATGAACTCGTTAGCGACAACCGGCGACGCAGCTCGCGGCGCGGCGCGGCGGCGCGCGCACTTTTTGCTAGGATTCGAGGAATCCACCGACCACTGCGACTTCTCGTGCGGCCTACACTGATAGTGATAACCCACTTGTTAACTTAACAAGTCCACAACATATACGAGTGACACACAACATACACTTGTGATTTCACTATTTAATTCAATCCAATTACTACTTGGATTTTTTGGAAATTCCGGGACGTGGAGAAAATTGTCGCACTAGAACACCTCCAAATAGTCGTTCTGTTCCTGCACAATGTTCTGGAGGTCGGGCTCGGGCGCGCTCCGCACCGGGTACAGCGCACGCGCCGAGGCGCAGGACACGGAGGAGGCGCGAGGCGCGTGCGGCGGCGCGGCTCGCACTGCGCTGCAGCCAGCCGCGGCCGGGCCGCTCCGCGCTCCACACTCGCCACCACCGGCACCGTGCGGGACCAGGGTTGCCGGCGGCAGCTCTGCGAGGGCTTGTCTTCGAGTTCAGTGCGAGAGTGAAGACCGAACCGAGTCGATACACTGAGGTTTAGCTTAGATCATGTTGCTGTTGTAGTAAATGTCACGTGGATTTTTTTAATTTCATAGATACATAAGAAGTATCCTGTATCCTTTCCGAGATGGTGTCATTTCCGTGCCAAGTTTTGTGGAAATCGATTTAGTGGTTGACGCGCGAAAAGGTGACTGATAGTCTAAGGACGAACTTCGCATATTTCAGATAAACCTTTGAACTGTATTATGTTATCAGCATGGGTGATATCATCACGAGAAGTCAGCCCTGCGCGTGCGGCGGCGGGGCCACATCGATGCTCGCGCCGCGTTGGATGCCTCTGCTGAGCCGAGCACGACCTATTACTGGCTTTTCCGCAAAAGGCGACTGCCGAAAACTATACACCATTCAATTTCCCCAAAATATCCACGATCGATAAAGCATCTGCCTTCCTACTGAAGCTACTAGGTTTGAGTAATTTACTTAGTTGTTGTAGTTTATTTAGTTGAGCCTAATGCAGCGCCATTGATGAGGCAAAGATGAGCATTATCTGACAAGTGGAGAAAAGTGCATGAGGAGTGAATGAGTGGAAAATGTTCCGGTCGCGACGGAGGACAGTTCGACGGCCCTCGTCGGCACCCTGCACCCAGTAAGAAGATTATTTACAAAACAGGACGTGACATTTTGCGAGATCTGATTCGGACCATCAAAACTCGTATCGAGTGATCGACTATGTAGGAGTATCGGTGACGTATACATTGTAGGGCGGCGGCGGCGGTCGGCGCGGGAGCCGAGTTGCCAAAACGAGACACGGCGCAGAAAAACGCGCCGCGCCGCGGGACGAGACTCGGCAGTGGCACATTATAAAGTGTAATATAGCGCGCGCCGGACTGCGCAGACGCAGCTCCGCTTCAAAACAACGTTGTTATAATCGATTCTTTAAATCTTTATGAACTAATTAATGGGTCGACGTCGTTAATAGAAAAAAACATTTCACGAGCGAGTCCTCATATTGAGTATTTGTAGGTACTTACTTATGCTCGCGTGCCTTTCAAATTAGTGCTGTTAAAGTTATAAACAGCTCAGCTCAAATTTTTTAACTATTCCAAATCATAATACTACCTGTCCCTGGACTTAGATCTACTCGTCGCGCCAATGGACGATGTAGTCACAGAAGGAAACGGACTAACTTCAAAGGGTAATGGTATAGTTTTATTAAGTTGGTTTAAATAGTAATAGCCGAGCGGTTTAGATAGTAATCTAAACGGCTCGGCAGTAGATAGATTTGCTGGTAGGATGATATAACAGATAACTCGCCATGCGCGAAGCCTCACCCACCACCGCACACTAAAACATGTTCTCACCTCATTAAATCATTTTCAATCCCAACAAATTCGAGACTATAATTGTATAAAGTGCTACATTTCCACGCATGGAAAAGACTGTGTTATTACGAGTATACGCAGCAGCCACCTCGGCAGCGGCGCGGTCCGATTCAAACGTCACCTCGCATTAAGATCGTGTGCAGAGATAGCTGCGAGCCCTGCGTCCGCTCCCGGCTGCGCATGCGCCGAGCCGCCGAGCGCTGTGCTGCTAACAAACTAGGGTAACTATATGAGTCCACTTTTAAATGGGATACAGGCTTTGACTATACACGATAGTAAATATATAATACGTCTATGGATACAGGCTAAATCAGCGCACTACCCGCTACATTGTGCATTGGTAAGACGGAACTTTTATCTCGTACGTGTAGAAAGGGACCTTATCAAAAAGTGTCCTAGTTTATGATCTGTCTAGGTAGATTTAAGAGTTGAAGGAATGATTACCACGTTTATCGTATGAGTCGTTCTTTTGTTCACCATGTACCTACCTACTTAACATAGTTTTTATAAGCCAGCATTGTTTTTTTTGGTTGGATTTTCGACAAAATAAATTGGAGATGTACAATGTACATCGTACCTGCGGACTGGGCCACTTTACCTACAAGATTGAAAATTAGGGACGAGGAGAGATTATATAATTCTTTCTGACATTAGAGAAAGGATTAAAACTTCTCAACATCTAATCTAAGTACTTAATCTTATACAAACGTCTTGTCTCGCCGACGCACGACGCATGACGCGCGTCTTTTACTTCGTCAACTTTTAGTTGAACCACTATTTAGTTGTGTTTCATAAGTTTATAGGAAGGTACTGCGATCATAGAATGTGCGCAAACTATCAACACGATAGTTGCTCGACAAAAAAATCAAAAAGCCATATCGATTTGCTTTTGACTATAGTTTATGTGTGTGGAATTCACGAAAAGTATCTACACAACTCGACTAAACAATTTAGTCGATGTAAAGTTGTATTTATGCGCCTGTCAAGTCGCTCTACATTTTTTGTAACGTATTAGCCGAGAGACAGCCGTGATAAATAATTTCTACCGTGCGTGTGACGTGCGTGTGACGTGCAACACGTTGCCTCCCGTCTTAAATATTGTTATATTAGTTATTCATTTCACGTCAAAGTATTTCATTACTGGTTTTGTCGCCGACTGTTATAATTTTATTATTTTAGGGAGTAATTAAAACACTTTTTACTTATTAGCTGTCAGACCACAAAGTATATTTTTTTCATAGAGTAGAGCCACAGACAATATTTATTTTTATAGATTCAGGACCAGAAACAAAATTATTACAATTCCTAACCTATTCCTAACACACTCCCCTAATTTTGTTTCCTTTAGCTTTTACAATTTTTCCTTAAAAGTATACATAAATTTTTCTTACTTTATGACAAGTTATACAAAATTACTAGATATTAATGTTAAGTTTTATAGACTTAAGTACAATATAATATTATAATAAATTATATAAACAAAAAATGCTGTTTAATTTTTTTTTTTTTTGAAGTTTTAAAGTTTACTTTTATTCTTACACTAGACATAGGTAGTTATACAATTTTAAATTTGATTTTTAGGCTGTTTAGTGCAGCAATTGCTACACTAGCGGCACGCTATGATGGCCGGTTTGACACATTACAATAGTGATGTGGAATGTCAATTTATTCTCGAACAAAAAACAATTAAGTTTTGTTTTTGTACCTGATTAAATAGGTTTAATAAAACAAAAATGTATATGTTTATTTAATTTATTTGAACGAACTGAATATTTGAATGAAAATGAATATACATACTTTATATGCACACAAGAAACATATGAATACAAAAGATACCAAAAAAGGTGCCACAAAAGGCCATAATTAATCAGATTCGTCCATACTACTATTTTCACTGTCGTCACTGCTATCATCACCTACATTAATGATTATATGTTCGTTTTCTATAATATTATCTATTTTCACATCTCTTTCATAATCTTCCCTTATTAATTTAACAGTTCTATTCACAACCTTTTCCCAGTCTCCTTTAGTCACATGTTCACAAGCTTCTTCTAATAATTTTAGCATTTTTTTTGTGGTAAATGGGGGTTCTGTATTGTGTCTTGCAGCATATCCCTTAATTTGAGCCCACACCAACTCAATCGCATTATACTCACAATGGTAAGGCGGTAACCGTATAACTCTGTGCCCATGTTCTAATGCTATTTCGTCAATGACGTATCGGATCTTGGTTGGTTTGTTTTCTTTTAAAAGACGTACTAATTCCGCTTTTAACATATTCATGTTTGTTTTATTCATGTTTTAATCAATTTAATAAATAAATTTTGAGTCCTAAACCTAAAACTACATTCGATAAAATTTATGAATCTCTGCACATCACTATCGTCAATAAAGTAATACAATTATTTCCTTCAAAGTCGTTATCAATTAATACGGAACTTCATGAGCGGACAAACGTCAAACCGGCCATCATAGCGTGCCGCTAGTGTAGAATCATTCTTAAAGGACTACTGTTTATCACAGGACTGAAAATCTCATGATAGTCAATTCCCTCTCTTTGCTCAAATCCTCGAATCACTAGACGAGCTTTGTAATTTCCATCATCCTTTATTTTTAATATCCATTTATTACTTAGAATCTTTTTTCCTTTAGCTTCTTCGTTGCTTACTACTTTCCAAACTTTGTTTTCAATTAAAGAATTTTTTTCGTCTTGTATAGCCTTTGGCCATTTATGTTTATCTTCACTATTAATTGCTTCGTTGTAAGTAATCATTACATAATCTTCATATCTCTTAGGTGGATGTCTTTGTCTTTTTACTCTTGTGGGTATGGTATTAATATCAACTTGACTTGTATCTGTTGTGGTTTCTGGTATATTTAATTCTTCTTCATTCATCTTTAATTCTTCTTCAGTTGGTATATCTTGTTGTATTACTTCTTCTGTATTTTCTTGTATTATCTCATTGTTGTTTGTATTTTCTTCATTTATTATTGGTTCTTCAATTTCTTTTTCTGTATTATCTTTAGTTTGAGAAGAGCTGATTGTAAATTCAATTATGTCCTCTTCTTCAATTTCATGCGTTTTACTTTTATCTTGATATTTATTGTTTTCTTGATTTTTACTTTTTACAAATTTTATGTCTCTTCTTATAATTATTTCTCTGTTCACAGGATTCCAGAGTCGATATCCAGTTGGAGCATAGCCAACCATTATAAGTTTTTCGCTTCTTTGGTCAAGTTTCTTCAAAGGTGTTAGTAATTTTGAATACACTTCTGAACCAAATGTTTGTATGTTTTTAACGTTGGGTTTTTTTCCAGTCCACATTTCTATGGGGGTTTGATTTTCACCATCTCGTGGGGTTCTATTTAACAGATAAGTTGCTGCTTGTATTGCTTCACCCCACATCTCGTGTTCCAGGTTAGACTCATACAACATTGCTCGTGCCTTTTCCAATAAAGTGCGGTTGAAGCGTTCCGCCTTGCCATTTAACTGCGGAGTGTAGGGTATTGTGTAGTCTATTTTGATACCTTTGTTTTTACACCATTCTTTAAGATTGTTACTTGAATATTCTCCACCACCATCGCATCGTATGATGCTTATTTTTAGGTTATTGTGTCTTTCAACTTCTTGTACATAATTTCTTAGATGCATAAATACTTCACTTTTATTAGTTAATAGATAGACCTGAGTGTAGTTTGTGAAATCATCGATAAATGTTAATACATATTTCTTTTCATTCCAGGTTGTAGGTGAAATTGGACCACACACATCAGTGTGTATTGTATGTAATTTTCTTTCAGAATTTTGTCGAGTATGAAATGGAATTCTTGTTTGTTTTGCCCTCATGCAGATGTCACAAGTCGAGTTCAGTGTGTCTACTTCTTTATTTGTTAAATTTATGCCATTTACTGATTTAATAATATTTTTCAATGTTTCCTTTCCAGGGTGGCCATATCTACGATGCCAATCTTCAGCTGTTTCTTTGTCGTAGGAAATCAAGACATTTTCTTCAGTATTTGTTTTAATATTTATGTTATATAAACCATTATTATTTTTTTCACCTTGAAGTATTATTTCGTCATCCTTTTTAATAACAACATTATCTTTTGTGAATATGACAACTCCTTCTTTCTCTGTTATAGCATTTACTGACAATAAATTTTTCTCTAATTTTGGAACATATAACACATCATCAAAATTGCAGGTTTTTGTTTCTATTGTACCTTTATTGCTGGCTGTCATTATTTTATTTTTCTCTGCTGTTTTAATCTCTATTTGACAATCAGTTTTGTTATGTAAAATTGAGTGGTTATTTGTCATATGACTGGTGCAGCCGGAATCAATTATGAAGTTCTCATTTATGGCGAGAAAAGAAACTTGTTTTTCATGCTTTTTCCTAAAAAAACAGTCTTTTTCCTCATGATTACTCTTCTTACAAATTTTGCAGAATAACTTTTCTTTGTTTTTATAAAAACAATTGATTTCTTGGTGATTCTTTTTGTGACAGATTTTACAAGATTTGAACCTATTTTTGTTTTCATTATAGGCTTTAAATGCAACATTTTCACTATTATTTATGTTTGTTAAGCGTTTTTCTTCTGCTAATAATCTTGAAGTTAAATTATTAATTGTTTTATCAGAGGTTATAGTGGACTCCCATGCTGTTATGAAACTATTGTACTGTTCAGGTATAGTTGAAAGAATCTTTGAGATAAGCATGTTATCATTTATTTGTTCACCAAGGCAGTTTAGTTGATATGCTAGGTTTTCAAGAGAGCTGATATGGAATGTCATGTCATGTTGCTTGTTATAAGAATATTGAAAGAATTCTTGCAGAGTGTTACACTTTTGTTGATCACTCTTTTGCTCAAAAATGAAGCTAAGTTTGTTAAACATTTGTGATGCGGTTTTACATGACAATAAAAGTGGTAGATGTTTACGGTCGATTGTACTCGTGATGATTTTCTGGGCTTGCGCATCTTTTTTCAAATCTTCTTTATCCTCGTATGTTATATTTTTAGGATCGTGTACGATTTCATACAGGTCGTTACTACGAAAGTGAATGTCTATTTGGAATTTCCATAAGATGAAAGTCTTTACATTTGATAAACGTTGTATGCGAGAGATAGCGTCCCTTTCCTCCATCTTGTTTTAGTAAGGTAATTTACGACACGGGTGGACACGGGTTTTTATTTCACTTACCGGTAAGCCAGTGGCTTTTATTGTTTATCAGTTTTTACTTTTACTACTTTTTTAATCCGTTAATCGGAACCACGCTCTGCTACCATGTTATAATTTTATTATTTTAGGGAGTAATTAAAACACTTTTTACTTATTAGCTGTCAGACCACAAAGTATATTTTTTTCATAGAGTAGAGCCACAGACAATATTTATTTTTATAGATTCAGGACCAGAAACAAAATTATTACAATTCCTAACACCGACTTCGTCCGCATTACGTTTTTAGTTATCCCGAAGGAACCCTTTGTTTGAAAATCCAAGATGAAAGTTGCGTCTCCTCTCTACCTATGTCACTCTCGTGGTCTTTAAAAGAACAAAGTCGACCCAAGTAACAGTCCAATAAAGTTACAAACAAACAGACTTTCGCAAAATATTCGTCTGTTTAAAAAGTCAGGACTTTTGAAAGTCAAGAGTTTTTCCATTTATTTCACCTTTCCACATTATTATGTGCATATTTTATTTTTAACTAAGTTCATTCAGATTTATTTTTCTGTAAATATATATCAAACTGTTTGATTCATCGATGACTCTTTCACAATGTTGCTACAACCCAAGTTTATAAGCTTTTATTTAACTTGGGATGTAGGTATGTATGTACCTATGTATGTTTAGGTCAAATCTTGCTACACTAGCGGCACGCTATGATGGCCGGTTTGACACATTACAATAGTGATGTGGAATGTCAATTTATTCTCGAACAAAAAACAATTAAGTTTTGTTTTTGTACCTGATTAAATAGGTTTAATAAAACAAAAATGTATATGTTTATTTAATTTATTTGAACGAACTGAATATTTGAATGAAAATGAATATACATACTTTATATGCACACAAGAAACATATGAATACAAAAGATACCAAAAAAGGTGCCACAAAAGGCCATAATTAATCAGATTCGTCCATACTACTATTTTCACTGTCGTCACTGCTATCATCACCTACATTAATAATTATATGTTCGTTTTCTATAATATTATCTATTTTCACATCTCTTTCATAATCTTCCCTTATTAATTTAACAGTTCTATTCACAACCTTTTCCCAGTCTCCTTTAGTCACATGTTCACAAGCTTCTTCTAATAATTTTAGCATTTTTTTTGTGGTAAATGGGGGTTCTGTATTGTGTCTTGCAGCATATCCCTTAATTTGAGCCAATTAAAAGCAAATCCAAAGCCAGGTCAAAACTATATCACAATCGCATTGCACTGACAGTTTATACTTTTCGAAGCAACGTCAATTCGAAACTGCTTTGTTTTGCATTGAGCATTGACGCGAGTTTGCCGGAGGTAGTAGTTGTGCTAGCCAGCGATCCTATGTGACGATCGTATTAGATTCCATTTTTAAAAATTTTCAATTTAGAAAACCAAATGCCGAGTTGTGGTATATATCATATAAAAATAAAAATTTTACCTATTGTATGAAACAGCTGATATTTTTTTGCGATTTCAGAGGTTTGTCCACATAGTGAAAATTGTTCATATTCACAAGTACATTCACCCCTTAAATGGTGCAAACTGATTTTTCTACACTTGTATACATTTTAGAAATCAATTTAATAAATAAATTTTGAGTCCTAAACCTAAAACTACATTCGATAAAATTTATGAATCTCTGCACATCACTATCGTCAATAAAGTAATACAATTATTTCCTTCAAAGTCGTTATCAATTAATACGGAACTTCATGAGCGGACAAACGTCAAACCGGCCATCATAGCGTGCCGCTAGTTTAGATGAATTAGAACCACTTCCCGGTTTTCGATTGAGCTGAAATTTTGCATGTATGTGTAAATCGAATGACGATGCAATATTATTGTAACATGGAGCTGATCTGATGATGGAGCTGGAAGATATCGGAACTCTGCAATAAAACGACGTAAACCTCACGTGACGTAACCACAGATACACACGTCAAACTTATAACACCCCTCTTTTTGTCGGGGGTTAAAAATATATAGAAGCTTGTAATCAGCAATGTTCAAAAACGTTTAACTAGATAGCCTGTAGTAGGTAGGTAGGTGTGAAAGATATTACCTAGGTACCTACTTACTCATGAAAGTGGCGGGGCTCTACCGCCTAACTGCCCGAATATATTCTCGATTCTCGAAATAAATTTTTGAGTTCCTATACCTAGCGTAGCCAGGATTTCAGGTTCCAGAGGGCAGCAGGGGCAAAGAGCAAGAGGGTTTAAGGAAGTAATCCTATAGGGACTCTTCTGGGCCCGCTACACCAGCCATTTAAATATCTACTCTACACCAGTTATTCATTATGTATCCTACTTAGATAGATACATATTATATCTTTTATCTACTCCAGCATCGAAAAGTTCCAATTTCGAATTTGACAGCTGAATCGAAATGAACCCTCTTTCGGCTTTGCTTCTCATTTCGATGCAGCTCGTTGTATGGGTGCTGAATCGAAATGGTTATCTTCTTAAAATAGGATACCTAAAGCTAAGGCTCTGAGTTCTGGCACTTTTGTACAGTTCATACGACAGAGGCGCCACAGGCGGCTGGTGGCGACTTACGGAGTTACTTTTTGTTACTTTATTGAGCCTACTACGGCGTATTTTGTTTTTTTTAGTGATTTTATTTTCCTTGTCGTAGATAAAATCTTGTATGCAACTGATCGTAATTAGTCATTTTAATTCTCGTACTATCCTATTTTGATACTCGGCAAGCCTCGTATCAAAAACAGCACTCGAATTAAAATGACCCTCATTACGATGCAGTTGCATAAATAGCTATTAAAGTCGCAGACCGCTTTCGCTGAAATCCGGAAGTCATCACGGATGGTCGACAAATGGCAAACGATATATCGCAATTACGTTTTCCATTTATCACGACTCCATACTCCCGTTTCTGTGGAGCGACTAGCGAGTGCAAATTGTCCCGAGACGCGGAATGGAAACGACCATAGATAGTGGAATTCCGTTATCTATGGAAACGACGGAATACTATAATAATTAGCTTGATGATCATGGTAGGTAGGAAATAGATGGAGATGAAGTATATAAAGTAATTACTAGTCAAGCCGGGTGCCATCCGCCATTTTATGAGTGTTATGTACAACACATTATGTATTCACTCTTATTGGTTGAACTTCAGCTGTCAGCCTGTCAAGTAGTTGCGTGTTGTTGGATTTGTGTCAATGGAGTATCGACTTGTCGATATTATTATAGGTGACGTTAAACGACTTGAATAAATTCTAATGCATTACTGCTCATCACCATATTATCAGATAATACAAGAAGTTTGGTGTTTACAGTTGAAATTTATATCATTTGTCCGGTTATTTTAATACTTCACATAAATAATAAATGCTAGAATCTAATACCTCTATATAATAGATGATAATGTCCGTGTTTTCTGCTGTCGTTTAAGATTTTTTTCCATGGAAACTCCTCAACTTTGCAGGATTCTATCTCTATAGGTAGGTACAAAATTTCATCGAAAACAACTAAAAATATCGGCCGTTTAAACGTAGCAGACAGGTAGACAGACACATTTCGCATTTTAATAAATAAGTTGACGGTACGAAGTTCGCCGGGTCAACTAGTATTCTATATTTGTTTATTTATATGTAGGGCATGCAGATAGCTGTCTCATGCTAAGCACGTCATGTTTCGACTCTACCACCGCTTATAGAAAGAAATTCTACTACTATGAGCCAGCAAGTTGCTCTTTTAATGAAAAGAAATAGTGGTTTATAATTAACAAACGATTGATACATATTATAATTTATAAATGAGTACTTTTTTATATATGGTGATCTGTTTCAATTTCACAAAACGGCAGCGAAACTGTTTGGATATTCCAAGATATTTAAAAACCTAAATCCACGCGAATAATATGTACCTGATAGAGTACAAACGTACGTTACGTAATTATTATTACCTATAAATACTACGTATACATAAATGCTTGATTATCGCTTCACTTCTTATCGATGTCGATAGTTTCGAAGCACACTCCCTAATGGGCGGCCATTTTATGAGATTTTTTCTGTTGGTATACACCCGATTTTTGTAGGTAAGGCACCTCCATGTATTTGCTACCTTCATGTTGATGATGATGATTTGGTATAATTTTTTAAACGACATCAAAAAAGAGAGGTTCTCAATAATAGCTTAGATCATAGATACCATTGTCTATGGATGTTAGATATTCCATAACTCAGTCAAATCTGAACCGTTTTCAATTTTTTTTTATTTGAATGGGCAAACGGTCGTTGAATATCTTATGAATATGTTCGGTAATGCAGGACGGAACTCCTTATGAATAAGAGTAAATCGCTCGCGATCAGAGAATTTGCAGATTGATTCTATTAAGCTACAGTAAAAAGCTTAAAATAATAATATTTAAAAATTCTTTTTAAAAACCGACTTCAAACGCCACTACAAAGTAAGTATAAATTATTTTAATTTGTAGTTAGTCGGGCTACCGTTGCGCATCGGTTTATTGTTACTTTTTAGGCCCGCTCAACTTCAACTTATGTGTACACTGTACAAACTCACTACAACTATAAACTAAAATTGTTATTTTAATTAGGAAATTTTTTATAACCTAAGGATAGCTTATTAAGATACCTAAAAATTTTCCTGATAATAAGTATTATTAATCCTCCCCTTTCCTGTCCAACTAAGCATAAACCTTGTGCTAGGAGTAGGTACTACTATCCTTACTCTATGGTACGATTTGGTACGATTGGTAGGTACTCCGGCTCGAGCGACGCGACGACGTCTCAATAAAGACATTGACATTTTTTCCTGAACATTCTGCGGAACTGGTACATGTCTATCGCGTGATCTATGTTAACGCATCAATAAGGCAGCACGACTCGCATACTACTGCAGCTGGCGAGTGGCGACTATCAACGCCGATGACGCCGTGTGGGGTGCCGGCTGATTGGGACCCTGTACTGTAAACGCATGCTTGTAGCACGTACCTACATACCTACCGCCCGCCGCAGCTAACACACCACATCCTAACTACTTACTTTGACATGAGACATCCTTAACCAACATTAGAAAGTGTTTGTTTGTTGGTTTTCCTTCTATCGCGCAGCAACGGAGCAACAGATCGACGTGATTTTTCGCGTGCGTATAGTGCATACATTCTTCTAACATCAACACATCTATTGGCCACTTTTTATTCCATAAATTGAAAGATCTGTAAAAACTAAATGCCCGCGGACGAAGTCCAGGTAGGTAAAAGAAAGCTAACTAAGTAGGTATAACTTCTATGCAAATTAACAATTATTATTTAGTATATAACATAAAATCTAACCCAAATATTAATGTGTCGAATTAGCAGGTAGGTACATACATAAATAAATGTTTACATCTCTCATATTCGGTAAGTAGGTCCTTATTACCCCCAAATGGGGCTTGTAAGTGACCAATTAGCGCTCTAGGGTAATAATGTAGCTAGAAAAGCCCTAGGGCGGTAAGTAATTAAAAAAAAACTCTTCACTCTTTCAAAAAGTTCGCGTACATCTATGACAAAAGAGGTCGCTTCGCTATTCAGCCTTGTCTTTGTATGAGTATAATAGTCATCAATTTTAAATATCGAACGGCGAAGCTCAATTTCGTTCTTGGAAAAAAAAAATTAAAAAAAAAGATGAAAAAAGGCAGTAATAGAAAACTTTTACTTTAAATATTGTTTGCTTTTGGGATTTTTTTATAATTACATGCTAATTAGGAAAAAACATGAGTTCTGCAAGTGATGAAGATATAAGCTGCACTCCCGATTCAATGAAAATGGAAGCTGAAGCAGCAATTAACAATATTTTGCCTGAAAGTTCTAAGGAGAGATATTTGAAAACTTACGACGAGTTCATGAAGTGGCGAAAAGAAAAACGAGTAAAGTCTTTATCTGAGACATACTTTAGTGAGCTATCAAAAAAGCTGCAGCCATCTAGTTTGTGGTGCATTTTTTCAATGTTAAAAGCAACTATGAGTACTAAACACGACATCAATATCAAGAACTTTTCAAAATTTAAAATGTTTTATTCTTGTAATGCCGGTTTTTTCTACTTACCTCACAATCGAGATGGCAGAGTAGTTAGCTCGGGTGTAAACATCAATTGCACCCTCGAACTATAGGCGCCCTCGCTGCGCTCGTGCGCCTAAATATCTCGGGCTGCAATTGATGCCTTACAGCCCTTGGCTACTAATCTACTATTTATCTTTTCTCTGATCTCAGCTTGAGATCTCACTATCCCATTTTGAGTACCTCTGTATATTCATTTCATTTGTATTTGGGTATATATTTTTGACGTGATAACGTGACGAAAAAGTGTCACGTTCCGCCAGAGCCTGCGCGTGCTAGCGAGAGCGCGGAACAAGCGATAGAGAGGCACGATCGGGCCAACCGTTGGTAGAGCGCCCGCCAGTCATCGCGTGCGCGCCGCGGTTAACGGTCATCAATGTTCCTTTAAGACGTTATCACGTAAAACTATCGTCAGTAAACCGACTTTACAGACAACCAATTTTTTGTTTCTTTTTATGTCAATGAATAAAATAAACGATATTTTATTCTATTCTACTTTTCTACCCGGCTCGCTTACCTTGTATCCGTATCCACTATCCTACAGTACACAGTACGCCTTCACTTCAGTGGCAGTTCTCCCAATTCCCACTACGGAGACAAGTTGCTCCGTATCTACTCGAAAACTATTTGCCTACTTCTTTTTGAGGTCTATGACTCTATTTTAAAGACTTCAATGCCAAACCAGGTACAATGCAATTATTCTATTTTTACGCCCGCAACGCAACCAAAAATATTATGAACCAACGCGATACTCGCAAGTTGCGTCGGTGTGGAAATTCGTTTCTGATCTTCCCGTGTGACTTGTGAGAACAGGCTGAGTGCGTGAACACTAAACAGTGGTGCCTGTCGGACAGACTCCAGGCTCCGGCAGCTGGGCGTCGCACAGCACGCGCCGCACGCATCGTCTCGTCAAATTACGATAGAGTCAGACCCACCGTACCTCTGGTGGTACCGTGTATGGTGGAAACTACCGCACCAGCAGGCCTAGCATGCACGCGCGACAAAATTTTATCTACCCCTTTTCTCGTATTATCTCGTTCGAAACAAACATGGTTGCACACATGGTCTCGTCAAAAGTAGAGATCCAAATATTTTCTCTACGAAGTCTAACATGGCGAGTGGCGACGTCATTTTCTCGAATTTTGAAGTTTAAAAGAGTAACTATTAAATCAGTCTACATCATCGACAATATCTCTCTCTCTCTCTCTTCGCGAGATATGACTTCGACGTGCATGCTAGGCCTGCAGGTAAGTGTTGTATCATTTAGTTAAAATCACTTTGACAACAATAGTTTTGTATTTTTAATATTAATATCTTCGGTACTAACGATATTTGCTACTAGCGATAGCGACAAGCCACTGAGGCACGCGACAGCCCATAGCGATTAGCGAGTAGAAAGACACGCTACTCAACAGCACTATACTTAGTCATGGAATATTATATGGCTAGCCTAAGTATGTCACACTCTCTTTAACATTTCTGCGGTGGTGTCGTGTGAGTCGGGTTGTTACGTTCCCTCAAATATGGTTGAGCGAAGCAATGGCTGGGTCATGCGTCATGCTCGTGAACGGGTGCCACCAGCGCAATGGGGCTACTTTCTGTCTGCCCGTCTTGACGTGTGTTGAATTATAATTAGAAATAATTACGTATGCTTTTGTGGAACTTCCCATCATTGTGAAAACTCTGCATACATAGTATAATGTAAAAGTATTTTGAAAAGAGCAACTGCCGAGTTTCTTGCTGGTTCTTTTCGGCAGGAACGGCATTCCGAACCAGTGGTAGACGCATTGACGATTCAAAAGTACTTGTAAAAGTTTATTTGAATAAAAAACATTTCTATTCTATTCTATTCTATTATTTCACTATATTAATATACCTACCTATTATATTTTCATTATATATTTTAAAGTATATTTTCAGTGTGCCTTGCAGTGATAGCCTAGTGGTTAGTACTGAGGTCTCCTATTCGGGGTCGCAGGTTCGATCCCGGGCACGCCTCTCACTCTTCTATAAAAAAAAAAGTTTTATAAGTTAAGTGCGTTTAAGAAATTATATTATGTATATCACAATCCTCATCCTGGCATACTATTCCTTCGGGCGTGCCGCAGGGCTGCCTACTAGGACCTCTGCTCTTTATTATTTTTATTCAAGACTAGCTGATGCCCGCGACTTCATCCGCGTGGATTTAGTTTTTAAAATCCCTCGTGAACACTGATTTTCCGGGATAAAAAGTAGCCTATGTCACTCTACACTTCTACAGGTCCTCAACTATAGTACCCATGCAAAAGATCACGTCGATTCGTGGCTCTGTTGTGGCGTGATTGAAGGACAAACCAACAAACAAACACACTTTCGCATTTATAATATTAGTATGATTAGAATACTAAATTGTATAGGAAATCACTGTAACATTACGTCCATACGATGTATTACATCCATACCTACTATGTAGTATGTAGGTATAATGATCGTTTGGTAAAATCTGACGCCAGGGCTGAGGGCTATCCACGCTGGCTATATACGATAAAGCACGCATGCCAGCTTAAGATGAGCCGTACATTCAAAGTATCCTGTAGATTCCGGGGTTCAAGTTATTTGGGCCTTTTACTGAAGATTGTGATGTCTATAATTTCTGAACTACTAAATTGACGACCTTGAAATAATTACAGGACAATCTCTAACGTACCTGCTTTCTAACAAAAAAAGAATGAATGAAATCGGAATACGCCTTAATGAATTACAGCTAAATACACCTTTTGACTTTCATCTCCTCTCCCAAGGGAACCGTGCTGAATTTCGGGATAAAAAGTATCCTATATTATACCTCGTAGTATGAACTTAAATCATGCCAAGTTTCATTTAAATCCGTCCAGTAGTTTCGGCGTGATGCGCGGCCAAGATACAGACAGACAGACAGACAGACAGACAGACAGACAGACAGACAGACAGAGAGACAAAAAATTAAAAAAAAATTGTTTTGGCTTCAGTATCGATTATAGAGTGCCCTCAAACAAAAATTTTCAAAAAAACTTCAATGTACAGAATTGGACCTGTTACAGTTTTATTATATTACTAGCTGATGCCCGCAACTTCGTCCGCGTGGATTTAGTTTTTAAAATCCCTCGGGAACACTTTAATTTTCCGGGATAAAAGTAGCCTATGTCACTCTCCAGGTCCTCAATTATACCCATGCAAAAAATCACGTAGATCCGTGGCTCTGTTGCGGCGTGATTGAAGGACAAACCAACAATCAAACACACTTTCGCATTTATAGTATTAGTAAGTATGATTAGAATATTAAATTACATAGGAAAACACTGTAATATTACGTTCATACGATGTATTACATCCATACCTACTATGTAGTATGTAGGTATAATGATCGTTTGGCAAAATCTGACGCCTTTGGAGTAGTTTGACTTTGACAAAATAGTATCCACGATGGCTATATACGATAAATTACGCATGCCAGCTTAAGATGAGCCGTTCATTCAAAGTATCCTATAGATTCCGGGGTTCAAGTTATTTGGACCTATACTGAAGGTTGTGATGTCTATAATTTCTGAACTACGAAATTGACGACCTTGAAATAATTACAGGACAATCTCTAAAGAACCTGCTTTCTAACAAAAAAAGAATGGATTAAATCGGAATACGCCTTAATGAATTACAGCGAAATACACATTTTGACTTTCATCCCCTCTCCCAAGGGAACCGTGCTGAATTTCGGGATAAAAAGTATCCTATATTATTATACCTCGTAGTATTAACTTAAATCGTGCCAAGTTTCATTTAAATCCGTCCAGTAGTTTCGGCGTGATGCGCGGCCAAGATACAGACAGACAGACAGACAGACACAGACAGACAGACAGACAGACAGACAGACAGACAGACAGACAGACAGACAGACAAAAAATTAAAAAAAAATTGTTTTGGCTTCAGTATCGATTATAGAGTGCCCTCAAACAAAAATTTTCAAAATATCTTCAATGTACAGAATTGGACCTGTTACAGTTTTATTATATTATAGATAGACTAGCTGATGCCCGCGACTTCGTCCGCTTGGATTTAGTTTTTAAAATCCCTCGTGAACACTTTGATTTTCCGAGATAAAAAGTAGCCTATGTTCTCAACTATAGTACCCATGCAAAAAATCACGTCGATCCGTGGCTCTGTTGTGGCGTGATTGAAGGACAAACCAACAAACAAACACACTTTCGCATTTATAATATTAGTAAGTATGATGAGAATATTAAATTACATAGGAAAACACTGTAGTATTACGTCCATACGATGTATTACATCCATACCTACTATGTAGTATGTAGGTAATGATCGTTTGGCAAAATCTGACGCCTTTGGAGTAGTTTGACTTTGACAAAATAGTATCCACAATGGGATAAATTACACATGCCAGCTTAAGATGAGCCGTTCATTCAAAGTATCCTGTAGATTCCGGGGTTCAAGTTATTTGGACCTATACAGAAGATTGTGATGTCTATAATTTCTGGACTACGAAATTGACGACCTTGAAATAATTACAGGACAATCTCTAAAGAACCTGCTTTCTAACAAAAAAAAGAATGGATTAAAACGGAATACGCCTTAATGAATTACAGCGAAATACACATTTTGACTTTCATCCCCTCTCCCAAGGGAACCGTGCTGAATTTCGGGATAAAAAGTATCCTATATTATACCTCGTAGTACTAACTTAAATCGTGCCTAGTTTCATTTTAATCCGTTCAGTAGTTTCGGCGTGATGCGCGGCCAAGATACAGACAGACAGACAGACAGACAGACAGACAGACAAAAAATTAAAAAAAAATTGTTTTGGCTTCAGTATCGATTGTAGAGTGCCCTCAAACAAAAATTTTCAAAATATCTTCAATGTACAGAATTGGACCTGTTACAGTTTTATTATATTATAGATAGAAGATAGATAGATTATAGATATTGACACTTGTTTCCATAATTCTAACATTTTGCTTTTTGCTGACGATATGAAAATTTTTAGAGTAGTAAATAACTACACGGACCAGAGCCTTCTTCAGGAAGATCTACTAAGGCTTGATCAGTATTGTAAAGTGAATAGATTGGACCTTAACGTTTCTAAATGTTTTGTCATATCCTTCACACGCAAGCACAATTTACATAGATCCTCATACAAATTAAAGGGTCAAGAGCTGGATCGTGTATCCACTATACGGGATCTAGGTGTCACAGTTGACACTAAACTCCTATATGATAAACATGTGGACCAAATTGTAAGCAAGGCTTCAAAAATGTTGGGATTCCTAATCCGTTCGTCCAAGGACTTCTCCAAACTTAAAACAATTAAAGTTCTTTACTGTGCCCTAGTGAGAAGCAACCTTGAATATGCATCTCAAATTTGGAACCCCCAATATGAGGTGTATATTCAACGTATTGAAAGAATCCAGAAAAAATTCATTCGATTCCTCAAATACAAATTTAAACTTAAGTCTAATATGACCTATGAAGTTACTTGTGCTCAGTTACACCTCCTGCCACTAGCCATTCGAAGAAATATAAGTGATATTGCCTATCTCATTAATATCACAAATAACACAGTTGACTGTGCGCCGCTTCTTGGGAAGTAATCATTTAAAATCCCCATTAATACTCATCCTCGAATCTTCTCAATCTTTCAAACGCCACACACGCATACCAAGTTCCGCAAAAACTCGTTTATGCTTAGATCTGCTTTATCTTTTAATAACATTTGTAAAAATAATAAAAATTTGGATCTTTTTTGCATCACCGCCACCACTATTCGTCGAACGCTGGCCAACGAGTTCTTCAACTCACACTTTGGTTGAATAATTCGTTGACCAGAGTACTTTTTTCAGATTATTATTTTTTTTTTTAGATTACTTTTTTTTAACTCTTCTTGTTTTTCACCGCATATTGTTATTGTGTTTTTTCTCCCCCCCATTCTTTTTTCTTCCCAGTTGAGTTTTTTGTTTTCCTTAATTATGTAAATTATTCTATCTGTGAAAACTTATAATTAGCTATAATTTTCTTCTGTTCTTATCTATTTACTTTTTTATATTAGCTGTAAGTTTTCCTGTAAAATAAAATAAAATAAATAAATAAACAAACTTCAACGGTGAAGGAAAACGTCGAGAGGAAACCAGCTCACCTGAGACTACTTCATAATGTTCTCAAAGGTGTGTGAAGTCCGCCAATTTACATTGGGCCAGCGTGGTGGACTATGGCCTATAACCCTTCTCTGAGAAGAGACCTGCGCTCAGTAGTGAGCCGTTGATGGGTTGCTGATAATGAGGATATATTTTCATATTTTATATTTTAGTAGTAATATTTTTATATATTATCTTAAGTTAGGTTAGTGTTGTACATAAATATTCAGGTGCGGCCACTTAGAGGTTCTATTGGTTTGAAATGAAGACAGCAGTGGGTCTGCAGTGATTACGATGGAGAATTTTCACCTTTTAGGGCTCCGTACCTCAAAAGGTAAAAAAAGAAACCCTTAGGTAGGTATAAGATCACTCTCTTGTCCGTCACCGATTTTCGAAGGAACGGCAAAGAAACCCAGCAAGTTGAAATTTATACCAGATACTGAGGTCTATAATCGCTATTAGGTGTATAAAAAATCAAGGTCCTGAGTCAACACGTGATTTTCGCGAAAACTTGGTACCAAAATTTACCTTAATTTTCAACTTTTTTTATTTTTCGTAATATTCACTTTACTTGTGCTGTAAGGCCTTGCTTTTAACCAAAATTGACAATTCTAGGTCAACCGGAAGTACCCTATAGGTTTTGGGTCGAAAACCTAAGTATATGGTAGTTCGCGTTGACCTAGCTAGAATCACGAAATTTGGCAAAAAGCAAGGTCTTACAGTACAAATAAAGGAAAAATTCCAAAAAATAAAAAAGTTGAAAATTATAAATAATAATAATAATAATGTAATGGCGGTATAATGGTAGGTACGGAACCCTCCGCGTACGAGTTCGACACGCACTTGACCGGTTTTTTTCTTTGAGAAAGATCTGCAATCAGTCCCAGGACTACAAGCAAATAAGTTGAGCAGTAGTGTAGAGGCCGATCGTCTGTCGGAGTCGGCACTCGTATGACAGTTTGGGTCTAGTATTCGTTTCCTTTTCAGCTGCCTTGGGCAGTCATGGAACGGCTGAACCGATTTTGACGGGACTTTCACTGGCAGATAGCCGATGTTATAAGGAGTAAATTAGGCTATTTTTTAACGATTTTTAATAAATAGTTGTTTTTTACTACCTAAGAACATCGATATCTCCGAGATTTCTGAAGTGATTTGCGTAAATCTTTTTTTACTCCACTAAGAAACTTTCATAACTCACAAGATGGTCCTATAGAAATTTTGGGTTCCAACTCCTCAATCCTGATGCTGCAGAGGCTGTATCCCACCTAAGCTGTATGGAGTTAGGGACTGCCGATTTTGAATAGATATTGTAGTAAAGACTTATCACGTCGATCCGTTGCTTCGTGATTGAAGGACAAACCAACAAACAAATACACTTTCACTCAACGCGAACGAAGTCGCGGGCATCAGCTAGTAGTAAAATAAAAAATAAAAAAAAATTTGAAAAATAATGCAATTTTAATCACAGAGCACTTGCGCCAGTTCTGCAATAAATAATAATAATTTACCACAACAGCCACTCACAGGAACTATACTACTTACAACTACTTGTCGCGTCGCGCGGCGCTGCTGCGACGCGACGCGACCGTCGCGGCTGCACGCGACAGACGCAACGCACTCGACCGCAGCTACGCTAAACGCCTACCTATACTCGATATTTACAAATTTAATTAGCATCACCACCAATGATTTGGACGCTTATTTTGTACTATAAAGATACATTTTTCCTTCATTCTCACTAAAGAGAGGTACAAAATTAGAGTACACACCTAACATTAAACATTATTTTTATCATTTTATTAGTAGTAAGATGACTATTTACAGTGTAAACTCTCTATAACGAAAAACACTAACATAAATACTATTATTCGAACTTAGTTATGAAGAAAATAAAACTATTTATTTAGACGCAATTTATTTTTATGCCAGAATATCCAAGGAAGTGATCAGAATTCGTACATCGCTTATTATGTACTATGTAGTGCTTTACAACAACACTTACTACAACTTAGTTACTAATGAGATTGTACACGTTTGACAGCTGTCGAACTAAGCATGTACCTCTACCTATTTGTCTTTGAATAAGTTTACTCATTTTATCAAGTAATTTGTATACATTAGTAGGATTATACAACAGGTATTGATTTTGGTAATTGAATAAACACAATAGGGAATATGCATGATTTTTTTTTAATTTCTTAAATTAATCATTTACATCTCTATAACATATAAAAAATATAAATAGGTTTGAAAATAGTCAAATAATTTTTCAAAGTGAAATTTAAAACATTGAATAAATTTGAGCCGTTCAAACGCCACCATTTAGCGCGCGCTTTTGATGACGTCATTCGACATGTCCCGTGTTTGTTTACTATAGCGTTTCAGTTACTTCATACTTATTTTCAGTTTTAATTGCTACACAAACCATGGAAGAAGTTAAAAAACCTTCTTACAAGTATTGTATGGTACCTAAATACAAAAAAACACTATTATTAGTACACCCGATAAAGTGTTTTTAGGGTTCCGTACCCAAAGGGTACCAACGGGACCCTATTACTAAGCCTACGCTGTCCATCCGTCCGTCCGTCTGTCAGCGGGCTGTATCTCGTAAACCGTAATAGATAGACAGATGAAATTTTCACATATTATGTATTTCTATTGCCGCTATAACAACAAATAATAAAAATTAAATTAAATTAAAAAAATTGAATTAAAATATTTTCATGGGTACATGGAAATATTTTTATTTAATTTTTTTTAACGGAACCCTAAAAGAGCGAGGCCCGACTCGCACTTGGCCGATTTTTTCGTATTCCACGAGATGCGAAAGTACGAAAAAAAAGTGTAAGAAAATTGTTCATATTTATCGGAATATCGTATTTATCTAATACTTATTTACAAAAAGTATATAAACATATCAAACTTGAGTGAGCTTCAATAACATAATATTACGTATAAATTATCATGATATAGACGTAAATTAGGAGTTTAGGAACGCAGATGGTTATTCAAAGGTTATGTTTTGTTTTAAGTATTATTTAAACATATAAGAATAAAAATCTATGTTAAGGACTAAAATATACCATGTAACATAATAATTATCTTGCAGCTTTCACTCCTTTGATCTCTGCGCTCGTAAAATCGAGATTTGATACAAAATATACTGACATCATAAATGCATCTATTTTCGGTAAATTATCCGATTGTGCTTTGACAAAACCAGTTTCTGTCATCGACCTAGATTGACTAAAAATATAAATTCACAAGTAATCACACAGGAATACAGTTTTAAACAATTTTTCTCACAAACACTGTATGAATATCGACGCCTTAAATCAACCGTAACACAAATGACGTCACATTTCGTTTCGACCAATGGCGACGCGTTTTGTAAGTTTGAATTTCCCTCCTTTATTTTTCACTTTCTATATAATATTTTCTGGGTTTAAATAATAACTAAATAAAAAAAATACCTTTTAAGTATAATGTTAAGGCAATAAAGAATCTAGAAAAAAATATTTGAGACAAATTTAAATTTTATGCATATTCCCTATTGGGCCGAGGATATTTGGACAGCCCTAGCACAGGCTGCGGTCTAATTGGGCTGCCAATTGCAATCACCAGCCACAAGTTTTGGTCTAGTGCTTTGGTCTGTAATTTTATGGTGTATAGTGTTCACTCTTTGTTGTCTATAAATAAATAAATAAATAAAAATAAAATAAGATTATACAACAGTTATTGATTTTGGCCTGTCTGTATAATTTGTAACATTAATAAGATTATACAACAGGTATTGATTTTGGCCTGTCTGTGTAATTTTTAACATTAATAAGATTATACAACAGTTATTGATTTTGGCCTGTCTGTATAATTTGTAACAGTAGTAAGATTATACAACAGGTGTTAATTTTGGCCTGTCTGTAATTTCGCTATGTTTTCTACTCTCCGTTATAACGAAGAAAATGATCAGTCCCTTGAATGTCGTTATTGAGAGTTGACACTGCATTGGGTAGGTACATTAAGAAAACCAGTCCATGTGCAATATACCGAGCTTGATTCCCGACACAGCTGTTACCGCGTCTATCGAGCTCACTTTGTGACGAATACGTGTAGTCTCCCGTGTATACCTCGCGTTTGATTTCATTATAACAACTCAGTTACAATATATCAATGAGCGCAGCAGCAATAATCGATAATTATGATCGACTGTCCACTCCGGCCGCGAGCGGCGCGCGACGCGGCGGCTGTCCGGGAATCGAGCGGTGCATTATACTAACTACAGCTACATATTTTTACGGTCTATATATTAAAGGCACTAGAAAATATGAAGTCATATCAATATTTGGAATTAACGACGCGTAGCTGATAGTTTACAGAACGTAATACTAAAACTTAATTTAGTTGTTGCGCTTAGAAAATATGTATGTGGAAGTTTTACAACAGCTAGTCGCGTCGGCGAGGAATGTATCGTATCACAAGTCTACTGACTCACTATTATTTTCTATAATTACAAATTTTACTATATATACCCCATAGAGTTAAACAGAGAGGCCGATGCACATAAACAATGTCAAATATATCGTAAAACTCGGCGTACGCGTGGCAGGCCCTCGGCGCTAGTGCTGCGCGGGCTGCGCGGACTGCGCCTGCAGCTCGGACAGGTAGGCGGCGATGGCGGCGGCCGCGTCGCCCGCCAGGATGGAGCGGTGGTTGCCGGGCAGCTTGCGCGTGCGCAGCGGGCCCGCGCACACGGCGCCCAGCCCGTAGTCGTCGGCCAGCGCCACGTAGTTGTCGCTGGCGGCGAACAGCGTGACGGGCGCGCGCAGCTTGTCGGCGGGCCGGTACGCGTCGCCCACCACCAGCTTGCGGTAGAAGGCGTGCGCCGCCGCCGCCAGCTCGGCGGGCGCGTGCGGCGTGGCGCCCGCCACCAGCGCCGTGGCGCGCTCCACGCGCGCCTCCCACGACGGCAGCCGCTCCAGCTCGGCCGACAGCCGCGCCGCGTCCACGTCCTGGAACAGCTGCACGAAGTAGGCGAGCGCGTCCGCCTCGTCCGTGCGCTCGGAGCGCGCGGCGCGCTTCTGCTTGCCGCGCGTGGTGTGCGTGGCCACGTAGGCGGGCGAGCCGTCCACCAGCACGAGGCGCGCCGCCAGCCCCGCGCGCTCCAGCTGCAGCGCCATCTCGAAGGCCACGCCCGCGCCGAACGAGTAGCCCAGCAGCGTGTAGGGCGGCGCCGGCTGCAGCGCGCGCACGTGCGCCACGTAGAAGCGCGCCAGCGCCGCCATGTCGGTGAGCGGCGCCGCGCGCGTGCACTGCAGCCCCAGCACGGGCGCGCGCACGCCGGCCGCCAGCCCGCGCAGCGGCTCCGCCACGCCCTCGATGGGGGCCACCTGCGGCCGCCGGACAACGGTCAACCGCGCGTTACGGACATGCGCTTATTATTATTGTACAAAACACTGTAGATTTAGAAAAGATAGAGAAAATATTGAATTTATATTCAGATATCAAGTAGGTACCTCGTGTCAGTCTTAACATAATTGCTCCTAACGCCTAGAAGGCACGGAAATGGCTCGTGTCTTTTATGACGAGTAAGATAATTAAAGATCTTAATTTAGATAACTTTTCCAAGTTTTACGGAAAATAAAAACGAAAAATAAAAAAATATGTATCTCACAATACAAGAAAGTCACGAGGTTGCTTAAAGCTCTAAAAGTGAAGCTTTAGAGGCCAGAATTAACTACCTTTGTCATTTACAAATATTATTAATAGTTAAAGTAATATTTTTTTCAAACTATTAACATACAAAAATATAATCGAATTTCAAAATTTTTTTTTTCATTACTTATCTACATATATTTGGCACTCGAGGGTTCAACTGCATTAGTCTAGTCGATAAGTTGAAAATGGTACAAAATAGAGATACTGCTCTTAAATTATGTGCGATAGCTCAATGAATTCGGAATAACGCCTAGAAAAATGTGCCAAAAGCGTGTATTAGCACATAAAAAATTGCAAAAGTTATGAACAGTTAAAGATGAAAAAAAATGGCATTTCGTTTTTTTGCCAATATTTCATAAACTATTAATATTTAAGAAATTGCAAAAAAAAGATTCTGAAAGAAGAGGAAATTTCCAATAAAAAACTCCTGATTCCCGGAACTCTATCTCCATTATTTATAATTTTAATTTAATGCTGAAAATAGGTCTGCGCGCGACATTTTTAGATTGCGCGCGCGGCGTCAAAAGCGAGTACGGCACATTAATTAATTTATTTAAGGTATTGAATATTTGTTTTTTAATTTGAAAAAATTATGGTGTGTTCTGAACACTATAAATAATTTATTCTCGTTGGAAATTTTACTTAAAGTTAATTTTTCAACAAGTTAAACAATTGTTAACTAACAAAATTTTCTCGAACTTCCGTCTTAATTGTAAGTGAAAAAAATTTTTGAATAATTGTTGTAAAAAAATTTCGCTTCATAGAGCCCTTTTTACATACATACTTAACCAGATCGCGTCATAAAAGTTAAAAAAATATTTATACTTTGTTTATAATAATTTTTTGAACTTGAACAAAAACTGAAAAATCCAAGTAATGTTGTAAAGTTCATAACTTTTGCGATTTTTTATGTGCTAATACACGCTTTTGGCACATTTGCGTTATTCCGAATTCATTGAGCTATCGCACATAATTTAAGAGCAGTATCTCTATTTTGTACCATTTTCAACTTATCGACTAGACTACATCGTTTTAAATGGTTCAATCTACAAGTTTTTGCAAAAAAAGCGGTTCATAAAACCCAGTGGCTCGTGCGGGAAGGCGCGCTTCGGCGGCAGGGACGTACTCACCATGAACACGGGCGGCACGTCCTCCGCCGCGGCCGCGCTGGGCAGCTTCACCACCACCTGCTTGGGCACCAGCTCGCCGGCCGCCGCGAACTGCACCAGGTCGGCGCCGGCGGGCGGCGCGGCGGCAGCGGCTGGCGGCGCGGGCGCGTCCGCAGCGCCGCCGCCCAGCTCGCGCAGCTTGGCGAAGGTGAGCGCGCGGATCTCCTGCACGCCCAGCACTACGTCGTAGCCGCGCTCCAGCGTCTGCTTGATCTCGGCGCCCATCAGCGAGTCCATGCCGAGCTCGGCCAGGCTGGCGGAGTCCGACACCTTGGAGGGGTCCTTGACGCCCAGGATGTTGGCCACGGCGTGCGGCAGGTCCTGCGTGGGCGCCTGCGCGGCGCGCCGCTTGTCGGCCAGCACCATGCTGGCGGCCACGGCGTGCGGCCGCGCCAGCAGCGCGCCCAGCGCCCGCATGCAGGACGCGATGCGCTGCGGCACCGTGCCGCCCACCACGGCGTCGTCGCCGCCCATGGTGTCCACGACGAGCCCCACCTCGCCGATGGCGCCCCACTGCACGGCCAGCCCCGGCAGCCCGTCCGCCTGGCGCGCCTCCACCGCGCGCTCCATGGCCGCGTTGGCCAGCCCGTAGTTGCTCTGGCCGGGGTTGCCGCGGCCGCACGACACGGACGAGAACACCACGAAGTAGTCCAGCTCGGGGCACAGGTCGCGCGACGCCGCGTCCAGCGCGCGCGTGGCGTCCGCCTTGGGGCGCGCCACGGCGCGGAAGTCGTCGGCCGTGAGGTTCTCGAGGAAGGCGTCGCGCAGCACGGCCGCCAGGTTGAACACGCCGCCCACGGGCGCCAGCGCGGCCGCCTCGCGCAGCAGCGCGCGCGCGCCCGCCGCCGTGGCCGCGTCCGCCGTGCTCACGGCCACGCGCACGCCGCGCTCGCGCCAGCGCCGCACGCACCACGCCTGGTAGCCGGAGCGCACGCCGCTGCGCGAGTTGAACACCAGCGCCGTGGCGCCGCGCACCACCAGCCACTGCGCCAGCTCCAGCCCGAAGCCGCCCAGCCCGCCTGCGGGACACACCGCACTCGTCAACAAAGAAACGCTATTATTTAAAAATGAATACGGAATTTGAATTACTATTATTAAAAAAGCCGGCCAAGTGCGAGTCGGACTCGCGCACCGAGGGTTGCATACTCCAAAAGTAAAAGTAAAACGATAATATTATATTAATTTGCTTATTTATCGTTAACATTGTTTGTAGAGGTTTATTGTTAATACCTATAAAAAAAACTATGCTAGTTATAGCGTTGGTTTTATTTTTCCTGTAAAATATACATAAACCTCTATTGACCATAATTATTTCAGATTTTTCGATTGGTAAACTTCGGAGATAAGGGGGGGGGGGGGGGACGGTATTTTTTTTCGACATTTTGGCCGATTAATCAAAAAATATTATATATAAAAATAAATAAAAAACTGTTTTAGAATGCACAAGTAAAGGCCTTTCATATGATACCCCACTCGATATAGTTATTTTACTTTGAAATTTCAAACCCCCGATTTTCCCCCTTTTTTTATTAAAACTAAAAATAATTTTCGATTTTTCTATAATGCCATGATTTTGGGCCACTATTATACACAACTATGCCAAATTTCATGTCGATAGCTTTAATAGTTACTGAAATAATCGACTGTGACAGACGGACGGACGGACGGACGGACGGACGGAGAAAGTCTCACCATAAGGGTTCCATTTTTACCATTTTGGTATGGAACCCTAAAAATGAAATAATAGCTTTATTTGTTGCTTTTCTTTACAGGTAAGCTTGTAATTAGATCTTCGAATGAAGCGTACTCTTATAATATCGATCGAACTTCACTTTGCAAGTTCATTTGATCATATATTATGTACCCACTCGTAAGATTGTAGACAAAGTTCGCAATTAAAGTACTTTCTTTACAGAGTAAAGCAAATTAGTTTTATTTAACCAAGCGAAGTAATACGGAAGTGAAACATTAAGTAGATAAGTATTATATAAAATAAAAACCTTAATATACACTTATGTAGTCGCGGGCATCCTCTTGTTATAGTAAACTTTGAGTATTTAAATACTCAAAGGTAAATAATATGCATCCTTTATGTGATTCATGACATGTAGAGTGATTACCAAGTGATTAATGGATTACACAATGGAAATAATGGGGAAGACTATTGTCAGTTAGTTCCACATAGAGGACACCAATAATTAATTGTTTGTTACAAACTAATTGTCAATCTCCATAGAAATTGTTTATCTATTAGTTATTTAGTGGTTTTCTTGATTATTAATGCAAAAAAATTTCATAGCTTTGCATAGCTTTTCGGTGTAAAGAAAAAGCTACTACTTTTTACACTTTTTAGGGTTCCGTACCCAAAGGGTACCAATGGGACCCTATTACTAAGCCTACGCGGTCCGTCCGTCCGTCCGTCCGTCCGTCCGTCCGTCAGTCCGTCTGTCAGCGGGCTGTAGCTCGTAAACCGTAATAGATAGACAGATGAAATTTTCACATATTATGTATTTCTATTGCCGCTATAACAACAAATAATAAAAATTAAATTAAATTAAAATATTTCCATGGATAAGTACATGGAAATATTTTTATTTAATTTTTTAACGGAACCCTAAAAGAGCGAGGCCCGACTCGCACTTGGCCGATTTTTTTACTTTTTTTTCTTGAATTTAACATTATTTGAGGGTTAGTAAACACAAAAGTGTTTACCTTACCTCGAATGCTCCAGTGCTCACAGAAAAAAAATCGGCCAAGTGCGAGTCGGGCCTCGCTCTTTTAGGGTTCCGTTAAAAAAATTAAATTAAAAGATTTCCATCTACCCACCTACCCATTTTAATTTAATTTTTTTAATTTAATTTAATTTTTATTATTTGTTGTTATAGCGGCAATAGAAATACATAATATGTGAAAATTTCATCTGTCTATCTATTACGGTTTACGAGATACAGCCCGCTGACAGACGGACGGACGGACGGACGGACAGCGTAGGCTTAGTAATAGGGTCCCGTTGGTACCCTTTGGGTACGGAACCCTAAAAACGGCAGTGTACTGTCAGTCTATAACGGAAAGAATTTTTCACCACTGAGAGTGCTCTGATACTGAGCAGTGCTCGCAGTGTATTTCGGAACACACCCTCAATTCATTGTTTCAAGAAAAGTTCGGAAAAGTATAAAGATTTGTATACATTTAATTTCATCAAAATTTTCTAATTTATTATTTAAACAATTAAGTTTGTGTTAAAATGTGTTTTAGTATTCATAAATCTGTAAAATTGCTGTAAAACAACATGAAATGTAAAAGATTTGAGAAGAATTAAAATTAATTAATTCCTTAAGTAAATATTTTTTTTATGAATGACACAATTCCGAATGCAGACAAATAATGAAAAAAAAAACATGGTGGGAAAACGAAAGAAAAATAAATAGTGTAATAATTACCTAAACTAGCGGCACGCTATGATGGCCGGTTTGACACATTACAATAGTGATGTGGAATGTCAATTTATTCTCGAACAAAAAACAATTAAGTTTTGTTTTTGTACCTGATTAAATAGGTTTAATAAAACAAAAATGTATATGTTTATTTAATTTATTTGAACGAACTGAATATTTGAATGAAAATGAATATACATACTTTATATGCACACAAGAAACATATGAATACAAAAGATACCAAAAAAGGTGCCACAAAAGGCCATAATTAATCAGATTCGTCCATACTACTATTTTCACTGTCGTCACTGCTATCACGAGCAAGGGTCAACAGTAATGCAGTATCAATATTTGAAATCCAAAGCCAGGTCAAAACTATATCACAATCGCATTGCACTGACAGTTTATACTTTTCGAAGCAACGTCAATTCGAAACTGCTTTGTTTTGCATTGAGCATTGACGCGAGTTTGCCGGAGGTAGTAGTTGTGCTAGCCAGCGATCCTATGTGACGATCGTATTAGATTCCATTTTTAAAAATTTTCAATTTAGAAAACCAAATGCCGAGTTGTGGTATATATCATATAAAAATAAAAATTTTACCTTTTGTATGAAACAGCTGATATTTTTTTGCGATTTCAGAGGTTTGTCCACATAGTGAAAATTGTTCATATTCACAAGTACATTCACCCCTTAAATGGTGCAAACTGATTTTTCTACACTTGTATACATTTTAGAAATCAATTTAATAAATAAATTTTGAGTCCTAAACCTAAAACTACATTCGATAAAATTTATGAATCTCTGCACATCACTATCGTCAATAAAGTAATACAATTATTTCCTTCAAAGTCGTTATCAATTAATACGGAACTTCATGAGCGGACAAACGTCAAACCGGCCATCATAGCGTGCCGCTAGTGTACCTATAACTTTATACTTTATACTTTTAAGATAATTGTTATAAAAGTTTTAAAAGTAACAAAATGAGTGATTGTAGGGATAACTCAACACCATCAAAAGTAAAGGAAACAGTATCAGATGCTGAATTAAACTTTCTTCCGGAAAAAACGCGTAAAAAATACTTGAAAGCCTATGAATTATTTAACGATTGGAGACTTGTTAAAGGTGTAAAGACCTGCTCAGAAACTGTGGTTTTATCATATTCAAGTACGTATTTTACATGGATGTAAAAATTCTTTAGTGTTTCAATCATTATTTTTCTTACAACTTGCAATTTTTCGCTATTGAGGTGAAAAGTTGTATATGTATCACACGATAGCAAAGTTTTTTGTTTCTTGTGCCTTTGAATCCCTCACTACACTCAGGATTCTAAATAAGAATCCTCCGCTCGCTCGGCATTCAAACTAGGCACTCGCAACAAAAAAAAGCTTTTCTATCTTGTTGAACAAATAAATATTTTTTACTTCAATCAAATTGACCTTACGTTTGTTTGATTAAACTCATGTCTCAATATCTAGATGGCGCTGTTATAAGTTATGTCGCGGAAGCGTCGAGGACCGTCTGTATCTATACCTTGCACATGCAACAAGGTCAATCAGGTACGTTCAATATTTCAATAATAATAATAAAAAATATTCATAGGTTCGGTGTCGACGCTGATCATTTTCCCACGGTAAATCCGGATCCTGATGAGGGTGTGCGGTGTGCGGTGCGCGCGTCGACTCACCCACTAGCACGTAGCTCTTGGCGGGGTGCATGTAGGTGCGCGGGACGGCGGGCAGCAGGCGCGGCGCGGCGCTCGCGGCGCCGGGCTCCTCCTCGCGCACGCGCAGCAGCACCTTGCCGATGTGCCGGCCCGTCGCCATGAACCTGCGGACGGGCGCGGGCGGGTGAGTGCGGGGCGCAAGTGGCGCGCGGGGCGGGGGCTGCGGGCGGGGGCGGGGCGGCGCGCTACGCACCTGAAGGCCTGCTCCAGCTGCTGGTCGGAGTAGACGGTGGCGGGCAGCGGGCGCACGGCGCCGGCGGCGATGCCGTCGCTGACGCAGCGCACGACGGCCGCCTTGTCCTCGCAGTCGGGGCCCGCGTCGAACAGCGCGTCCAGCAGGATGCCGTGGAAGGTGGTGTTCTTGAGGAACACGGCCATGCCGAGCGCCGTGTTGTTGGACAGGTCCAGCTTGCCGATCTCCAGGAAGCGGCCGCCGGGCGCCAGGCAGCGCACCGACGCCAGCAGCTTGTCGCCCGCCAGCGAGTTGAGCACCAGGTCGACGCCGCGGCCGCGCGTGGCGCCCAGCACCAGCTGCTCGAAGCTGCAGTCGCGCGAGTTGCCGATGTGCGCGGCGGGCAGCGCGGGGAAGCGCTCGCGCAGGAAGGCGCGCTTGTCGGCCGTGCCCACGGTCGCGAACACCGTGCAGCCCGCGTGCAGCGCGACGGCGATGGCGGCCTGCCCCACGCCGCCCGTGCCCGCGTGCACCAGCACGGCGTCGCCGCGCCGCATGCGGCCGCGCACCGACAGCGCGTAGTAGGCCGTCGCGTACGCCACGGGCACGGTGGCCGCCTGCTCCAGCGTCCAGGCGGCGGGCACGTCCCACAGGAAGCCGCGGTCGGCGAGCACGCTCGTGGCCAGCCCGCGCGCCTCCACCATGCCCATGACGCGCCGCCCGTCCGCGCCGCGCCCCGCGAACTCCAGCCCCAGCACGCACTCCTGCCCCGCCAGCGCGCCCGGCAGCGCGTCCGGCGGCAGCTTGCCCGTGGCCAGCATGATGTCGCGGAAGTTGAGCGGCGCGTAGTACACGCGGCACAGCTCGCTGCGCGGCGGCAGCGCGCGCGCGCCCGCGTGCCGCAGGTCGCTCTCGATCCAGCGCAGCGACGCCAGGTCGCCGCGCGTCAGCGTGTTGACGTACGCGTGCTCCGTGCGCAGCTCGGCGTCCGCGGCGCCCGCCAGCGGCAGGTGCCGGTAGCTGCCCCACACGCCGCCGCGCAGCACGTTCACGGCCAGGTCCAGGCGCAGCTGCTCGGCGTAGGGCGGCGCGTCCGGCGCGAAGGCGGGCGCGCCCGGCGCCTGCACCACGCGCAGCGCGCGCCCGCCCGGCTCGGCGCGCAGGCACGTGCCCAGCCCCAGCACGCCCGAGTCGGCGGCGCGCGCCACGGCGTACACGCGCAGCGGCTCGGCCTCGGCGCGCCGCAGCGCGTCCCGCAGCGGCGCCACCCACGCGTACTCGGCGTCCAGCTCGACGGCGACGCGCGCGGCGGGCGGCGCGGCGCGGCGCCGCAGCAGCAGGTACTCGACGGGCGGCGCCGCCTGGCGTGCCAGCACGTCCAGCCCCTCGGCCTGCAGCAGCGCGGCGTGCGCCTCCCGCGCGCCGTGCGCCTCCTCCAGCAGCAGCATGCCGCCGTCGGCCAGCGCGGCCAGCAGGTGGCGCAGAACGGGCGCGCCGTGCCGCGCCAGCACGTCGGCCGCCAGCACCGCGTGGCAGTCGGCGTCGGGCGGGCCGGCGCGCGCGTCCTTGGGCGTCACCTTGACGCCGAGCGGCTGCATGGGCGCGGCGTAGTCGGCGGCGCGCGCGGCGGCGGCCAGCGCGGCGTCCACGCGCACCTGCGGCTCGGCCTCGAGCACGGCGAGCGCGCGCGGCGCCAGCAGCGCGTCGGGCGCGCGCTCCAGCGCCGCCTCGGCCAGCTTGAGGCGCAGCGTGCCCGCGTTCTCGAGCACGATCTGCAGGCACACGAGCAGCGCGTCGTCGCCCGCGGCCGCGCCGTCGTACGGCACGAACGCGTACCGCTCCAGCTTGGGCGCGGGCTGCGCGAGCGCGCGGCGCGGCGCCAGGCTGGTCTTGAGGCCGCGCAGCTCCACGCCGCCGCTCGCGATCACGTCCACGTCGCGGCGCATGCGCACGGGCAGCGCGCCCCCCGCCCCCGCCGGCGGCGGCTGGCGCGCGGGGTCGATGAGCGCGCGCTGCAGCCGCGTGGGCAGGTACAGCTCGCGCGTGTCGGCGCCGATGATGGCGAACTGCAGCATGGTGTCCATGAAGGTGACCCAGTTGCCGTCCCAGGCCAGCTCGCCGGCCGCGCCGCGCGCGTCGGAGCCGCGGATGCCGCGGAAGGCGCCGCCGTAGTGGTAGCCGCGCAGGCGCAGCTCCTTGTACACGTCGTCGGCGGTCAGCGGCAGCAGGTCGGGTTCGGGGGCGGGCGGCGCGTCGGGCAGCCGCTCGGCGGCCGGGTCGGCGACGAGGCGCACGCTGCCGCTGACGGCCACGGCGCCGCCCTCGCACACCTCGAAGGCGCCGCCGCCCTGCAGCACGTTGACGAGGAAGCGCACGGGCGCGTCGCGCGGCACGAGCGTGGCGCGCCGGAACTGCACGTCCTCCAGCAGCACGGCCGTCTCCTCCGGCTTCTTGTTGTGCAGCTTGGCCATGGTGCGCCACACCAGCGTCTGCGGAACGCACCAACCATTCACCAACCGCCACGTCACATTATATATTACTTTACATACTTAAACCTACTTCGAATTCACAAACAAGTTTTATACTTGTTTAAAATTTAAAAACTGTAACCAAAGTGCGGAAAATTGGATTTAAAATCCGTCATATTGATTTTGTTCGTATTAAATATAGTCTATGTCACCCAGACTATTATAAAGAAAATAGTCTATGTCACCCAGACTATTATAAAGAAAATAGTCTATGTCACCCAGACTATTATAAAGAAAATAGTCTGTGTCACCCAGACTATTATAAAGAAAATAGTCTATGTCACCCAGACTATTATAAAGAAAATAGTCTATGTCACCCAGACTATTATAAAGAAAATAGTCTATGTCACCCAGACTATTATAAAGAAAATAGTCTGTGTCACCCAAACTATTATAAAGAAAATAGTCTATGTCACCCAGACTATTATAAAGAAAATAGTCTATGTCACCCAGACTATTATAAAGAAAATAGTCTATGTCACCCAGACTATTATAAAGAAAATAGTCTATGTCACCCAGACTATTATAAAGAAAATAGTCTGTGTCACCCAGACTATTATAAAGAAAATAGTCTATGTCACCCAGACTATTATAAAGAAAATAGTCTATGTCACCTGGACTATAATAAGGAATATAGCCTATGTCACCCGGACTATTATAACAAATATAGCCTATATCACCTGGGCTATAATCACAAATCATTTCTTACGGTCTGCCTGTATTAACATGAATTGATTGTAGTATGTTTTTTTCTTGGAACTTCCCCTCATTGTGGAAATATTAGATAATAAATCAGCTTGTCATCCAGCTGCCCACAAGATAGTATAATAACCATAGACGAATAATATTTAATAAAAACTTATTACAATGTAATAGTTACTACAATGCAATTAAAATTTTACAATATTAATATATTGTAAAATGATTATTTTGAAAAGAGCAACTGCTGAGTTTCTTACCGGCTCTTCTGAGCAGAATCCGCTTTTCGAACCGTTGGTAGAGTCATGACGTGTCATAAGAGCCACAAATTGGCCTACGTGAAATAAATAATTTTAAATTTTGAATTTTTTGTATTTTGAATCGATTGACAGGTCATTCATCAAAATCGAACTCAGTATAGTTTAGTCGCATACATAAATCCACTTTCAGTTTCTCATTAACAGTTTAAAATTTTGTTGATTGTGTAGCTATTACGGCAATGGTTGTTGTCGAGGTATAAAAAGTTCAAAATTAGTTCATTTGTGATAATATGTTTTTGTTTAAACAGCTATGTAAAATTAATCACTTTTTAGATGCACTTAAATCAAGAATAGTTCAATCGACAGGTAGTTTCAGATGGAAAAACGTCAGAAGTTAATGAAACTTTGGGATGTTGTTTAGGGATGGCTAATTAACATTTTCTCCAAGTTTTGGGCCTCGAGGAGCCCGTGCTGAGAGAGGGGCGGGGAGGGGAAGGGACTGCAAAATTTTCGACCTTCCTCCGGTATTTCCTCAGTAACTTTGTTTCCTTACGTCCTACGCCAACAGCATTTCTACATTTTTTTGTAGGTAGGAAAAAGTGGGGATAGGTGGAAAAAGGTCGGAAGTCAATGAGACCTTGAGGACCCTGTGCAAAAAGAGGAGGATGGGGGGAAACTGCAAAATTTTCGACCTCCCTCCGGTATTTCCTCAGTAACTTTTTTCCCTTACTTCCTGGCTCCTACGGCAAAAGCATTTCTACACTTTTTTTATAGAACGTTAAATTTCCTACAAGCACAAAAAAAAAGCTTTTGCCGTAGGAGGTAAGAGAAAAAAGTTATTGAAGAAAAACCGGAGGAAGTTAGATAATTTTGCAGTGTCCCCCCCCCCCCCCCTCCTCCTCCTTCAGCACAGTCCAAAACTTGAGAAAATGTTAATTAACCATCCCTGAACAACATCCTAAAGTTTCATTAACTTCCGACCTTTTTCCACCAAAGCCCACTTTTTCCGACTGTCGACTGGGCTAGAAGCGAAAAGTTTAGCCCTCTGTAATTATAGACTTTATGTATATTATAACAATAGTATCATGATTATATGTGTGCGAACTGACCAGGTAGCCGGTGGCGGGGAACAGCACGCGGCCGTCGATGTTGTGCCCGGCGAGGTAGGCGTCGTCGGGCTTGGCCAGCTCCACCTCGACGACGTTCTCGCCCGAGCGCGCCGCGCCGTACTGCGCCACGCTCCACTCCGCCGAGTGGTCCCAGCGCACGTGCGACGCCAGCGCCGGCGTGCCGCGCGACACGGGCCAGCGCACCGCCGGGTACAGCGCGCCCGCGTGCGGCTGCGCGCCCGCCGCGTGCAGCCGGCCGAGCGCCGCCAGTAGGTGCGCGCACGCGTCGGCCGCGTCGCGCCGCACCAGCGGCACGTGCGCCGCGCCCGGCGCCGGCAGCGCGCGCCTCAGCACGGCCTGCAGCAGCGCGTGCGGCGCCACCTCCACCAGCACGGCGCGCGCGGGCACCTCGCGCAGCGCGTCCGCGAACCGCACCGGCGACAGCAGGTTGTTGACGTGGTACGCCGCGTCGCTGAGCCGCGCCAGCTCCGAGCCCCACTGCTCGCGCGGCAGCGACGACGACACCCAGCGCGGCGAGCGCGGCCGCGGCGCCGGGATCACGCGCTCCAGGCTGCGGCGCAGCTGCGGCGCCGCCGCCGCGATGTAGCGGCTGTGGAACGCCACGCCCGAGCTGTTGACGCGCCGCGCGAACACGCCCTCCGCCGACAGCTGCGCCGCGAACCGCTCCACGGCCTCGGGCGGGCCCGACACCGTCACGCTGTCGGCCGCGTTGTGGCACGCCGGCACCACGTCCGGCGGGCAGCGGCGCGCGCACTCCTCCCACGACAGCCCCACGGCCGCCATGGCGCCGGGCCCAAGTCCCGCGTCCACGATGCTGCGCCCGCGCCAGTACGCCGCCAGCACGGCCTGCTCGCCCGTCAGCGTCTCGTCGGCGTAGGCGCAACCTGCACACAGACGCGCACACGTATAGTGGCTCGACGCGACCGGAGGGGGGCGGGGAGCGGAGGGGTGGGGGGGGCACTCACCGATCTCGCCGACGGAGTGGCCCACGATGCCGTCGGGGCGCACGCCCACGGCGCGCAGCACGTCCACGAGCGCCACCTGCATGGCGGCGATGGACACGAAGGACGCGACCACGTCGTCGAAGGCGGCCTCGGGCGCGTCGCGCAGCACGTGCAGCAGGTCCACGCCGTGCGGCGCCAGCGCGGCCGCCGAGCGCGCCACGCTCGCGGCGAAGGCGGGCAGCGCCAGCAGCGCGCGCCCCATGCCCGCCCACTGCGAGCCCATGCCCGAGAACACGAACCACACAGGCCGCGGCTCGCCGCCCTCCACCTCCAGCACCTCCCGCTGCGGCGGGTCGGCCAGCAGCGCGTAGCCGCGGAAGCCGTGGCCGGGGATGTTGTGCGCGTGCACGGCGTCCAGCAGCGCGTGCAGCTCGGCGTCGCGCGCGTGCCGCTCGCCCAGCGCCAGCAGCTCGCGCACGGCCGCCTCGGTGCGGCCCGACGCCAGCAGCAGGCGCGGCACGGCGTAGGCGGCGGGCGGCGGCCGCGCGCCGCGCGCCGACTCCAGGATCACGTGCGCGTTGGCGCCGCCGAAGCCGAACGAGTTGACGGCGACCAGCCCGCCGTCCCACGGCGTGTTGCGGTCCACGACGCGGATGCGGCCGTCGCCGAGCGCGGGGATGTCGGGGTTGGGCGCGCGGTAGTGCAGGTTGGCGGGCAGCACGCCGCGCTCCATGGCCAGCACCACCTTGGCGATGGAGCACAGGCCCGACGCGGGCTCGGCGTGGCCCATGTTGGACTTGACGGAGCCGAGCAGCAGCGGCGCGGCGCGGTCGCGGCAGAACAGCTCGGCGATGGCGTTCACCTCCTGCGGGTCGCCCACCTTGGTGCCCGTGCCGTGCGCCTCCACGTAGGCCACGTCCTGCGGGCGCAGGCCGGCCTCGCGGAACGTCTCCTCGGCCAGGCGGCGCTGCATGGCGCCCGACGGGAACGTGATGCCCTGCTCCTTGGCGCCGTCGGTGTTGCAGCGCGCGCCGCGCACGGTGGCGTAGAGGCGGCGCGCGGCGGCCCGGCGCTGCAGCAGCACCACCACCACGGCCTCGGAGCGCACGTAGCCGCGCCCGGCCGCGTCGAAGGCGGCGCAGCGGCCCTCGGGCGACAGCATGCTGAGCCGGTGGAAGTTGAGCGAGTTGGCGGGCTTGAGGCACAGGTTGGCACCCGCCACCACGGCCGCGTCGCACTGGCCGGCGCGCATGGCGGCCGCCGCCTGCGCCAGCGCGAACATGGAGCTGGAGCACGCGGTGTCCACGGCGTAGGAGGGGCCGCGCAGGTCGAACGTGTAGGAGATGCGGTTGGGGAACATGGCGCGGCAGCAGCCCGTGAGCGCGTAGCCGTTGATCTTGTCGGGGTCGGCCGTCCACAGCTCCTCCGTCTCCGAGTTGGACACGCCCACGAACACGCCGGTGCGCGAGCCGCGCAGCTCGGCGGGGCTGAGGCCGGCGTCCACGATGGCCTCGTGCGTCAGCTCCAGCAGCAGGCGCAGCTGCGGGTCCATGAGGTGCGCCTGCTTGGCGTGCACGCCGAAGAACGTGGCGTCGAAGTGCGCCAGCTGCTTCAGCTTGCCGTTGCGCTCGGGCAGCCCGTGCAGACCTGCGCGACACCGCACGGTTACAATGCTGTGTGCAGCCGAGGACACAGCGCAGAGCTGGTGTACGGATGATATACAGACCGAATGGTGGGATGTTTTTAATCGACAGAGGAAGCATGCGAAATTGCCTCATGAAAATGTTTACCTTCAACTCCTCAAGCCTGATACTGCAGGGGTACCTACTGCCCATTTAAAATGTGGCGATTTAGGATCCTAGCCCAGTCGAAAGGTAGGAAAAAGTGGGGTTTGGTGGAAAAAAGTCGGAAGTTAATGAAACTTGGGGATGTTGTTCGGGGATGGTTAGTTAACATTTTCACAAGTTTTGGACCTCGAGGACCCTGCGCTAAAAAGGAAAAAACAGCAAAATTTTCGACCTTCCTCCGGTTTTTTCTTAATTACTTTCTTTCCTTTCGTCCTACGATAAAAGCATTTCTATACTGTTTTGTAGAGCGTTAAATTTCCTACAATTTTGACAGCACAAACATGTTTGTATTTCAATTCTTTACCGAGATATGGCTCTTTGAAAAAATAGCCCAGTCGACAGTTAGGAAAAAGTGGGGATAGGTGGAAAAAGGTCGGAAGTCAATGAAACTTTGTGATGTTGTTCAGGGATCGTTAATTAACATTTTCTCAAGTTTTGGACCTCGAGGACCTTGTGCTAATAGAGGAGGGTGGGGGGAAAGCTGCAAAATTTTCGACCTTCCTCCGGGTTTTCCTCAATAACTTTTTTCCTTACGTCCAAAAGCATTTCTATACTTTTTTGTAGAACGTTAAATTTCCTACAAGTTTGATAACTCAAATTTTTTTATATGTCAATTCGTTTTTAAGATATGGCGCTACGAAAATAAAAAAAATTCAAAATTCGCTAAAAAAATGCGACAAAAACGCAGAATTCCACCTTATATTTTCTTCTGTTATTCCTGAAATATGATGAAATGTTGTTGTAATTAGGTACCATTACCTGGGTTACAATCACAAACTTTGGACACCCCATTCCCCCGCTCACCCCACTCAACCCCAATTCACAAAAGATTTTTAGCGAATTTTGACAAATTTTATTTTTCGAAGCACCATATCTCGGAAACGAAATGACATACAAAAATTTATGTGTAATCAAACTTGTAGGAAATTTAACATTCTACAAAAAAGTATAGATATGCTTTTGCCGTAGGACGTAAGGAAAAAGTTATCGAGGAAAACCCGGAGGAAGGTCGAAAATTTTGCAGCTTCCCCCCCACCCTCCTCTTTTAGCACAGGGTCCTCGAGGTCCAAAACTTGAGAAAATGTTAATTCAATTCATCACTAAACAATATCCCAAAATTTCATTAGCTTCTGTCCTTTTTAGGGTTCCGTAGTAAACAAGGAACCCTTATAGTTTCGCCATGTCCGTCCGTCCGTCCGCGGTTTAGCTCAGAGACTATTGGTACTAGAAATCTGTAATTTGACAAGGGCATAAATATCAATCACGCCGACAAAGTCGTGAAATAAAATTGCGAAAAATAATTTTTTTTAGGGTACCTCCCCTACATGTAAAGTGGGGATGATTTTTTTTTTCGTGTGGTGCGGGTTGTTACGTTCCCTCAAATATGGTCGAGCGAAGCAATGGATGGATCATGCGTCATGCTCGTGAACGGGTGCCGCCGGCGGGAATACTTTCTGTCTGCCCGTCTTTGACATGAATTGAATTGTAGTACGTTTTGTGGAAATGTCATATTCTATTCTAACAAAGATGCACGGGTTAAATCAGCTTGGCATCCAGCTGCCCACAAGATAGTATAAAAACTTATTACAATGTAATAGCTACTTATTAATATTGTAAAATGATTATTTTGAAAAGAGCAACTGCTGAGTTTCTTGCCGGCTCTTCTCAGCAGAATCCGCTTTCCGAACCGGTGGTAGAATCTTGACGTGTCATAAGAGCCACAGGTTGGCCTACATGAAATAAATAATTTTGAATTTTGAATTTTTTGAATTTTTTCTCGTCTATCCCATAGTGTGGGGTGTCGTTGAATAGGTCTTTCTTAAATAAATTAAAAATAATTTTTGATTTTTTTTATTCCAATGTTGTTGGGCCACTATTATACACAACTATTTCAAATTTCATGTCGATAGCTTCAATAGATAATTAGTTAAGTACTAAAATAATCGAGTGTGACAGACGGACGGACGGACGGAGAAAGTCTCACCATAATGGTTCCATTTTTACCATTTTGGTACGGAACCCTAAAAAAAAATATTTATGTAAAAATTATTCCTCTTTGCCCTCGCACAAAGTTTAGGATTCAATTCTTTTCAATTCTTCTTTTATTTTACATTAAATTAGGTACCTGTTTTATTGACGGATCTATACTATGACTTCTTCTTCTTCTTCTTCTTTATCAACCTATAGACGTCCACTGCTGGACAAAGGTCTCCTGCATGGACTTCCACAGGCTTCGGTCTTGCGCCGCTTGCATCCAGCGGCTCCCTGCGACTCGTTTGATGTCGTCGGTCCACCTGGTGGGGGATCTGCCAACACTGCGTTTCCCGGTGCGGTGTCGCCACTCCAACACCTTGGGACCCCAACGACCATCAGCTCTTTTGATCTATGTGCCCCTCCCATTTCCACTTCAGTTTCGCGACACGCTGAGCTATGTCGGTGACTTTGGTTCTCCTACGAATCTCCTCATTTCTGATTTGATCTCGCAGGGATATACCGAGCATAGCTCTCTCCATCGCTCGCCAATTTAATACCAAGTGTATTAAAGATACCATCGAGCGGAACAAAGGCTCAAAAGTGTTCGCGAGAGATCTGTCTATCGGACAGAGCCAGCTGACGCGGCTTAAAACTGATGACGGTCGTCTCGTACCGTGTACGTATATACCACGACACAAAAACCTGTTGAGGATTTGGCCAAAGATCCCAGAGCCAAACTGACCCGACACTTTACCGAAGATATCCCGGACGTCAGCCTATACGAGATTAGAATGGCTCTCAAACAGCTCAAGGACAACAAGGCGCCAGGTGATGACGGAATCACTGCGGAACTCCTGAAAGCGGGTGGAAAACCGGTACTTAAGATCTTACAGAGATTGTTCAATTCCGTCATTCACGAGGGTATAACGCCGGAAGCATGGCACAGGAGCGTGGTGGTCCTGTTCTATAAAAGGGTGATAATACCTTGCTGAAGAATTATAGACCCATCTCGTTGCTGAGTCATGTTTACAAGTTGTTCTCGAGTCGAGTCATCACGAATCGTCTTGCTCGTAGGTTTGACGACTTCCAGCCTCCCGAACAAGCCGGATTCCGAAAAGGCTTTGGCACCATAGATCACATTCATACGCTGCGGCAGGTTATACAAAAGACGGAAGAGTATAACCGGCCGCTTTGCTTAGCGTTTGTGGACTATGAGAAAGCCTTTGATTCGGTGGAAACTTGGGCTGTATTGAGGTCGCTGCAGAGAAGCCGGATTGACTACCGGTATATCCAAGTGTTGAAGTGCTTGTACGAAAACGCCACTATGTCAGTACGTATACAGGACCAGACTACGAGACCAATCCACTTGCAGCGTGGAGTGCGACAGGGAGATGTAATCTCCCCGAAGCTATTTACCGCTGCGTTGGAGGACGTCTTTAAGCTTCTGGATTGGAACGGACTTGGCATCAACATAAACGGCGAGTACATCACTCACCTGCGATTTGCCGATGATATAGTAGTCATGGCAGAGACTCTGAGAGATCTCAATACAATGCTCAATGATCTCAGCAGGGTTTCTCAACAGGTGGGCCTGAAAATGAACATGAGCAAGACGAAAATTATGTCCAACGCTCATGCTCCGCTCCACCCAGTAATCGTTGAGAACTCTGCACTCGAAATTGTAGACGAGTATATAGACCTGGGACATACAGTCCAGCTAGGTAGGTCCAATTTCGAGAAAGAGATTAACCGCCGAATCTAACTCGGCTGGGCAGCGTTCGGGAAGCTCCGAGATGTCTTCTCGTCCAAAATCCCTCAGTGCCTGAAGACTAAAGTCTTCGAACAGTGCGTGTTGCCAGTGATGACTTACGGATCCGAGACATGGTCGCTAACTATGGGCCTCATAAGAAGGCTCAGTGTCACTATGACTAGGTCCATGGTTTTATCCCTGTATAACTCGTTTTTTCCTGTTTTGTGGAATGAAGTAACGTAAACGAGATTCACATAATCAGGATTTTGCCGCTTTGTATATAACTTATATGGGTTGAGAGTTTCCTCAAGACAGTACACGCACTAGGTCTGACCGAATGATACAACACATGTGTGATGTGTCCACTCTCAGCACGCACCGTCAACATGACGTGCGTCGTCACGTCTAGCCGCTGCCCACGCCGACGGCGCTTCCATTGCTAATTACCTTCGTAAATGATTCATCTTTACAAAGTGCTTAAACTTGTGTATCAGCACTTTGATTTGAATGCATCAAGCGCGGTATCCAGTTCGCCGAACCATGCACCTATACGCACTATCTGCGCACACGCGAGCACATTGGCTGCTCGTAACGTATTCCGCGTTCCAGCGGAAACATCCACGCTGATAAGTGCGAACTACGAAGTGCGAAGTTGTATTAGTGCGAGTAGGTAGTAGGTACATACTCGTAGGTATTTAAGTGTTTGCATTGCAACGATGTGAAGTGCTCCGAAGCGGATCTATACGTCTATTGATAGCAAATAAAATAATATACGAGTCGTCGGCGAGCAGTGGTTTTCCGCAGAACTTGCGCTGAGCCTTGTGAGCTTCCATTGAGCTCTCCCGGGCACGCACCTCTGGCTTTTCTAAGATAAGTGCGTTTAAGAAATTAAAAGCTTTAACGATGAAGGAAAACATCGTGAGAAAACCTGCACACCTGAGAGTTCTTCATAATGTTCTCAAAGATGTGAAGTCTGAAGTCTGCCAATTCGCATTGGGCCTATAACCCTTCTCTGAGAGGAGACCTGTCCCTATCCCTGTTATTTTAGGATAAAAAATTTAATATAGTATAGTACATTTTATTTATTTATAGGGACTGCGGACTGAAAACTGTAAAAGCCGGTCCACACGGCCAAACAAGTTTGGGCGAACTGTTTGGACGCAGTAAGCGTGTTCGCGCGTGCAAGTGTAAACTTGAGGGGGAGAAGGACTTCAACACAGCTATACTTTTATTACTAAACTTTGTACTTAATAAAAATAATCAAGGTTTATTTCTACGGTATCGTAAGGGTTCACTTCACGCGTTTCATAAGTTTTTCTACAAAAGTTTGATGTGTGGCAAACTTGTAGCTCTTCAAGTCAAGACTCTACCGCCGTTTCCGAAAGCAGATTCCGCTGAGAAGAGCCGGTAAGAAAGTAACTGTCGGTAGCCATGTTTGGCCTGTAGCGGCAGTCGGCGGTGGCGGCCGCGTCTCGTGCGGCGCGGCAGCACTGGCAGCACTCGCCACAGTGACTCATGAGGATAGGCCGCTGGTCTATTGTTGCAAACCCACTTGTTTACTAGAGCAAATATTGTTATTTTCCAGCTTGAGGAAAACGATGAGGACAGAGGTCGGGTAAACAGCCGTGAGGAATTTTCTGCTCCCGTTCGTTATCCGCCGGATGTGTCGGTCAGACGGTGACGTGGCTCGTAAGGCGTCAGTCACACAAGAAGAGTGTCTCGAATGCGAGACCAACAGTATGAGGTTATCCTATGCGATAACCGTACAATTCTCACCCGCGATTATACATATTACATTACATTATCATACCCAGCGTTGCTCGAATGTGAGTGTCGATAATGTCGCTCGCATGCGAAACGCGCGGTCTTGACCGCAGCGACACCCGCGTAAACACAATTATGTAATTGTGATAAGCCAGATTACAAGTTAACTGACTCGACTTCAGACTCGAGATCATTAAAACACCGGCATTTTTTAGGTAGGTACGCTGGTTCCAATTCAAATACTCAGCAGAATTATCTCTCTGAACCGGTGCGGTAGAGTCATGACTTGTCATAAGAGCCACAGGTTGGCCTGCCTGAATGAAATAAACTATTTCTATTTATTTAACGGATCAAACGGTGAATGCCACTCTCCTGTCTGTCTGTGTCTGTTCCTATGTCACAAATCAAACGGTCACGGTATCGATGCCTTTCTCCTATCTGTCTGTGTGTCTGTTCGTATGTCACAAATCAAACGGTCACGGTATCGATGCCACTCTCCTGTCTGTCTGTGTCTGTTCCTATGTCACAAATCAAACGGTCACGGTATCGATGCCTTTCTCCTATCTGTCTGTGTGTCTGTTCGTATGTCACAAATCAAACGGGCACGGTATAGATGCCACTCTCCTGTCTGTGTGTCTGTTCGTATGTCACAAATCAAACGGTCACGGTATCGATGCCACTCTCCTGTCTGTCTGTGTGTCTGTTCGTATGTCACAAATCAAACGGTCACGGTATCGATGCCACTCTCCTGTCTGTCTGTGTCTGTTCCTATGTCACAAATCAAACGGTCACGGTATCGATGCCTTTCTCCTATCTGTCTGTGTGTCTGTTCGTATGTCACAAAACTCACAAATCAAACGGGCACGGTATAGATGCCACTCTCCTGTCTGTGTGTCTGTTCGTATGTCACAAATCAAACGGTCACGGTATCGATGCCACTCTCCTGTCTGTCTGTGTCTGTTCCTATGTCACAAATCAAACGGTCACGGTATCGATGCCTTTCTCCTATCTGTCTGTGTGTCTGTTCGTATGTCACAAATCAAACGGGCACGGTATAGATGCCACTCTCCTGTCTGTGTGTCTGTTCGTATGTCACAAATCAAACGGTCACGGTATTGATGCCACTCTCCTGTCTGTCTGTGTGTCTGTTCGTATGTCACAAATCAAACGGTCACGGTATCGATGCCACTCTCCTGTCTGTCTGTGTCTGTTCCTATGTCACAAATCAAACGGTCACGGTATCGATGCCTTTCTCCTATCTGTCTGTGTGTCTGTTCGTATGTCACAAATCAAACGGTCACGGTATCGATGCCACTCTCCTGTCTGTCTGTGTCTGTTCTTATGTCACAAATCAAACGGTCACGGTATCGATGCCTTTCTCCTATCTGTCTGTGTGTCTGTTCGTATGTCACAAATCAAACGGTCACGGTATCGATGCCACTCTCCTGTCTGTCTGTGTGTCTGTTCGTATGTCACAAATCAAACGGTCACGGTATCGATGCCACTCTCCTGTCTGTCTGTGTCTGTTCCTATGTCACAAATCAAACGGTCACGGTATCGATGCCTTTCTCCTATCTGTCTGTGTGTCTGTTCGTATGTCACAAATCAAACGGTCACGGTATCGATGCCACTCTCCTGTCTGTCTGTGTGTCTGTTCGTATGTCACAAATCAAACGGTCACGGTATCGATGCCACTCTCCTGTCTGTCTGTGTCTGTTCCTATGTCACAAATCAAACGGTCACGGTATCGATGCCTTTCTCCTATCTGTCTGTGTGTCTGTTCGTATGTCACAAATCAAACGGGCACGGTATAGATGCCACTCTCCTGTCTGTGTGTCTGTTCGTATGTCACAAATCAAACGGAAACGGTATCGATGCCACTCTCCTTTCTGTCTGTGTGTCTGTTCGTATGTCACAAATCAAACGGTCACGGTATCGATGCCACTCTCCTGTCTGTGTCTGTTCCTATGTCACAAATCAAACGGTCACGGTATCGATGCCTTTCTCCTATCTGTCTGTGTGTCTGTTCGTATGTCACAAATCAAACGGGCACGGTATAGATGCCACTCTCCTGTCTGTGTGTCTGTTCGTATGTCACAAATCAAACGGTCACGGTATCGATGCCACTCTCCTGTCTGTCTGTGTCTGTTCCTATGTCACAAATCAAACGGTCACGGTATCGATACCTTTCTCCTATCTGTCTGTGTGTCTGTTCGTATGTCACAAATCAAACGGGCACGGTATAGATGCCACTCTCCTGTCTGTGTGTCTGTTCGTATGTCACAAATCAAACGGTCACGGTATCGATGCCACTCTCCTGTCTGTCTGTGTGTCTGTTCGTATGTCACAAATCAAACGGTCACGGTATCGATGCCACTCTCCTGTCTGTGTGTCTGTTCGTATGTCACACATCAAACGGTCACGTTATCAATGCCGCTCTCCTGTCTGTCTGCGTGTCTGTTCGTATGTCACAAATCAAACGGTCACGGTATCGAGGCCACTCTCCTGTCTGTCTGCGTGTCTGTTCGTATGTCACAGATCTCTATCTTGGAGACGGAATTACATAGAGACCTGACCTGTTTGACATTTTGGTGTAGATTTCACAGAGTAGAGACTGTAGAGCGATGTCCAGCTCCTAACAATAGAGCGAGGCGATCTGATTTGTGGAAAAAATTGCTATCAACAAATTAATGATGTGCCGGATATCCGTATCCGTAATCCGTATCCGCGGATATCCGAGCGAAAAGAAAGATCCGTATCTGTTACTTTTTTTACGAATCTTTTAACTTATTAATTTTCGTATTAATTTGATGAAATTCTATAAATATAGGTAATCTCCTATATGTATATATAGAACTTCATCTATGTATTGATACATATTAGCTCACTACTGAGCGCAGATCTCCTCTCAGAGAAGAGTTATGGGCCATAGTTAGGCTTGCCACCCGTACTTTATTATAAAGTATTATACGTTATTTCAGGTAATTGTACTCTATACTTTATGAGAACAATAAAGTTCACAAAAATACTTTAATTTTGAAAAGTTGATTATTTTGTTAAACGAAATTTATCGATTGGTGATTGTGACTGAATCAATGTTGCCACTCACCACTCACCAGCGCCACATCACTCAAGCACTCGTTTTGTACAATTTCTGAACGCAACCTAACCTCAAATGTCAATGATGTCACTGTCAGTGTGTCAAATGTCAATCATTGTCACAATTTATTTTATTGTTTGTTTTGTGCAAAGCGGTTTGAGTGCAATTATAATACGATTTAAAGTTTTAAAGATTTATGCTCTAGTACATTATGGATAAAAATACTCCACAAACACCTGCAAAACGCAGTTTCGATAATGAAACGGATTTAATAGATAGTGACAGAACTATCAACTGCACAAAAATGGCAGCAGGTATTTAATAAGAGTAATGATAATTTTTTAAACTTGTATAAAGTAATTTCATTTTTATTGTCTATTCCCGCCACGTCAGCATTCACAGAAAGAGTTTTTTCTGTGATGAATAGTCAATGGCGAGACGAAAGAAACAAAGCGTCTCTGAATTTGATAAAAAATGAATTACTTATTTATTTTAATTTAAATATAGAATGTAAAGATGCTGTGCAATTGTTTAGTAAAGATGCTAATTTGATACAAATTGCAAAAAGCAATAAAAAATATGTTTTTAAACATAATAATAAAGAAAAATAAATTATACTTTATTTTGATACTATGTACTTTTTTTTTTCTTACCTATAATAACCAATGTACTTAATCTGCAAAAAAAAAAAAGGTGGCAACCCTAGCCATAGTCCACCACGCTCGCTGGCCCAATGCGGAATGGCGGACATCACACACCATCGAGAACATCATGGAGCTCTCAGGTGTACATATTTCCTCCGAAACTCGTGCCGGAGATCGAACCTGCGACCCCTATTGCTACCTAATCAGGTACCTAGCAATGAAAATCTTTCAAAATACAATACTGATTATTTTTTACTAGATGATACCCGCGACTCTGTCCACGCGGATTAAGGTTTTTAATTTCCGCGGGAACTTTTTAATTTTCCGGGATTAAAAGTTATGCCTATGTTTTAATCCTGGGTTTGAGCTATCTCCATTTAAAATTTCAGCAAAATCGGTTCATTCGTTGTGGCGTTAAAGAGTAACAAACATCCATCCATCCATCCATACATCCATCTTCACAAACTTTCGCATTTATAATATTAGTAGGATTTCTTAGAATATTATAGAAGCAAAGGGTCGAAAGCGGCGTCAACTATCGTTTCAAGGTCACGCGCATCGACACCGATTGAGGTCCTCATACATGATCACCTCGATACAGATCCTCAATTTGAGGATCTGTATCCATATCCGTATCCGGATCCGTATCCACGGATATACATTTTTAACGATCCCACACATCACTGCAACAAATACCTAGGCACTGCTATAAATGTAGTAGTACCTAGGTAGGAACTGAAACTCTTTACATTTATTTATTTTTCTGCGAGTGCTGCACGCACACTGCACAGGTATAACTCATTAACGCAAGTAACGTGGTACTAATAAAGAAGTTGTTATTAAACCAATTAAATTCATATAAAAATACACTTCAACAAAAGTACTCGTACTTGAGTACCAGTAATAGGAAGATTTATTAGTTATTATGATAATGTACCTATCTCATTATTTTCAACGAACGTACCTACACACAATACTGCTACCCAGGTACCTGTCTCGTTAGCTGAATTACTTGTTTATCATAACCTATACAGTGAGTGTTTATATACATTATACAGTATCATAACCTATACAGTGAGTGTTTATATACATTATACAGTATCATAACCTATACAGTGAGTGTTTATATACATTATACAGTATCATAAGTGCGAACAGACTACACCTAGCTGTTCCTCGTTTGATTTTTTATTGAGAGCTCGTATTCACATTAAACGCGATCAGTATCGATTTCAGAAACAGAGACAGGCGGCAATTAATCATTATAATCGAACAAAGATGAAAATAAATTGAATAAGAGAAGCCCTTCCAGCGCGCAGCTGAATTGGTTCACAATACATAGGTAGGTACATACGCGCGGCGCACTGGCGCGGGCGGGCGGGGCGGGGGGCGGCGGACACTCACCCGGGGTCCAGCGGCGGTCGTCGGCCGTGACGAGGTCGACGCCATCGAACAGCTGCTGCGCGAACTCCTCGATGGTGTCGGACTCGGGCAGGCGGCCCGACAGCCCGGTCAGCACGACGTCATCGTCGTCGCCCGCGCGGCCGCCGTTCACCAGCGCGCTCGGCATCTCTGCGGCGGCGTGCGGCGTGCGGCGTGCGGCGTGCGGCGTGCGGGATATCTGCAACGAGACAAGCGTTCCTGTACGGGGTCGGTCTAACGCCGGCGGTCGTCCTCTCGGCTCTACGCCCTCACCGCGGTTCGGAAGCCGCGACGCTCGCGAGTCGGCGATGGAACGAGGAAGGCTCGGGGCTAAGACGGCGAGCCGATCGCGAGGAAGTGCGCGCGGCGAGTGAGGCTGCGCGCGCGCGGCCGCCGGTTAAGAGGGCGCGATAGCGGGGTCGCGACCCGCCCCACGATTCCACGAGACCCTCCAAGGACGAGCAAGGTCGCAGCCGCCTTCCTCCCGGCCCGTCCTGCGGCGGAGCCCCGCTCGGCGCCCGGCCTGGAGCCGCGCCCCGGCGAGGACGACGCGACGGGCGTCCGCGTCGACCTCGGCGCGGTACCTGCGCCGCCGATGGCTGCGAAGTGCGATGACTGCGCGGCTAATTAGACCGCTCGCATCCAAACATCGCAGTGTGCATCGCGCGGCCGCGGCTCCGCGCAGATTGCGGACATTCGCCGTTCGCGAAGGTGCAGTGCAGTGCAGATACGGGCGATACGGCGCGGGCGCAGACGTGATCCCGGCAGCGGGGCACGCGGGTGCGGGGTGCGCGGGGCGCGGGGCACGCGGGTGCGGGGTGCGGGGTGCGCGGGGCACGCGGGTGCGGGGTGCGCGGGGCGCGGGGCACGCGGGTGCGGGGTGCGCGGGGCGCGGGGCACGCGGGTGCGGGGTGCGGGGTGCGCGGGGCGCGGGGCGCGGCAACAATGGCTCGCTTTGTGCGCCAATTGACGCGGCCGACGCCGACGCCTGCATCTCGCCATCTCGCCACTCAAAGCCTCAATTTCATTTTAATCAGACCATGAGTAGCTGCCAGTTACATTCCGTCACTCACACTCAGTATGTGCGATGATAATATTGGAATTGGTAAGCTCATGATAAATCTTTATTACAAGAATAACACAATATTGAAACCTGGTGTCAAAAAAGTACAGTTTCATTGTTAAAATAATACACATCATAATAATTAACGGAAAAGCGGCAAAAGTAGTCGGAGATATTTGAAAGGCGCAGTATAATAACGATATTATACTGCACCTAGAACTATAAAAATATGACCAATTTTCTTTATTTGATCAGTGAGCGAGCGACCATTATTTCGACCACCTTTAAAAATGATAGCATTATCTACGTCTTCGACAACCTATCTACATTATTGTAACTTATGCTTAATTCATTTTACGTGTAGGTAAGTAGTTCTTGTACTCCTGTGCAGAAAATGTGAACATAAGGGCGAGGAATATAATATCTCCTAAAGGGTACTGGGTAAGCAGGTGCTTGAAAGCAGTTAAGTAGAGTGACTCGACCAACAGCAATTTAGAATATCAAGTAATGACAAATACAGGAGTAGGAATTAAAGGCTTCCCATTTTAGCAAGCATTTTTTTGGGCACAAGAAAATTAATGAAGGAAATTCTTCAAATTCGAATTAATTTATTAATTAATATATATACCTATAGCTGCTCGTGCTGATTCACTGACTGATTCACTGATTCACTCATTGATCACCTCTCCTGTAAAATTTTGTATGAAAAATTTTTTTTTCACCGATGGTTTCGTATAGACGACAAAAGTTCATTCGAGGGAAAAATATGGAGAGAGCTGATGATTGAGGATTTCGGAGACGGGTGAGGAGCACGGCCAGGGTATTGAAGATAGGTGGGGTGTGCTCGAACAAAAGTCACTCGAAACCTCATCCAATTGGCAGTGAGCTGAAAAAAAATTCAAAATGGCGGATTCAAGATGGCGGCCATACCAATTTCATAGGCATCATCTCGGAGAGTATAAAAGATGGAAGAGTGGTTATTTGATAGAAAATGATCAGGACCTGAAAGTCCACTTGACGATAGAAAAACCGCGGTCCGCTTGCGGGCCGCGCACCCACGCGCCCTACTAGTTTGTGAATATGTTAGTAGAGATAGTACACACAAATATCGCCGGTTAGCTTCTTCCACTTCTAGCACCATATTGTGTAGGCGGCACCAGACAGGGTATGGCTGCAGTTATGGCACAGTTAAGAGTGGGGTGTGCGCTCGTTAACAGTAAACAGATTTGATTTTTACAGTAGTAGATCAAGTTTCAAGTATCCGAAAAAAAACACGCAAGAATTACATCATACTGCCAAGGGACGTGTTTGGGCAAAAACATAAAATGATGAAATTTGTTCGATAATAAAAAATCGCGAAGTAGGTCTAATTTTTAACCAATATTCATTTATTTTCAATGTGTTGCATATTACAGAGCCAAAATTTTTACATTAAATTCCGATTGATATTATCAAGAGAGTAGCCTAGCGAATTGAAAAGAAAATGAATATTTTACGAGTTACAAAGTATTTTGGCGCTTACTACACTCCTATTCCGCGCAAAACGCTTTCTTTTGTCGCGCCTCACATGAGGTTGTGGCTATGTTTTATCTCATCGCGAAATCTGATTTTTTTTGGGGTTACACGCGCTCTTAACAGAGTTGTCTAAATAAGTATATTTTTCTTTCATTTATTTATTCCGTAGAAACCTGGCCGCGGATTTCTGTCTTGATGCATATTGCTGTGTGAAAGATTATTAATTTTTATTCAGATTTGCATCTGCTGATTGCTGGTGATGTCAAAAATGTTGTCAAAAATTAAAAGAGATTCCTTTCACTTTAAAATTATTGGAGAATCTCGATTCACGTCCCAGTCCAAAATAAGAAAGAAGTCGTTTTAATTGATAGTTAACTGTGTATAGATATTAATTCATTGGTATATATTATATAGCTTATAACAAATGAAGACCCACGATGTATGACAATCATCCTGTAACAATAACAATCTTCAGGAAAATCCAATCAGGGAAAAACAACTAAACCGCAACCGGGTATCGCGGCAGGCTCTTCCACTGTAGGTACGGAGCTTCCCTCGTCTTCTTATATTTTAATATTAATACTGCACGAGAAGTACTCAGGAAAATAGCTTTATTTAAAATAGGATAGCCAACAATAAATTTTTGTACAACTTTTCAAAAAAGATCGAAGAGGATCTTATTGGAAAATTCTTGTCCAATAAGTTGAATTGGTTGAACAAATAGTTGAGCTTATTGGAATAGGTCCACAGATTAACGATTATGTATACCAGATCAATCTGTACAATAATCATCACTATACTGGGCACCGGGGATCTCAGTGGCTATCGTTCAGCTGACAACTAACACAACGCAGAATATATTATTTAGAAGAAAATGCGAGTTTGACAGTTCTCGGTTTTGAACTTTTGTTTCAACTGGCCACTACTGGAAATGTCAAAAATAGGAATCCCAGGTTTCCCCTCAAACTGGAAGTTTGAAGTCCCCCCAGCTGGCTAAGGATTGGCACACTTCATGTACTTTCGAGCACCTTATGGAGAACTCTCAGGCATGCTGGTTCCTCGCAATGTTTTCCAGTTTGCTTCGCCGTTAGTGACAAAATAGGCATGGTGGGACAGCCATTAGTCGATGGATAGAAGAGTTGGATAGCATGCAAAGAGATGGGGCATTGCATATCAGATGCTGCGCTGCTGTCTCGTTACATTGCAGCGGCGCGGCAGAGGTCGCTCTTATCGCCGATAGAGCGCTCGGCCTCGCGGGGTCGAGGGCAGCGCCCGCCGCGTCATCACCGATGGGTGCCGATGGCTTATCTTAACTGCTATATTCGCACTGCGTTCAACGTTTCATTTTTATACCTACGTGCAATTATTACTTAGGTGCCTATATAATTGTCTTTTATTGAAAAAAAAAACTTGAGAAGTGTCGAGGGACACCCGGATGGAACGTAGTTTCTTTCGATTAATTAATTTGACATTGTGTTCGGTATTTTCGCGGTACAATAATGGGTCTCCGTAGCCTTGTGGCTTCTGCAGTCGCCTAACAGCCAAAGGTCGATGGTTCGAATCCCAGCTCGACAGACCGAATTTTCCATTTTCAATTTTATTTTAAACAATTTCTACATGTGGAAATTATTTAAAATATAATTGAAAATAGAAAATTCAGTCTGTCGAGCTGAGATTCGAACCATCGACTTTTAACTGTTAGGCGACTGTAGAAGCCACAAGGCTACGGAGACCCAATATTGTACCGCGAAAATACCGAACACAATGCCAAATTCACATTCAAAAAAGTGTCGGTTTCAAAAAAGTGTCGATCAGTGTCGAGTGTCGGTTCAATTTTGTCTTAATTTTTTCCGTCTAGCCCCCTTCCGCACCGCGCGATAAGGAACTACGTTCCAAAAACTATCATAGTTTCACGTCGATTGCAAGGTGTAAATGCACTTGCGATGTACAGACGCTTATGTTATCCCGATTCCAATAATGAGGCGAAGGTGAGAAGTTATCATTGTATCAAGTTGAGATATTAAATCATCCAACTGTATAATGTATAACTAAGTAGATATTTTGCTTCTCGAGCGATCGGATAATGTCATGGTTATGTAACAACATAATAACACGATTAACCAGATCTACTGGTCCAAAAATAATAATTTAATCGAATCAAAACAAATTATTTCCTGATATAGTCACCACAGTGTAATGGAAAGAAATCTGCCGAAACTCTACAAAAGGCCGGAGATTCGGGGAGGACGATGGAGGCATCGATGTGTTTGTGAGGTGAGCCGTGCACTGTTGCACCAGACAGGCACTTCAACGGGACAACATTCCGGGACTTCCGGGAGTCGGGAGCTCGGGACATTGTCAGCGCGGACAGAACAGGAATGACGACATCAAGTGCCCGTCGTGAAGGTCACAAATGAGCCTTTATCCTCGAACATCCGTTGTGAAGAGACGCCAAATACTGGTGGACACCATGATCGATACTTGGATGACATGGCATGGCATGGCCGAACCTCAACGTTATTTTTTTTTTATTCGATGACAAGCTAGTCCTTGACTGCGATCTCACCTGATGGTAAGTGAGGATGCAGTCTAAGATGGTAGCGGGCTAACTTGGAAGGGGTATGGCAGTGAACATTCAACCCATATCCCTAATTGGTTTCTCTTTCTACACGCCACCGTGCCGGAACGCTAAATCGCTTGGCGGCACGTCTTTGACGGTAGGGTGGTTACCCCAAAGCCTCCCACCAGACCAGACCAGAGACAATTCAGAAATTATAAATTCCCAAATTGACCCCACCGGGAATCGAACCCGAGACCTCCCAGTTATAAGACAACAGCGCTCACCGCTGAGCCAGGGAGGTCGTCAAATAGAGGTCGTCGTTATAGAGAAACATAAAGAAGAAATGAGTCAAATAAGTCGATGGCTCGACAATTGACATACAATACAAGACATACATACAATTACTTGATTAGGTAATGTATTAGGTAATGTTAAGTAATACTATGTTAACTTGGAATGATCGTGGAGGATTAAGATCATCGTATTCTTGCAAATGGACATTAATTAACTTAATGAATAAGTAAGATTCGTGATGACTTGATCGATAAGGAACAATGATCTCTGAAGCCCTTCAGATGTTCGCTTATCGCAGCATCCCAGCGAGAATTTACACTCATTATAATTCATTAGTAATACATTTATATAAGTACATAAAAAAATCGCGATTAGTTATACTGCACATGTGTAATGTCGTTAAGTTATCCTCACAGATTAATGATTATGTATGTATACCCCTTGTATACCCTACGGATTAAGGTAACTGACACGTGACAGAAGTACTGACGTAAGACTAAATAACTTACGGTCAACGCAGCGTGCACCGGAGGACTAATGGATTTGAAATTGAGAGGAATTATTCCTTGAGTTACCTAGAGATGCACAGGAGAGATTTTTGATAGCATCCCTTAAGGGGTGAAAAGGAGTACTCACTTAAGTTAGTATGTACACAGAGTTACATAAAGTTATCGAGTGCCATCTTTCAATTGCAGCTTGCCACTAGTCTAGGAACTCTATATATTTATGATTATTTACGCCAGACGCGCTCGTGATCGCCACCGCCCATCATGGATTATTTTGCCACAGAATATATAATAGTAAGTACTATTTTGGCAAAGTGCGGACAGCCTTATTTGACCGAGCGAAGCGAGGTCTCTGAGTCTACTTGAGTGAATTTGCACTTGTCCGTCCGTCCGTCTGTCAGAGCCTTATAACTTTTGAATTATATGTAAACAGATGGCCATCAGCCGAATATTGCATAAAAATGATAAAAAAATCTTTATTTCAGGGTGCTCTCATAGAAGTTAATGCGAAGTAAAATATTTTTTGTTGCCTTTAACATGGGCTTGCGATATATCTTTTTAAAGACGATTTTGAACAGAGTACAAAAATATTTTTTTAATATAGGGGGGGCGGGCTTTCAAAGTGGAGAATGAATTCGAGGCTAGATCTCTAAAGCCGCTTCATTTTAAAACTTGAAACGTACACATAATTTGAGTTATATTCTGTACTTGAACAACAAATACTAAGATTAGATAAATATTATAAAGAAACGAAATTATTTAATTTTTAATGGGCATCAATGTTTTAACAAAACTTCACTATATTGTTAATGGATGGCGCTGTCTTTATCATCGTAAATACAGTTTTGCGTCAGCTATTCTTATTATTTTATTTATCACTAATTATGTTATTCAATTAGCAAATATCAATAAAACTATCACGTTGTTTTTGCAAAAGTAAATCCGTTTCTATTTACAATAATTAGATGTTAGCACCATCTTACGTGGAATAAAAAATATTCTACTGATGGCAGAGACATGTTATATTTACTACCGTATGATGGTACTGTGTCTATGAACGTAAAGATGAGCGCGCATCAAGACATGCTCGCCGCAGGAGCCGCAAGCGCGCAGTCATCGCATTTTATATTTTTTTTATTATGAAATCGTTTACTACGTAACACCCTACGCATGCCATCCACGAAAGCGGATGACGATTGACGTCATCAGATTCGGCGCGTTTTAATGCGTACGGTGCAGTGAGGGCGATGCGGGAGGCGCGAATGACCTAATTCTTATTCGTTTCAAGCTCGATTCCCTGTTCATAGCGAACTGAATTTTTGGCAGTTTCGTGTCCCAAGATCTGTGATCGTTCTCAATAAATGTAGCTATGCTAGTAACAACCGTTTTATTATACCGCTCCACTGTGTTGACTTGCGGCGTGTATTTGGGTGTGAAATGTACGTTAGGTATTTTGTACTTTTTAAAGAACGTATCCAGGTCTTTGCTACAGAAGTAAGTCCCGTTATCGAGGATAATAATCTGGGGAATTCCGTGGACTAGAAACACGTTGTCCTCTAGTACTCGAATTACAGATTCAGTATTAGCGCGTCGTAGTGGAAACAGCATAGTATATTTCGAAAAACAACAGACTACTACTAAAAGATAGCTATGCTGCTTTCGACTAGTTGGCAAGGGACCTACAAAATCTATGGAGACTGAGCGCACGTATTTGCGAGAGAGCACGTAATTTAGGTAGTACTCCTCGATACCATGAGAACCAACTGTGGCTCATGCAGTACGGTGCGCGTTCACCTTTAAATGCTACGATGTTATTATAGGTTAGCTTTTAGTACCATCTTGCGTCGAGAAGTGGTATTAATTTATTTGGACATATTTTTTGATTCTTAAGTAATTGATAACTTACATTTTACTTTAATAATTATTATACAATTCATTGCTCTTTTGCGTCTATTTAATGTATCAAAGTTTATCTGTGCTGCAATTAGTTAAACGATATTATTCCGGCCAGTGTGCAGCACTCAACGTACAAAAGTAGGAGTACCCAAAAATTCAACCATCTCCAGTAACTCTTTAGCTCTTCTTGCGTCTAATGTTAAAAGTGAACTATTACAATATAGAGTTAAAATTAAAACTACCTTATGGTCCGGGAGCCAGTGACAGATTTTCATGACCAAGTCCCTCCCAATCAAAACTTCGTGAAATGCATTAGGGATTTATATTATGAATATTCGCGACCGTCAGCTGCGACTCCGTGGGTGGGGCGGGCAGTGGCAGCCTCCAACGCATGGTGAAAAAAAAAAGTTTTTTAGTCATTTCCTCCCATTTGAAAATTTGTCAGATTATAGTTTACCTAATATTTTGAAGGAAAAATAAATTCAGCTGACCATAACATGGTGGATTATACTTCAGCTGGCTGCTTGAACATGAAAAAAAAAATTATATTTTCAATGATTTCCTCTCAACTAAAAATTTACCTGGTGATCGTTTATATGCTACTATGAATGAAAATTAATTTCAGCTTGCTGTATCGCAGTGGAAAGTTTGTCAGCTGGTACCTTGAAAGGTGTGACGTAGCAGCATCTATCACCTACTGAATCTTATCAGCTGACGACTTTTCCCTTAACTTACAGCTAGCTGATTTTTTTCATTATTTACTAATGCATGTTAACAATCCTCTTATAAATTTCAATCCTCTTATAAATTTTCATCCAGGAAAAAATCACTTTTCTTAAGTTATTCTCTTTCTTTTTACAGATTGAGGCTATACATAAGCCCTTTCTATATTGCAAATAGATTGTGGATTAAAATTACCTTCTCCAGATTCTATGCTATAGCAGAGCATAGAATGCTAAAGGTCCACTTGGAGGAGGAAAGTTTTACCCATGACTACGTACAAAGGCTTTATTATAAGGTACTTTATTGTGTATAGTGCACATGCAGATTTTTGGTCGAAATAAATTGGTTGTCTGTAAACTCGGTTTACGGACGGTAGTTTTCCGTGATAACGTCTTATAGAAACACTAGCTGATGCCCGCGACTTTGTCCGCGTGGATTTAGTTCCTAAGGATAAGTCCCTCGGGAACTCCTTGATTTTTCGGGATAAAAAGTAGCCTAGATGTTGACCCGAGTAATAAGCTACCACGGTATAAAATTTTGTAGAAATCTGTGCGGTAGTTTTTACGTGAAAGAAGGACAAACAAACAGACAAACAGACAAAAAATAAATAAAAATCTGTTTTGGGCTCAGTATCGATAGTAAAGCATCCCCCAATTAAAATTTTCAAAATATATTAAATGTACAGAAATCTTCCAGTTACAGTTTTATTATATGTAGTTAAAGATTGATGAAAATTTATAAGAGGATTGTTAACATGCATTAGTAAATAATGAAAAAAATCAGCTAGCTGTAAGTCAAGGGAAAAGTCGTCAGCTGATAAGATTCAGTAGGTGATAGATGCTACTACGTCACACCTTTCAAGGTACCAGCTGACAAATTTTCCAACGCGATACAGCAAGCTGAAATTAATTTTCATTCATAGTAGCATATAAACGATCACCAGGTAAATTTTTAGTTGAGAGGAAATCATTGAAAATATAATTTTTTTTTTCATGTTCAAGCAGCCAGCTGAAGTATAATCCACCATGTTATGGTCAGCTGAATTTATTTTTCCTTCAAAATATTAGGTAAACTATAATCTGTCAAATTTTCAAATGGGAGGAAATGACTAAAAAACTTTTTTTTTTCTCGATGCGTTGGAGGCTGCCACTGCCCGCCCCACCCACGGAGTCGCAGCTGACGGTCGCGAATATTCATAATATAAATCCCTAATGCGTTTCACGAAGTTTCGCTCGAGAGGAAATAATTGACCGAATTTGTACCTGGCTCCCGGTCCATTATGGGAATTATGGGATACCGCGAGGTCTCAGTTCGGGGCGAACCACTTGTTTATTGAGTATTGACTACTAAGCTTTGCTACTGACTACTGAGCATACTTAGCGTAAGTAGGTAAGTATACGTATTAGGATTATAAAAATAAACAATTACTTAATATTTTGCTTCAATCTTATTATCCTCCTGTGAAAACTACCAAAACAGGAATAATTTTGAACTGTAAGTATAGAAATTTTGACTCGGTGCGATTATTTCAAATTCAAATTCAAAATTATTTATTTCACGTAGGCCAACATGTGGCTCCTATGACAAGTCATGACTACCACCGCGCACCGGTTCGGAAAGCGGATTCTGCTGAAAAGAGCCGGCAGCAAAATCAGCAGTTGCTTTTTTTAAAAAAAATTAGTTGTCTGTAAAGTCGGTTTACGCACGATAGTTATATGTCAATAAACATTTTATTCCTGTGACTACATTTTTGGCCTATATTCATGAATGACGGAAGTCTGTTATCTGTACCTAATAATATGTGATATTATTTTCCACAGATTCCGGTTTGGACTAATGTTTATCACATTCAAGGAATTAGCATACCTGTTATTATTAACATATTGACCACAACATAGTAGAGTAAGTGTGTTGTCACCAGCAAGCGAAAGTGTGATGTCCGAGTAAACAGTAAACACTAGAACAGACTACAGAGTACCTACTGTACTTGAAATTTATATGGACGGATGAATCACGTTCCATCTTTAAAAAATGACCGACGCGCGTGCGTTAATATTTTTAGAACCGGTATTTTAAAAATCGCAAATTGCCGTCTAACTAGACGCGGAACTATACTACGTCGAATCAACTCATAGCATTAGCCACATACGGGTATGCTGCGACCTCCACTCTCAATGACACCGAAACAGAATCGAATTTCGTTACGACTAGGAGTCGTGAGAGTCACTTCTAGGGACTCTACAAGTTTGTCGTCATAATAAAGAGTATTGCGCCATACAGGCATGACATAAGAATCAAGTTTTGCGTGTGCCACAATAATTACAATTTGGTGTCGGACTGTTGAGTCCGGGACCGGGCCCACCCGCGGCCGGACAGTGGGCCACGGGTGGGCACTGGGCAGTGGGCAACTGGGCAGTGGGCACTCGCGAGTCGCGACCTCCGCGCGCCTCGCCCCCCGCGCCGCCTCAGCTGCTCGGTGACGTCACGGTGACGTCATGTCGCCGGCAGACGCGAGCGGCCTCGGCTGACTGCGCCGAGCACAACGGACCGTAGCTCGGCAGACCATCATCATCGAGCCATTCTGTCCTTTCAATGCTTGGTAATAGGTTTCAACTTTCAGTGCAATCATAAATTATATTTTTATCATAGTGTGTGTGTGTGTGATGAACTGATGATAATTGATAGATAACATTGTGAGTGATACAAGCAAACGTCAAACTCTATTCGGAGTGATTCCGACCCACTTATTCGGTGTGACTCATACCGTAATATAGCGAATTTTCACCCGAGTTTCCGCCATTTTTCCTATATACAGAATTATTAATTAATCAATACCTAGGTAAGTTAGTACCTACCTAGCCTACCAACCTTGATATTGCTTTATTAAATAATTCTGTATTTCACTAACGTAGGAACTTAGTAAAGGTGTGATGTGACGAGTTGATTTCATTTTGGTCTAGTAAGTAATAATTTTTTGAGTTACACATTCCGAAAATGATGTAAAAAGGAATGATTTCACAGAAACTAGGTACAGGAAATCGTCGAAACCTGTACGCCTGAAAGTTCTCCGTACCTAATGCCTCAATAGCCCAACGGTTAAAGATGCGGACTGAAAACTGAAAGGTCGCAGGTTCAAATCCCACCCGTTGCACTATTGTTGTATACCCACTCCTAACACAAACTTTCCGCTTTTTTTGGAGGGGAGAGGAGGATATGAGTCAACTTCAACTTGACTGATATTCTTTAAAAAAAAATGTTCTCGTGAAGCGCCAACCCGCTAGGCCACTGGCCAGGGTGGCGGAGTGCGGACTGTGGCCTAAGTCATCCTCATTCGAAAGGAGACCCTCGCCCTGCAGTGGGGTGGCAATGGTTGCGACTTGCGATGAACGAAATTAACTGAACAATATTTCCCTTTGACTTGTGTCACTGAAATTATTCATTCATTCATATTTCATAGTCATTGCGATTTCTATCCATGAACGAAATTGTCTTCAATTTATATGGGTAATGGGTACAGCTACCAACAAAGGGTAAGGAAACAAGGAACACCTGTACTCATCGATGTATTGTACTACCTACGGTGCGGTGGAGAGATGAATTAGAGACATACGAGGGAAAACTATGGTCCCGCTCAGCACAAAACAAGAAGGAATGGAAGAAGGGGGAGGCTTTTGCCCAGCAGTGAGATGATTTGTAATTAAAATAAATTAGCATGTATAAATATAACTATGTAGTAATGAAGGCTTGTAAATAAATAAATGGGTACAGCTACACAACGAGAGCGTTGAACGGCGAACCTCGCTGCACTAGGTAGGGAGTATTCCGACTTCCGAGTATTTAGGGACTCGTAGCTAGAGCCACTTTATATGAACGGACATCAAAATAATCAAAGACAACGAAGTAGTTTTCGTGAAAATAGTATTTTAAAGTATCGTGCTTTCGCTTTTACGTTAATAAATAATATTGTAAAATATCTACTTATGTTCTTATGTTCATAAATTGCATTCCTAATTCAAATTTTAATCCGCTAAGCCGCATAATAAAAAAACAATGAACCTATCTTGGACCTATCGCTTATTCATTTATATCACTTAATTTATTTCAATAAAAAATTATTGCATATTTTATTTGGGTAGGTAAGATTCCACGCGACGCGAACTGCGGACTTTAACGAATGTAGGTAGAATACCTACCGCGTAGATGATAAGCTAGGGCTGCAGCTGGGGTGGGGGAGCAGGGTTGCCAGACGTACGAGAAAACTCGTACGCTTACGGGATTTGGCAGTCCCTGTACAAGATACGAGTAAAATAAAATCCAATGATGACTGCTTGCGGCATGTTTCCTAGCCACATAATTACAAAAATGAAAATAATAAGGTAAAAGATCGACTCAGCCCATCACTAGATTCATTACCTTATCACTCTGAAGAAAAGAAGAAGAAGTATACCCTGTCCAACCGTTTATTTTCTTTTAGACAGCTCACTCTCACATAGTGAGAGTGAGTGATGAGACTGAGCTGTCTAAAAGAAAATAAACGGTTAATGTTCTTGTTGTTCCCGGGTCTGTGACTTGCAAGATGTCTTCGATATGAAAGGATTCGTTATTCGTGAATTAAATCGCATACATTTTGAACCATCTAAAGAAATGTATGCAAGAATGACATCGGAAATTCTATAAACTAAAGATGATTTCACCAATATCTCGGTTATGGAATATTAATAAAATTTAATTACTTACTTAGTTAAAATTAATAAAAAATAATTTTGAAACATTTAGGTCAGTCAATAGTATTAGAATGTCTATTAATTAGATGGCGTATTAATTACAGTAGGGTCAGTAAGCTGGTTCGCCGGCCACCTTCGGTTTGCGGCCTTTACGCGTAGGTACACCATGCCGTAAAATTGAGAGAATATCGCTTAGAAATACTATTTCCAAATGAAATCTTTATTCAGTCATTTGAAAATGTTTGCTTTGTAGGTATATAACAATTTTTTGTTCAGATAACGTCATCTTCGAGTAAATTTAGTGAATTTGTTCAAATCGGCGGCGGCCTTCGGAGGTAACGCAACCTGCGGAAATTATAAAAAAATATAGTGCCGCGCGTTTCACTCCAAGGCAATCGTTGGGTTGTTTTTCTAAATAAATGATATTAATAGGCAAGTTATACACTTCAAAAATAACTTGTTAACGTGCTCCTAATACGATTTCTGGAATATTTTATACAGAACAACAATAATTATGGGGGCCGCGATCTAACATTAAATATTTTCCAAAACTTTATTTTTCGGCTTAGGGGCTATGCTTTATATCAAGTCGTCTAGACTTTCATCTCTTTTATTCAAACCGTGAAATAATATACCTGATGCAAAGATCCTCGCCTTTATCTTTCGGCCGTCAATTAATGTGGTATTTAATCATTAAGAATATGGATTAATAGTGAAGATCATTTTGGAGGTGGCCGTAAACCAAAACATAGACGTAACGGCACCTCAGTTTTCAGCATGGCATAAATGTATGGAAAGCATGTGGCGGAAAATTGAAACATATCGCTGGGACATGTTTCAATTTTCGGCCATTAGGTAAACTGCAAAGTTTAAATTAGTAAATTTTATTTATTTAATTAAAGTCTGTAAAATATAGCTTGAGTCCTGTGACAGTTGTCAGTTTAACATAAATAGGTCTGGGACAATGTTGAAAATCCATCATAATGATATCGATATTACTACAAATGTCGATTTTATTGTTAGGTACTATATTAATATATTATTTTCAATGATGCTATAATAGGTTAATTATTTGTAATTACTTATTATAATGAAATCAAACAAAAGGGAATTATCCCTTTTGTTTGATTTCATAATGTATTTAATAAAGCAGTGGTGCTCAACCCAAATCATCGTCACTTGATTCACATTCGGAGTCGCTAGAGCAGTCCTGCAGATGTAGTGCCCGTAAGTTATAGACTTTGGTTACGATAACAAAAGGAACGTCACTATTAATGTGCATAAACCAATGAAGTATAGCCCCTATGAAATACCTTTTAAATTACAGGCTATTTATTGCTATTTTTTTTTTTTTGTAAAAAAAGACACACACACGCACACACGCACACACACACACACACACACACACACACACACACACACACACACACACGCACGCACGCACACACACACGCACGCACACACGCACACACGCACACACGCACACACACACACACACACACAATGATGATACTTATATTATTACCTTATACTTACCTAGTTATTTAATCATATTATTTTATACTTAATGCTAGTGTCTATCGTGTTATATGTTATTATGTATTATTGTGTAATCTGTTTGGCCTTATTTTATAACTATTCTTAATTGTATAATAATTATATGTAACGCTGTTGATTACTTTGTAATAAATAAATAAATAAATAAGACTTTATTATATTATGGGCTTTTATCTAAGATAGTGAGCTTAATAAGGTTGTAACATTTTTTTCTGATGTACTAAACTTGATATGAGCACTAAGAGGCCGCTATCCGGCACATCGACCCTATATTATTTATGAAGATTTAGTGTAAATAGGATGCCGTGGTAGGTACCTACTACATTTATATAAGTGATGTCGTGATGCCGTTTTTTACCGACTTAATTATTGACAATAATAATTAATTATCATCAGTGTTAAGCTAAATCTTCGTAGATTATGCACCTGAAAATTTTCGCAAACTCAGGCTATCGATTGGTGAAAACCGAATTAAAATCCTTACAGTATTAGTTTATAAAATATAAGACAAGTGATAAGCGCATACAGACAAACTTTTGTTTGTTTTATATAATAAAGTTACCATAGGCTATTATACATATTATATTCTGTGAAATTTTAACACCCCCAACATGTGAATCTATGGTCGGACTTGGGCAGACTATGTAGGTAGTACCTACAAGGTACCTACGTTATACCTACGTGACATCCTGTTACTCAGTTTTCTGCTCCATCATGAGATGGAGCCGAAAATTGAGTAAGTCCTCCTCGATTCTCCATCGTCATCTATTTCTATCTAAGCTAACACCTTACACGTCCTCCAATATAATGAGCCAAAACAGACTATAGGTATCTGCTGTAAGTTGCTCAGGAGTAGGTTACCTTGCCTCCTAAATAATCCGAAGTAACAGTAGATAGGTTAGGTACCTACCTACACCAAATTTCAAATCAATCGTAGTGAAAGTTTGTGGTTAAGACCTTTTAATAAAGTAGGAAATGAGCTGATGATGAGCTTCACAAATTATAGCTAACCATCCACCTCGATTACCAAGAGCTTTCAAAGAGAAAAAACCGCATCAAAATAGGTCCATTCCTTAGGGAGTTAAGAGGGAACAGACAGACACACAGATACACATATCATACTTATAACACCCCTCTTTTTGCCGGGGGTTAAAAAAATGATAGCTTTAGCCTCTAAATGGTGGAAGACTGGGTGGTCTAGCCTCCTTAGTAGTTAGTATGCTATGTACCTACCTTGTATTTGGTTCATAAATATTGAAACCTTAGTTTTGAGTCGGGGTTATCTTATAATTACGATCAATTAAATTGTTCCACTCAAGGAAACGTTTATTTTTAGTTATTGAAATGATCTGCATGTATTTTTATTGAAAAAAATGTAATGAATACCTACTCACTCAATATAAAAAACGATCGGAACCTTCGCCCTCAGAGGCTTCTTCGCTGCCGCTCGTTCAACGACTTCAATGGGTTATGGGCGAGTCGAGTGGGGTGGCGGGTGGCGGGTGGCTGGTGGCTACGCGGCTGCGATATTGATTGATGCCACTGCTGGTTTAGTATCACTCGCGGTCCAAACAAACGGAAGAGCGCGGCTCGCGCCGTGGTTTTGTTCGTGGTGAGGTGCGTATCGACCGGCTCCCGATGTTCGCTGAGAAATAATTGCGACCCGCGACACGAGTGTGCGGCGCGGAACTGCGGCGCGACTGTGAGTGAATCAGTTCCTTGCGCGAATATGGCGAGGGTGTGCGGCGCGGGGCGCGGGCGGGCGTTGCCATGGTGCGAGATCAGGCCACGTGCACGCGGCCAATGGCGGCGCGCGCCCGCCGGCCATGCCGCGCCGCCGTGCCGCCGCGGGTCGGGGCATCGCCGGCGCCGCAACGCTGCGCTCGACGCTGACCGGCTGCAGGCTGCAGCGTCCGCACTCCGCTCACGGCGCGGCCATGGGCTCGCCACGCGCGCCTTGACATTGACACCTGTTGAACTCTGGAATCTGGAGCAACTCAGTGCTAATTATTATCGGTAAATCTCCGTTTTAAACTCTTTACAAACGAACAAAATTACTTGCCTAGGTACCAATAATTGAAATTATTCTAATTTATATTTTATAATAAGATACTATCAAATATCTTGTCAACATAATATTGTTATTATTTTAATTACTTACTTACTGACCTACTGTAGTGTTTTGTGGATTCGTCGTAGAGCACACGAACAAAATGAGCCTTGTGCATCTATCTGGTGTTACATTGACTAAGTTTATCTTGCCTGAAATTGTTTTACTTAGTTAAATTAAATATTAATTAAGAATATATATAATTTTAATTTTTTTAATTTAAATTCAAATTCATTTATTTGCACCGGTTCCGGTTCGAAATGCAGAATGAAGGATTATGATTTTAGCAGTCTGTGTGTATGATATATTGCATTCATCTACCACCATCTTAAGATATACTTATTGCATTGTAAGTAGGTATGCATTTTTGGAACTTCCCTCATTGTGAAAACACTGCATACATAGCATAGTATTTATTGTATGGTAAACTTGTTTTGAAAATAGCAGCCGCCGAGTTTCTTGCTGGTTCTTCTCGGCAGGAAGGACATTCCGAACCAGTGGTAGAGTCAAACGATTCAAAAGCACTATGTAAAAAGTTTATTTGAATAAAAAATATTTCTATTTTATTCTATTCTATGTGTGTCTGTGTGTGTGTGTGTGTGTGTGTGTGTGTAGAATAGAATAGAATAGAATAGAATATTATTTATTCATTGACATGAAAACAAAATATAACAAACAAAATGGAAATACACATGAAAATGGAAAAACAGAAAGTAATTACAATCTAACTTAACTAGTGTCTACTATGTGTCATGCCAATGAAAGGGTTCTAGCTCAGCTAAATGTGTGACTATTTACGAATGTTCCACCGGGGCACCTAATTTACTGAGCCGATTTTGATGAATAGGTGTCAATCGATTCAATTTAGGTACCTAATGCTCTACCTACTTAAAATAAATTTTCGCGTTATAGGTAAAAAAACTATTGTAAGTTTTTGAATAATCGGTTCGATTTGCTCCGAACTAAGACTACGCGTCCTTTAAGTCCGTAGATGTATCTACCTTCAGCGAGTTTATTTTAGGTATTATCAAACTGCACCATCTATTTTCGAATTCCGAGCTAAATATTTGTATACTGATGCTCATGCATGCTTTTGGAGAGTGAGCTCAAGAACTTCACAACCTTGTGCCCCTTCACCGTTTTACCACAGAACTTCGAGAAATCTGAGCGTTGTCACCCTTACCACAGAATATATAATAGCCCTTACGTGGTTGAAATCCAACCTACTCGCACAAAACGCTTCAGTTCAACGTTTCTGAAACGAACCGCTAAGGTGTGGAACGCACTTCCAACATCTGTGTTTCCGGCCACGTATCACTTCAGTACTTACCTTCAAGGCAAGGCAAGTGAATAGGCATTTTCTAGGCAAGCGCGCTCCAACCTAGACCTCATCAGTGCTGTCCACTGGACACTCAATACTGGACAATGTCCAGTATTGACTGCCGACAAGCGCAAGCCTATCCCGAAAAAAAAAAACATTAAAAATGAAATAATTTCCTTTCTTTATATGAAATTTATCTAATTTTAGTAGGTATTTGTTATTCAACTCCATTATATTTATAACCCAAATTATACACAAGTTACAGCTTTTAATGTGTAGCCGTTTTTGAAATAGAGCCTCCACATCAATATCCACTTTGAAAGCCCCCCCATTTCGTCAATTTTTGGAGGAAAAATTAAAAAAAAAAATTATACCTACTCTGTTCCAAATTATCTTTGAAAAAATACCCCACAAGCTTACTTAGGTACTTACCTAACGCAATAAAAAATATTTGACTTCGCATCGCTCCTATGAGAATAAAGATTTTTATTCTCATAGGAGCTTTTAACTTTTTAAGCAATAAATAATATTCGGCTGAAGGCTACCGGTTTACATAATAATTATGTTTTTGAAGTAATACCACGTAATACGTTCACTAATTCGAACGGACGGACAGACGGACAAGTGCAAATTACTCAAGTAGACTCAGAGACCTCGCTTCGCTCGGTCAATTAGATAATTAATTTAAAAAACTCATGGCAAGACAAACCTTGTCATCACAGGCTCATTTTGTTCGTGTGATTTTATGCACTCGAATCTACCTCATAGTCAGCACCTCAAAAAGAGCTGCACGTCGATCCGTAGCTCTGTAGCAGCGTGATTGAAGGATAAACCAACGAACACACTTTCGCATTAATAAAGTAAGGAAAAGTTAATAGGCGAAGCAACGGCTGGATCATGCGTCATGCTCGTGAACGGGTTCCGCCGGCGGGAATGGGGCTACTTTCTGTCTGCCCGTCATTGTAGTAAGTTTTTTCTTGGAACTTCCCCTCATTGTGGAAATATTATATACTATTCTAACAAAGATGCATGGGTTAAACCAGCTTGGCATCCAGCTGCCCACAAGATAGTATAAAAAATTACAATGTAATAGCTAGGTACTTATTAATATTGTAAAATGATTATTTTGAAAAGAGCAACTGCTGAGTTTCTTGCCGGCTCTTCTCAGCAGAATCCGCTTTTCCGAACCTGTGGTAGAGTCATGACGTGTCATAAGAGCCAAAGGTTGGCCTGCGTGAAATAAAAAATTTGAAATTGAAAAAATTTTGAATTTGAATGAACTATCCTTAGATACTCGTGGTATTAGTAAGGAATAAGGATTATCATTATCAGTAATATCAGCTGATCATTGATGTAGATACATATTGAGTGATAAGGTAACAATAAATATTTATTGTTACATAATAAACAAAATATTACGATAATTTTATCACCAAAAATTAAAGTGTGAACAACCAAGGATTGGACACTTCTGATTATCACTACACTATTATTAGCAAGAAAAGGGTAGAATTATTTTGCTATAATCCGCCAACAGAAAAAATCTGTATAATTTTTACACTACTCTCGACGCACGTTTCGCCCCGACACCGGAGCATCCTCAGGAGATGTTGACTCTACAACGATGCATTGTCTAGACAATGCATCGTCGAGAGTAGTGTAAAAATTATACAGATTTTTTCTGTTGGCGGATTATAGCAAAATAATTCTACCCTTTTCTTGCTAATCATGGACTTCCGCAAAGTAACGCCTGCTTCTATCCAACACTATTATTAAACAAAGTCCTCCGCCGCTGTCTGTTCGCGATAAAGTCAAAAACTACTGAACGGTTTTTCATGCGGTTTTCACCAATAGTGAAAATGGTGATTCATGAGGAAGGTTTTAGTGTATAATTTGTTAAGGTTTTGTGTAAATTGGTTGAAATTTGACGATAATTGTTGACAATGTCGGAAAAAGTCAAGTGGCCTGGGAGCTTTCATCGGAAATGCACTACGAAAGATTACAAAGTCAAACAATGTCACACTACGCTGGGTAAAAGGTCACAGTGGCAATATTGGAAACGACGCAGCCGACGAACTAGCACGGCGAGCCGCAGCAATGAAGGTGATGGGACCGGAGCCGATCGTTCCCACACCCTTCTGTGAATACAAAACTTGGTTGCACAACCAAACAGTAAGTACAGTACCCGGCGATATATATTGCACATCGGCCTTTGGAATAAAACGCTATTTCTATTCTATTGCAAGGAAAGCTAGCCAGAAATTCACGTAGTAATTACTGAAATCTCTTCAGAATCGGCGAGCACGTCACGTAACATATATAAAAAAAATGCAGTCGAACTGTGAATAGAATAGAATAGCGTTTTATTCCAAAGGCCGACGTGCAATATATATCGCCGGGTACTGTACACATGCCGAACTTTGGGCAAACACTATAGACTGCAGACAAACAAAAGAGGCCTTTCCACGCCTCAATCAACGCCTTACAGCGAAACTACTACAACTAAACCGAACCAAGAGAAGGGTAGTTGTGGGTACGATCACAGGACAATGTTCGCTCAACAACCACCATTTTATTTCAGATAGCTGATGCCCGCGACTTCGTCCGCGTGGATTTAGTTTTTAAAATCCCGCGGGAACTCTTTGATTTTCCGGCATGCCTATGTCACCCTCCAGGTTCTCAACTATAAATATCCAGAAATATAGTCAATCCGTAGCTTTGTTGCAGCGTGATTGAGGGACAAACCAACAAACAACACACTTTCGCATTTATAATAAGTATTAGTAAGGAAGAATTAATACTACGATACTAAAGGCGAACTAATTAAATTTTAGAACACAAAATCTACTATTGTGACTTAAATATGATAGTTAGATATATTCCTTCGGGTCTTTTTTGTAGAAAATAATGCGTACTTTAATCATGTAGTACATAATTTTTATGTATCATCAATAGTTTTCTCAGCACACGCCACATAATGCATTTTACAGGCAAAATTTTGCTACTTTGGGTTACATTATTGCAATTTTCTTAAGGATCTCTAATTTTTTTGAAAATAAATTATAGCCTATGTTACTTCCTGATAACTTAGCTTTCTATTGGTGAAAAAATGGTTAAAATCTGTCCAGTACTTTTTCAGTTTATTCGTTACATACAAAAATACAAAAATACAAACCTTTCCTCTTTATAATATTACTAGCTGATATCCGCGACTTCGTCCGCGTGGAAAAACTTTTTAAAAATTGCTTTTTCGTTGCACTACGCCAGTATCTAGTCCGTACTACGTGGTATAGGGCTACAATAGCAACCCACAATCGACATTTTCTTCAGCCGGTACCCAGCAGCATAAAGAATATACCAGCAGCATACATAAATGCCGCGTAATCAAAAGATAAATATGTGAAAAGTAGCATACTAATATCCCGCAGGAACCGTTTGTTTTCCCGGGATAAAAAGTAGCCTTTGTCATTTTTCAGGCCCTTAACTTCACCTGTGCAAAAAAATCACGTAAATCTAAAACTCCATTGCGCTTATTTTGAAGACAAAACGTAAAAAGTAGCGATGCTATCCCGCAGGAAGTGTTTGCTTTTCCGGGATAAAAAGTAGCCTATGTGCTATTCCAGACTATAATCTATGTCTGTGCCAAATTTCAGCAAAATCGGTTCATTCGTTGGCGCGTTAAAGAGTAACAAACATCCATCCATCCATCCATCCATCCAAACATCCATACATCCATCCTCACAAACTTTCGCATTTATAATATTAGTAGGATTAGTAGGATTAGTGTAGATAGTGTAGATATCACGGACAGCCCTCTATGCAGATCGTGCATGGAGGGCGACAACACACCGGAACACGTACTGCTTAAATGCAGGAGTGTATCCGATCAACGACAGAAATACATTGGCTCTCCAGCAACACTTCCGGAAGTCCTCTCCGACCTGGGTGGCCAGCTCGGATTCTGGAGTGAGCTCGGCTGGATGGAATGATCCGGCCGAGAGTGTCCGAGAGATCCGACCAGTGGAACCACGCAAAACGGGCGGACACGCCTACTAGCGGAGAAACTTCCCAGGAGAAAGAAGAAGAAAAGTCAGTGGTGCGTGCTCGGGATCGAACCTGCGACCGCCCGAATAAGAGAACACAGGCCCAGTCCTAACCACTAACCACTAGGCTATCACTTTATTAGCTGATGCCCGCGACTTCGTCCGTTTTGATTTAGTTTTTATAATCCCTCGGGAACTATTTTATTTTCCGGGAAAAGTAGCCTTCTTACTCTCCAGGTCCTCAACTATACCCATGTAAAATCACGTCGAATCGTAGCTCTGTTGCAGCATGATTGAAGGAGAAACCAACAAACAAACACACTTTCGCATTTATAAATTAGTTGTAATGGTCCAAGATCCCAGTGCCGCCAGACCTAAGTTATTTTCTCAGCCATGATTTATGTACGATAGAATAGTGTTCGTAAGTCCTTTCAGTGTATGCGTACCTGTTAGCTTGTGCCGACGGCCAATTTCCAGATACCAGGTGCTAAAGGTAGGTAAAAACTAGACTAACTTATCTTAAATTCTCAGGGCTGATTTTCATATATGTTTTAAAGAATATTGTAAAAATTAATAAATTAATACTGCCAGACGCTTACCGCCGGCGGTAACTTTTGCCAGACGCTTTGAAGCTCCCAAAAAAATATATAATTTAAGTTAAGTTATATTCTCAGTTACGATTTTTATACATGATACTCAGGGAACTATTGCAATATTTTCTGTAAGCTGCCAGACCTATTGGAGGGGTCAAACATCCCCCCAGACACACATTAAGCGTCCCCATATGTATGAGCGCTAGAACATGATCCACTCGTTTACTTCTAATACTTTTTAGGGTTCCGTAGTAAACAAGGAACCCTTATAGTTTCGCCATGTCCGTCCGTCTGTCTGTCTGTCTTCATGAAAAAATTCATCCCCACTTTACATGTAGGGGAGGTACCCTAAAAAAAAATATTTTTCACAATTTTATTTCACGACTTTGTCGGCGTGATCGATATTTATACCCTTGTCAAATTACAGATTTCTAGTACCAATAGTTTCTGAGCTAAACAGCGGATAGACAGACAGACAGACAGACGGACGGACATGGCGAAACTATAAGGGTTCCTTGTTTACTACGGAACCCTAAAAAGTAGTAGAAGTAAACGAGTGAATCATGTTCTAGCGCTCATACATATGGGGACGCTTAATGTGTGTCTGGGGGGATGTTTGACCCCTCCAATAGGTCTGGCAGCTTGCAGATGATATTGCAATAGTTCTCTGAGTATTATGTATAAAAATCATAACTGAGAATATAACTTAACTTAAATTATATATTTTTTTGGGAGCTTCAAAGCGTCTGGCAAAAGTTACCGCCGACGGTAAGCGACTGGCAGTATTAATTTATTAATTTTTACAATATTCTTTAAAACATATATGAAAATCAGCCCTGAGAATTTAAGATAAGTTAGTCTAGTTTTTACCTACCTTTAGCACCTGGTATCTGGAAATTGGCCGTCGGCACAAGCTAACAGGTACGCATACACTGAAAGGACTTACGAACACTATTCTATCGTACACAAATCATGGCTGAGAAAATAACTTAGGTCTGGCGGCACTGGGATCTTACTCTATAATATGATTACACTGATTACTCTCATACCAGTATTATCGTTGTATGACGTTACAAGTTACAACTCGTATTTGCTAAAAAAAATTTTTTAAACCAGTGGGTGGAAACTTGCCTACACTAGCGGCACGCTATGATGGCCGGTTTGACACATTACAATAGTGATGTGGAATGTCAATTTATTCTCGAACAAAAAACAATTAAGTTTTGTTTTTGTACCTGATTAAATAGGTTTAATAAAACAAAAATGTATATGTTTATTTAATTTATTTGAACGAACTGAATATTTGAATGAAAATGAATATACATACTTTATATGCACACAAGAAACATATGAATACAAAAGATACCAAAAAAGGTGCCACAAAAGGCCATAATTAATCAGATTCGTCCATACTACTATTTTCACTGTCGTCACTGCTATCATCACCTACATTAATAATTATATGTTCGTTTTCTATAATATTATCTATTTTCACATCTCTTTCATAATCTTCCCTTATTAATTTAACAGTTCTATTCACAACCTTTTCCCAGTCTCCTTTAGTCACATGTTCACAAGCTTCTTCTAATAATTTTAGCATTTTTTTTGTGGTAAATGGGGGTTCTGTATTGTGTCTTGCAGCATATCCCTTAATTTGAGCCCACACCAACTCAATCGCATTATACTCACAATGGTAAGGCGGTAACCGTATAACTCTGTGCCCATGTTCTAATGCTATTTCGTCAATGACGTATCGGATCTTGGTTGGTTTGTTTTCTTTTAAAAGACGTACTAATTCCGCTTTTAACATATTCATGTTTGCATCTACGCCATTTTTACGAAGCCATGCGACGATATCAGCTTTCTTTTGGGATTGGGCAGGTGGCTTGTCAATTTGCATCGAGTGGTATGGGGCGTTGTCCATAATTATAATAGATGGTTCAGGGAGGCTACACAACATTGAGGTAAACCATTCAGTAAACTTTTCTCCATTCATGTCTTCATGATAGTCTCCAGTGGTTTTTGACGCAAAAGCCATGAGAGAACCTTCGACAAACCCGTTGATGGTTCCGGCGTGACAAATTATAAGTCGCGATCCTTTTCCTACAGGAACTTTGGAAGTAGATGCTGCTGTGTCATCGTTCCAAGAACGGCCTACAGTATGGTTAGCATTAAGCCATGTTTCATCCAAGAACACAACATTTTGCCAATTTTTGATTTCTTTCACTTGCCGTAAAAAAGTATACCTTGCCATCGCTATATCAAATCTTTCCATCAATATTTTGCGTTTGTTACATTTTTTGTATCGAAATCCAATGGTCTTCAAAATCTTCGTTAAAGAACTTTCCCCACCGAAGAATAATCCAGCTTCCTTCAGTGAATGCACCAACTTTTTTCTTGTTGGATACTCCTTCTGTAAATAGTAGCCGTAAACATGTCTTCGGATAGCATCGGCATCAAAGCTATCGATGCCTACGACTGGTTTTGCTCGTTTTCTCTTTTTTGGTGTGTGAAGTTTATTTTCTTCTGTGCCAGTCTCGCCATATTTTTTTTTAGTTATCCGTCTAACAGTTCGTTGTCCAATATTAAGCGCATCAGCTACGCGTTCAACCACTGACGTTATAGGTAAAATTGGCCCTCCATTTTGAGCTTCACGATCGAAATAGTTACGAAGGCGTATTACGAACTCACGTGTCTGACTATTTAGAACAGTTCTCTGCGTACGTTCGGTCATATCGACGAAATCCACAACAAAGGGCTTGAACAGAGTCCAAATTAACGAGCAAGGGTCAACAGTAATGCAGTATCAATATTTGAAATCCAAAGCCAGGTCAAAACTATATCACAATCGCATTGCACTGACAGTTTATACTTTTCGAAGCAACGTCAATTCGAAACTGCTTTGTTTTGCATTGAGCATTGACGCGAGTTTGCCGGAGGTAGTAGTTGTGCTAGCCAGCGATCCTATGTGACGATCGTATTAGATTCCATTTTTAAAAATTTTCAATTTAGAAAACCAAATGCCGAGTTGTGGTATATATCATATAAAAATAAAAATTTTACCTTTTGTATGAAACAGCTGATATTTTTTTGCGATTTCAGAGGTTTGTCCACATAGTGAAAATTGTTCATATTCACAAGTACATTCACCCCTTAAATGGTGCAAACTGATTTTTCTACACTTGTATACATTTTAGAAATCAATTTAATAAATAAATTTTGAGTCCTAAACCTAAAACTACATTCGATAAAATTTATGAATCTCTGCACATCACTATCGTCAATAAAGTAATACAATTATTTCCGTTATCAATTATCAATTAATACGGAACTTCATGAGCGGACAAACGTCAAACCGGCCATCATAGCGTGCCGCTAGTGTAATCATAATATAAACTAGCGGCACGCTATGATGGCCGGTTTGACGTTTGTCCGCTCATGAAGTTCCGTATTAATTGATAACGACTTTGAAGGAAATAATTGTATTACTTTATTGACGATAGTGATGTGCAGAGATTCATAAATTTTATCGAATGTAGTTTTAGGTTTAGGACTCAAAATTTATTTATTAAATTGATTTCTAAAATGTATACAAGTGTAGAAAAATCAGTTTGCACCATTTAAGGGGTGAATATACTTGTGAATATGAACAATTTTCACTATGTGGACAAACCTCTGAAATCGCAAAAAAATATCAGCTGTTTCATACAAAAGGTAAAATTTTTATTTTTATATGATATATACCACAACTCGGCATTTGGTTTTCTAAATTGAAAATTTTTAAAAATGGAATCTAATACGATCGTCACATAGGATCGCTGGCTAGCACAACTACTACCTCCGGCAAACTCGCGTCAATGCTCAATGCAAAACAAAGCAGTTTCGAATTGACGTTGCTTCGAAAAGTATAAACTGTCAGTGCAATGCGATTGTGATATAGTTTTGACCTGGCTTTGGATTTCAAATATTGATACTGCATTACTGTTGACCCTTGCTCGTTAATTTGGACTCTGTTCAAGCCCTTTGTTGTGGATTTCGTCGATATGACCGAACGTACGCAGAGAACTGTTCTAAATAGTCAGACACGTGAGTTCGTAATACGCCTTCGTAACTATTTCGATCGTGAAGCTCAAAATGGAGGGCCAATTTTACCTATAACGTCAGTGGTTGAACGCGTAGCTGATGCGCTTAATATTGGACAACGAACTGTTAGACGGATAACTAAAAAAAAATATGGCGAGACTGGCACAGAAGAAAATAAACTTCACACACCAAAAAAGAGAAAACGAGCAAAACCAGTCGTAGTCATCGATAGCTTTGATGCCGATGCTATCCGAAGACATGTTTACGGCTACTATTTACAGAAGGAGTATCCAACAAGAAAAAAGTTGGTGCATTCACTGAAGGAAGCTGGATTATTCTTCGGTGGGGAAAGTTCTTTAACGAAGATTTTGAAGACCATTGGATTTCGATACAAAAAATGTAACAAACGCAAAATATTGATGGAAAGATTTGATATAGCGATGGCAAGGTATACTTTTTTACGGCAAGTGAAAGAAATCAAAAATTGGCAAAATGTTGTGTTCTTGGATGAAACATGGCTTAATGCTAACCATACTGTAGGCCGTTCTTGGAACGATGACACAGCAGCATCTACTTCCAAAGTTCCTGTAGGAAAAGGATCGCGACTTATAATTTGTCACGCCGGAACCATCAACGGGTTTGTCGAAGGTTCTCTCATGGCTTTTGCGTCAAAAACCACTGGAGACTATCATGAAGACATGAATGGAGAAAAGTTTACTGAATGGTTTACCTCAATGTTGTGTAGCCTCCCTGAACCATCTATTATAATTATGGACAACGCCCCATACCACTCGATGCAAATTGACAAGCCACCTGCCCAATCCCAAAAGAAAGCTGATATCGTCGCATGGCTTCGTAAAAATGGCGTAGATGCAAACATGAATATGTTAAAAGCGGAATTAGTACGTCTTTTAAAAGAAAACAAACCAACCAAGATCCGATACGTCATTGACGAAATAGCATTAGAACATGGGCACAGAGTTATACGGTTACCGCCTTACCATTGTGAGTATAATGCGATTGAGTTGGTGTGGGCTCAAATTAAGGGATATGCTGCAAGACACAATTACAGAACCCCCATTTACCACAAAAAAAATGCTAAAATTATTAGAAGAAGCTTGTGAACATGTGACTAAAGGAGACTGGGAAAAGGTTGTGAATAGAACTGTTAAATTAATAAGGGAAGATTATGAAAGAGATGTGAAAATAGATAATATTATAGAAAACGAACATATAATTATTAATGTAGGTGATGATAGCAGTGACGACAGTGAAAATAGTAGTATGGACGAATCTGATTAATTATGGCCTTTTGTGGCACCTTTTTTGGTATCTTTTGTATTCATATGTTTCTTGTGTGCATATAAAGTATGTATATTCATTTTCATTCAAATATTCAGTTCGTTCAAATAAATTAAATAAACATATACATTTTTGTTTTATTAAACCTATTTAATCAGGTACAAAAACAAAACTTATTGTTTTTTGTTCGAGAATAAATTGACATTCCACATCACTATTGTAATGTGTCAAACCGGCCATCATAGCGTGCCGCTAGTGTAGTAAACAAGTAGGTACATAATATACGTGTAAAATGACACAAAAACATGCCTACAGTATTGCTAGTTTGCTACATGTATGTACGTTAATCATATGCGGTAAATGTGTAACATGACATTTATTAAGTGCATAATCTGTAATACATAAAATTAATAACGAAATAAATATTTTTTTTAATATGTAAGTACTAATCTAGTACTAATACTAGATTAGTACTTACATATTAAAAAAATACAAAAATCAATATAGCTATTTAAAGCTGCGTGAATAAATAATTCATTCATCAAACATAATAATAATATAATAACAATAAAGCCCTTATTAAAATTTTCATTGTTCCCAAACTTTTGTACATTAAAAAAAATTCTTTACTTAGCATACTTAAAGCATAAAATACTTAAAAGGTAAATAATGTTACCTAGTGGTTGCTAGGTTCGCTGACATGTTCGTAGGCTTTTGGTCATGGTTTTGGTGCAGTGTGCCGTTTTGTCGTGGGTGCGATGCATTTGGAATCTGAAGCGATTGATTGTGTAATTGGTGATGCTGCGAAAAGATTAATCAGTCGTTGTGGAGTGAGTGTTGCTGAATTGGTCATTTGGTGAGTTCGTTGCAATGTTAATGATGTTACCGTGATAGTGTTTCTTTGCCTAGCGATGGGTCATGAGAGAGTTAGAAAGGAGATTTGCTAGGTTCTTCTTGGTGGAGACAGGGCAGCTGGCAGGGGTTGGGTGGAGGCTGCACCTAGGCTAGGATAGTTAGCCGGGTTTGTCTAGTTAGACATGGAAATGTTCCATACTTGTTACGTAAAGATTACAATGTACCTTCCTTTGTGGGTAGTTATTATTACTGAAAGAAGGTGATTGCTGAGAATGATGTCTGTTCTGAGATAGTTCATGATTGCCTTTATTAGACGCTCGGCGAGAGGGGTGCCGTCATGCTAATTATGCTAGTTTATAATCATCAATACTTTTATTCTTGTCCTGTTTCTTTAAAAATTTTAATATATTATCTTTCTTAGATCTTATGTTTCCTTTCCTTTTTAAGCTATTGCATAGCTTTTATCGCGGGCTTTGAACTAGGACAAACAGTTTAAGCGCGGCGACAGAATCAAGAAATTCCGTAACGAAAAAAACCTAACACCGTCATTCAGTAAGCGTTCAACATTTTAGAGGTTCTCAAGTAGCTCTATTTGGCGCAGTGGGCGAGCGGCCGCTTTCTTTACCGTATGGTGTATGATGTCGCAGGTTCGAATCTCACTCGCGAAGTAGTGACAGTTCGCTTTTCTTGTTTATTTGTGTTTTAATTATTTTTTTGCATAATTTTTACTATGCAAAAAAAAATTGTATAAATATTATAATTGCATAAGTTGATAAAAAATGCTATGCAATAGCTTTACCGCGGCAGTCCCCGAGTGCCACTTAATTTTTTTTTATTAATATATACTAATTTTAATTCTTACTTTTAATGCAAGTAAACATAGAGGGTTATGAAATAAGAGTAAACATGGAGAAGTGGAGGGGGCGAATATAATTTACTATAATACTTTTCTGATGCAGCTACTATTTTGAATGGGTTATTCTTGGTTTATTTTTCCTCTTTATGAGTGCTGCATTTTCCTTGTTTTCTTTGCCTGCCTGTATTTCTGTGTACTTATTCTGTATTTTTTTTTATTGTTATCTGATAGTATTATAATTTTATCATATTTAATAATTGCATTTTTTCCTTGCATTTTCTCTTGTTTTAATTGTTCTTGTAAGTGTTTTCGTTTATTTAAAATATCTCGTGGGAAATCTTCTTTAATATAATTTTTAATATTATCGACCGAGCGAAGCGAAGGTCTCTGAGTTTACTTGAGTGAATTTGCACTTGTCCGTCCGTCCGTCCGTCCGACTGTCAGAGCCTTACAACTTCTGAATTACTGAACGTAATTACTTCAATTTTAGATATGATATGTAAACAGATGGCCTCCAGCCGAAAATGGCTTAAAAAGTTATAAAAATCTTTATTTCAGGGGGGCTCTCATAGAAGCGAATGCGGTTGCAGTACCTCATTTTAAATATAATTTGGAACAGAGTACAAAAGTATTTTTTTTTATTTTTTTTCCTAAAATTGACGAAATGGGGGGCTTTCAAAGTGGAGATTTTATTCGAGGCTAGATCTCTAAAACCACTTTATTTTAAAAATTGAAACTTATACATAATTTGAGTTATATTCTGTACTTGAACAACAAATACTAAGATTAGATAAATATTATAAAGAAACGAAATTATTTAAGTTTTAATGGGCATCAATCTTTTTAACAAAACTTCACTATACTGTTAATAGATGGCGCTGTCTTTAATATTGTAAATACAGTTTTGCGTCAGCTATTCTTATTTTGTCTATTACTAATTATGTTATTCAATTAGCAAATTATCCTTATCCTTATCCTTATCCTTATACTATTATAAATGGGAAAGTGAGTTTGTTTGTTTGTATGTTTGTTCCGCTTTCACGCCGTAACTACTAAACCGATTGCTTTGAAATTTTGCAGACGTAAAGTTAGAAGTCCGGATTAAATAATAGGGTACTTTTTATCCCGGAAAAGCAAACAGTTCCTGCGGGATAGCATCGCTATTTTTTACGCATTAGTCCTTCAAAATAAGCCCAATGGAGTTTTAGATTGACGTGATTTTTTTGCACAGGTAAAGTTAAGGGCCTGAAAAATGACAAAAGCTACTTTTTATCCCGGGAAAACAAACGGTTCTTGCGGGATATTAGTATACTACTTTTCACATATTTGACCGAGCGAAGCGAGGTCTCTGAGTTAACTAGAGCGATTTGCACTTGTCCGTCCGTCCGTCCGTCCGTTTGTCAGAGCCTTATAACTTTTGAATTACTGAACGTAATTACTTCAAATTTAGATATAATATGTAAACCGATGGCCTCCAGCCGAAAATGGCTTAAAAAGTTATAAAAATCTTTATTTCAGGGGGCTCTCATAGAAGCGAATGCGAAGTAAAAAAAAAAATATCGCGTTACATAAAATTGTTACGTATCATTTTAAAGATAATTTTGAACTGAGTACAAAAATATTTTTTTTTAATTTTTCCCTTAAAATTGACGAAATAGGGGGCTTTCAAAGTGGCGATTTTATACGCTCGCTTGAAGACGCTCTCTAGGAAAATCCGCTATGGATTTTCAAACTGATTTTATGTTTTAGGTCACTTATATCCTGTACTTGAACAACAAATACTAAAATTATATGAATATTATAAAGAAACGAGATTATTTAATTTTTAATGTACATCAGTAATTCATATAGCATCAACATAGCTTCACAATAATGCTAATAGATGGCGCAGTCAGTAACTATTCCCATGGAACTACGAGTTACGACTAACGACCTATCCCAAAAACAGTTTGCGTCGACCATTATTATTTAGTTACTTATTATAATACAATAATTGTATTGTAATTTTTTTTGTACCATATTATTCAATTAAAATTATTTTTTAGTTAAATTTTAGTTAAATATTGTATATTTTCTATTCGCGTCGATAGATGACGATTTGTACAGATGCCCGTAACCCGGTTTCACTCGTTAGTACCTACATAATAATTCAATGTTTTCACTAACGTTCCCTAACCTTTACGGGCTACCTATAAGTTAGGTGATTGATGTTTTCTGTCAACTTATTTATCACGATCCTGTACGGGACACCTAAAAGGATATTGGGACGGATGTTAGGACTTAGGATTGTATTTAGGAGCTACCTACGTTAAGAGACTCCTACTTAGGGGATGATTTAGGTATGTTTGGTGAAAACGGGCATAATAATAATGTCAGTTTTGGTTATCATGTATCGATTGAATGAATAATCATGGGATACCGTTACCGCGAGGTCTCAGTTCGGGGCGAACCACTAGTTATCCTTCAATTATACACCAACGGAGTTACAGAGTTAGAGAGTTTATAGGGAATATACATTTATTTATGTACGATAATAATTACATTTTCTTTTTAAATCTGAATGTGTCCTATGTTCCTAATATTATAAATGCGAAAGTGTGTTTGTTTGTGGGTTTGTTGGTTTGTCCTTCATCACGCCGCAACGGGGCTATGGATCAACGTGGTTTTTGCATGGGTATAGTTGAGGATCTAGAGAGTGACATAGGCTACTTTTTATCCCGAAAAATCAAAAAGAGTTCCCCGAGGGATTTAAAAAACTAAATCCACGCGGACGAAGTCGTGGGTATCAGCTAGTTATCAATAAAAGTATCACGTTGTTTTTGCAAAAGTAAATCCGTTTCTATTTACAATAATTAGACGTTAGCACCTATTTACTACCGTACTAAGATGGTACTGTGTCTATGAATGTAAAGATGAGCGCACATCTAGACATTGTAACGTATTTTGGTTCTGGCTGTGCTGTGAATGGGATTGATTGTGTACTATGTCACTCTCTCAGTACACCAGACTAATTCTACTTGTGCGTTGCCGGCCAACCAATACGTCAACAGTGGGTTCTTTAGGCTGTGGTGAATAAATAAGTAACAAATCCCAACATTTGGATCTTTGTTTAATTGGAGATAAAAGAAATTACTAAAAGTTAGGCATGACAAAAGAGATAGGTATCACTAAGCAAGGTTCTAAACAAGGTTTACACTATTTAAACACAAAACAAATATAAGATGTCAGCCTACTTAATTAATATGATCAAACACCATATTCAGGTCGACCAGCATACCTGTCAGTCTACGGTTAGGCTAGCTTCGGGTTGAGTCATGAGATTTCCCTGCGCGGGTTCAAAGTACAACGCACAAACAGATAGACTGACAGCCACGCCTTGCCGACCGATTGACACTGTTAGGTACAATTAATTATAAGTTCAAGGTCATACAGATGACCTGTAATTCAGAAAGGTAAAGACCCTTGTGTCCACCAGCGTTATGTAATACAACAGTTATTATAAGAAAATTTTAAAGGCTACTATTTATCTAAAGTTTGAGTTGAGTTTGTTCTTCTAGGCACATTATAAGGGGTGTCTAACAAAAATAAAAATAAGGAATGAAAGCACCTGAGATCCGGGTGTCCTCCTCAAGAAGACGGCAGGCCTCCTCACTAAAATACCCCCAAGGGCGAGCATGCCGTCGCCTCGCCGAACATCCCAAGAGCTTGCTGTCGCTCCATCCTCCGAGATGTCACTGATAGGGCACGATGCAGCCCTCGACGTCACATGGCAGACCCCTCGAAGTCACATGGCACTATCTGAGACTATTTGCGTTTCTCACGTATCCACGAGTTTTAATTTAATTCTTGAGTTAATTTTTAAGTTAATTTAATTTCATTTCAATTTACTTTAAATTTACTTTTAATTTTACTTTTAATTTTACTTTTAATTTTACTTTTAATTTTTTTTTTGGAATGACGTGGTCACTTACATTGCACCGCAATCGGCGTTCCCAGCCCCTTCCACACGTTTTTACAGGTTAATCCATATCAGGTATAAAAATTCGCCACACAGAACTAGATGGCTTCCGCCATTTTGTGAAGGCCTACGGCTCACGTTACATAGTTGTTTGCACTCGATGTCCGCAGGAAGAAAAAAGTGACTACGCCCGAAGCCAACGCTTATATAGGCGTACCAATAAAGGCCGGTTCCACAGAATAACCATGCTCTTGCATCGAACCTAGAACGGTCTAGCTTTCACACATAAAGCTATCACGACCAAGTTATTTCAGAGAACCGGTTAAGCCATCATTTTAGTATTCTTTCTCATAACAGATTATAAAAACATATTTTGTTGGTGGGCTTATGTCCCAGCGCCCTCTCTAGGCGTCGCGACAAATCGCCAACAAAACCCAATGTTACTTCACCTAGTTCGTGAATATCCACTAGGTGGAGTTACTGGTCCTAATTTTATAATTTAATGAAAATTCACAATTGTAACTTAAATATTATGTTACAATACCCGGTTTCCCCCGGAAAAGGTTCACCGTAGGTGAACCGTTCGCTGCCCTCAGCGACCGTCACACACACAACAAGCAAACGTTATCAATTGCGAAGAGAAAAAAAACGTCCTATGTACATACCTAAAACAAATTCCTAACTAAACAAAGATCAAATTTCTTTACGTCTAAACTGACTATATATATACATGTGTGGATTCCTGATATTATTAACCTATAAATATTTACAAAATAATACTCGCGGATAGTATCTGAAAAGAAAACAACAATGTTGTCATGCACTTATTCCACGATTGTAGTTGCTATGGGTGTTGGCATTACTACCGTAGGAGTTAGTCCCTAGGCAATACCTGTAAGCCTACGACCTTTGCAGCTAAATCTAAACTTTAAACAACAGACTAGCTGTTAGAATGAAGGAGAACCTGTCTCGCTATTCATTAAAAGAAAACAGATTAACTGTTTCTAAATCGAGAGAAATAGTCTCTCAAAGAATTCGGTTATAATAACCGTCTACCCCTAGCGTCATGGAACTAGCATCAAAAGAGCTACAATGAACACTGTGGCAGAATGTCTCTGCGCAAGCGCAGCAAAATTGCCATGCGAAATAATAATTCACATGCAAAAGTCTCTGTGCATAGCACAGCAAGGTAAATGCGAATACAATTCGCTTTTCACCATCAAAGTGCACAAGAAATAAGTGCGATGGTTGAGAAAAAAAATATATATATATATAAGGTAACGCGATTGTCTCAGCTCACTTGCCATTCAACAACCCCATCAACGAACTTACATCTCACACAAACATCTTTCATACCTCACGCTTATACCTAGGTAGTAACTTACAATTTTAAGTGTACCACACCCTAACACATCTGTGTGTGAATACTGTATCGTATTCAGACACTGATTCGGAATTGGATTTGAACTGAGTAACAATCTAAGCCTTTAAATCTTTAATGTGCCAGGAACCAATTTTAGTGCCGTCCATTCTCTCTAACTCATAAACTAGTGGGGATAGTACTTTGGTTACCCTACATTTCTCGAACTTTGGAGCTAGCTTTGCCATCTTAAATTTATTGGCATCACTCTGAGTGTAGGAAGACCTCCATACCCAATCTCCAACCGAGAATTTAGCATTCCTACGCCTGAGGTTATAATATTTGGCGTTTTTGGCGTGTGCTTGGAGTAGCTTTTCGCGCACCTTGACAAAGATCTCTTGCAAACAACCAAAGTTCCCTGCGTACTCTTCACGTGGCATACCAGCTGTATACTCATTATTTGTATCCATGTAGAAGTTACCATTTACTACTGGTTCGCGGGCATGAACCAAGAAAAATGGAGAGAATCCAGTGGATTCGTTCACCGCACTATTTATTGCAAACTGAATCTTACTGAGGTTCTCATCCCAACTGCGGTGGTTGTCTTCTACGTAAGACGCGACCGCGGTCATAACAGTTTTGTTGTAACGTTCTACAAGGTTTACCTGTGGTGTATACTTTGGAGTATAGTCCAATCGTGGCACATTGTATTTCTGGAGGGCCTTTTTGAACTCTGAACTAGTTAGTATCGAAGAATTATCGAGGATAACCCTCTCTGGCACCCCCTGTACCAATATGAGACCATTCTCCAAGTGTTTAACCACCTGAGCTGATGTTGCACGACGCAAAGGGAAGAGAAGGGTGTATTTTGAGAAACAACACGTAACAACCAGAAGGAAAGTGTAGCCAGATCTGGATCGTGGCAGCGGACCAACCAAATCCACTGACACTACCTGAAACGGTCGACAACAAACCTTCGGTTTACCCATCAATCCTGGTGTTGCTAGAGTAGAGTGTTTATACGCCTTGCATACTTCACAAGCATTCACAAATTCTAATACATCCTTATACATTCCTGGCCAATAGTACCTCAGACATAACCGTCTGTGGGTTTTAAAAATACCGAGGTGTCCTGCAGTTGCTTCACAGTGATTTTCTCGGATGATTGCAGATCTCTTGTTTTTAGGTATAACCTCTTTCCAGTCAAACTCACTGGTGAGGTTATACTTACTTTTACTAAAACGGAAAAGAATGTTATTTTTAATCATGAAATTTGGAAAATTTGTTGGATATGATCTGCAACCATTAAATAATCTGTCATACCATTCATCATTCGTACTGGATGTAGACGTTGAAGGAGTTGACTGAATCGCCTCTACTTTCATTAACCGAGACAAGGCATCTGGGACCACATTGTCCGTGCCCTTTCGGTGTTCGATTTCGAAGTTAAACTGAGACAATCGGCAACCCCACCTAGCTAATCTTCCAGACGGGTTTTCTAAGTTTAAGAACCATTTTAGTGATGAATGGTCAGTGACGATTTTGAATTTTCTAGATCCTAGATATGCTTGAAATTTCTCTACTGAGAAGATTACGGCTAATGCCTCCCTCTCAGTAGCACTATAATTCCTCTCACTTTTATTCAAGGATCTGCTGACGTACGCGATCGGATGTTCTACCCCGTCAACGACTTGCGACAACATACCTCCTAGACCATACGATGAAGCATCGCAATGTACGATAAATGGTTTCTCGAAGTCGGGAACTGCAAGTACAGGTGCAGATACGAGCGCGTTCTTCAGCACCGTGAAAGCTTCCTCTGCTGCGTCGTTCCACTGGAACTTCGGCGCGTTCTTCCCTTTACTGGTGAGCTTATTCAACGGGGCTGCAATAGTTGAGAAATTTCGGATAAAACGCCTGTACCATGAACAAGTTCCTAGAAACACTTTTACTTCATGAGCTGTGGTCGGAGTCGGAAAATTTAAAATCGCTGAAATCTTGTCAGGGTCCGTACGTAGACCATACTCGTCAACGATATACCCGAGATACTTAATGGATTCCCTAAAGAATTTGCATTTATCAAACGACACGGTAAGATTTGCCGATTTCAATTTGTCAAGTACTCGGTTTAATAATAACAGGTGCGTTGAAAAATCAGACGAACAGATGACAATATCGTCAATATAACAGAATACGAATCCATTTTCAACGTCACTGCTAAAGTTCTGATTGATCAGCATGTCCATAAGTCGTTGCTGACGAGCTGGTGCGTTGCATAAACCAAAAGGCATCACCTTGAAATGAAATAAACCCCGACCTGGGACCGTGAAGCTTGTTTTCTCTTGAGAACTCTCTGACAGAGGAATCTGCCAAAATGAGGATGATAGATCTATTGTTGATAAAAACTTAGCTTCCTTTAAACTGTCCAAGATCTGTGGAATATAAGGAATTGCATAAGAGTCCCCTTTTGTAACAGCGTTCAGCTTCCTACAATCTAAGCAGAATCTCCAATCGCCGTTTGATTTTTTCACCAGAATAGCCGGATTATTCCATGGACTTTCACTAGGAGCAACAACGTCTAAGGCTAACATCCTGTCTAATTCCGCTTGAAGAGCTAACTTTTTCTCTGGAGACAATGGATATTGTTTCACCCTAATCGGTTCAGCATCTCTAGTGTCGATCACATGCTCCATTAACGAGGTTCTACCTAACCCTTTTTTCTCAAAAGAAATATCGTTATATTTTTCTATTATGGCTTTGGCTATTTCTCGTTGATCGGAGGACAAATTGTCGAACGGCTGGATAGCGTGGACATTCTTGGTAGTTAAAGCATCACAAAAACTTAAAGGTGAACATCGGTAATCTATTTTTTCAAATATTTCTGGGGCTACACTAAACGCCTTCCAGAAATCGCATCCTAGAATCATATCCGAGACTATGGCAGGAACTACATGAAACTTTATGGCACAGGTAATGTTATTGAAAGATACAGGTAAATAAATATGACCTAGTGATTGAAGTTGAACTCCATTTGCCACTGTACATGAACTGTCAAAGAAAGGATTGAATGTATAACCCAGTTGTACAAAATGTTCATGGGCATTGTTGCCTAAAATAGACATACACGCTCCTGAGTCGAGTAATCCGTAGACTTCTAAGTTAGCAATATTAATTTTTAAATATGGCCTAATATCATCTTTTTGAGGTGAGAATCGAACTGTAGCTAAAGAGCCAAAAGTATTGAATTTTGAAATATTATTATTTAAGTTGCCGCAGTTCGAGCTAACTAGTTTTTTGAATTTGCCTTGTTCTTCTTACAATTCGGGCAGGTTAACTTTGTAAAACCTGGAGTTTTACAAGTAAAGCAGTATACCTTCCTTTTCGCGGGCTGTTTCTGTACATTGCTAGGCTTGCAATGACAGCAGCTACCTGATAGACCTGGTTGTTGTGGGTTAGCACCACTACTATTTTTATATTGATTTGATGAACCGGTCTTGATGAAAGGCTTATCAGGAACCTTATTTTGATGAAATTTTGGTCCTTGCTTCTCCATGCCCTGGTTATTTACAGAAGCTACGGGTTTACTCTTAGGTTTATATGAAAATTCTGGGGTAATTACATTTGTGGACTTGCCAGGCTCAGCAAAGTAAGTTGCTCGCTGGCTAGCCGCTTCAATTTTCCTACAACTTTCTTTCAGTTGACTAATCGATTCAATGGGAACCAGCGCTAGTTGTTGAGAAAATGTTGGGCGAATATTGTGCATGAGAATTTCCAGTTTCGCAGCCTCCGACAATTCTGTCCTTAACCTACCGAATAGACAGGCCATAACAGAAAAATATATGTGGATAGGCTCATCCACCCCCTGAGTTCTGGATCTAATTTCACCCAGTAGCCGGTAATCGTAGTCTACTGGGTCAAATTCTTCCAGTATCAGGTCCTTTAGGTCAGACCAAGTACATACCTGCTGCTTGATTCCTCGGAACCAAAGAAGCGCTTGATCGCTGAACAACTGTGCCGCAGACTTGAATAGTTTCTGATCAGATACCCCGTAACAGCACTGCAACTCCTCGATTCTTTCAAGGAACGAGCGAGGATCCGTTGTTCCGGTGAACTTAATGTTCCACTTGGCAATATTTTTCTCACTGGAACACTCGACCGTTGGAGCCTCTGGTGCTGCTGTTGATGTTCCTGGAACGGCAGTGGTTGGGGATTCAATATATGTTGAAATCAACTTTTCAAGTTTGCGTTTTAAATCAGCTGTTTTTGTGAGGATCTTATCAGGTTCACTGTCTGAAATCCTATTCAACCTATGATAGAGGTGGTACGCTAGGGCTTGAGCTCTAGCGAAGGAAACCTTTTCTCTAGACTTTTCCCATTTCCCGAATAGAGTGACCAACTCTTGAAACTTTTCAATGATAACTGTCAACTCTGTATCAGCGCTTAGATCAGTCTCTACAATGGCTTCAGATGGACATTCTAATGTAAGTATACGCATTTGACGTCTAAGGTCATCAACAGTGCTACCGGGTGTTTCCGAGCGAATGGAAACTTCATAGATTAATTCATCTTTCCTGAGTGAGTGAAACTGTATATTTCTAGACTTATCCATTTCTATAACTGGTGGTGTACACAATTACAAACCAAAACAGTATTAATTAAGTTTAAAAGTACTTAAATTAATTTAAATATGCTAAATTATTAGAATTTTTAGCTAAAAGTAAGTCTAGTCTAATGCATACAATCATATAAATGCACTCTTAACACAAGTATCAAATAATACTTTCAGGAAGTAATGGTAACACTGACATTTACCTATTTTAAAAAAAATAACAAAGTTGCATGGTGGTTCACAAGGTCTAACCTAAAAAATCACTAGCATACAGCCATAAAAAAACCCTATTTAAAATTTTACACATAAACAACATGCTAAAAAAAATGCAATAAATTAGTATTCGCAGAATGCTTATTTAAAAAAATAATTTATCACTATATGTAAAGTAAAAATGTAAAGTACACCAGTGAAATGTCACTGGCTATATAAAAATCACAAATGGACACCAGTGTAACAGCACTGGGTATAAAAAGAATCACGAATGGACGCCAGTGTAACAGCACTGGCTAAAAAATCACGAATGGGCGCCAGTGTAACGTATTTTGGTTCTGGCTGTGCTGTGAATGGGATTGATTGTGTACTATGTCACTCTCTCAGTACACCAGACTAATTCTACTTGTGCGTTGCCGGCCAACCAATACGTCAACAGTGGGTTCTTTAGGCTGTGGTGAATAAATAAGTAACAAATCCCAACATTTGGATCTTTGTTTAATTGGAGATAAAAGAAATTACTAAAAGTTAGGCATGACAAAAGAGATAGGTATCACTAAGCAAGGTTCTAAACAAGGTTTACACTATTTAAACACAAAACAAATATAAGATGTCAGCCTACTTAATTAATATGATCAAACACCATATTCAGGTCGACCAGCATACCTGTCAGTCTACGGTTAGGCTAGCTTCGGGTTGAGTCATGAGATTTCCCTGCGCGGGTTCAAAGTACAACGCACAAACAGATAGACTGACAGCCACGCCTTGCCGACCGATTGACACTGTTAGGTACAATTAATTATAAGTTCAAGGTCATACAGATGACCTGTAATTCAGAAAGGTAAAGACCCTTGTGTCCACCAGCGTTATGTAATACAACAGTTATTATAAGAAAATTTTAAAGGCTACTATTTATCTAAAGTTTGAGTTGAGTTTGTTCTTCTAGGCACATTATAAGGGGTGTCTAACAAAAATAAAAATAAGGAATGAAAGCACCTGAGATCCGGGTGTCCTCCTCAAGAAGACGGCAGGCCTCCTCACTAAAATACCCCCAAGGGCGAGCATGCCGTCGCCTCGCCGAACATCCCAAGAGCTTGCTGTCGCTCCATCCTCCGAGATGTCACTGATAGGGCACGATGCAGCCCTCGACGTCACATGGCAGACCCCTCGAAGTCACATGGCACTATCTGAGACTATTTGCGTTTCTCACGTATCCACGAGTTTTAATTTAATTCTTGAGTTAATTTTTAAGTTAATTTAATTTCATTTCAATTTACTTTAAATTTACTTTTAATTTTACTTTTAATTTTACTTTTAATTTTACTTTTAATTTTTTTTTGGAATGACGTGGTCACTTACATTGCACCGCAATCGGCGTTCCCAGCCCCTTCCACACGTTTTTACAGGTTAATCCATATCAGGTATAAAAATTCGCCACACAGAACTAGATGGCTTCCGCCATTTTGTGAAGGCCTACGGCTCACGTTACATAGTTGTTTGCACTCGATGTCCGCAGGAAGAAAAAAGTGACTACGCCCGAAGCCAACGCTTATATAGGCGTACCAATAAAGGCCGGTTCCACAGAATAACCATGCTCTTGCATCGAACCTAGAACGGTCTAGCTTTCACACATAAAGCTATCACGACCAAGTTATTTCAGAGAACCGGTTAAGCCATCATTTTAGTATTCTTTCTCATAACAGATTATAAAAACATATTTTGTTGGTGGGCTTATGTCCCAGCGCCCTCTCTAGGCGTCGCGACAAATCGCCAACAAAACCCAATGTTACTTCACCTAGTTCGTGAATATCCACTAGGTGGAGTTACTGGTCCTAATTTTATAATTTAATGAAAATTCACAATTGTAACTTAAATATTATGTTACAACATGCTCGCCGCAGAAGCCGCAAGCGCGCAGTCATGGCAGTTTATAATTTTATTTATTATGAAATCGTATACTACGTAACACCCGTTCAGCGAACCAGCTGAATTTTAGTAAAATACTGTAGGCATACGCATCCCATCCACGAAAGCAGATGACGATTGACGTCATCAGATTCGGCGCGTTTTAATTACAATATAATATAGTTAAAACTACCTTATGGGAATTATGGGATACCGCGAGGTCTCAGTTCGGGGCGAACCACTAGTTTAAAACATTTTTTATATCTCAAAATTTCAATCTTTTTTCCCAAACTCACAAATGTAACTACAACCGTTACCTATTCTTATGATATCTGTTAATTCGTTGCTTTGGCACTTTATTTGAATTTTGTTATTTAATCAAATCGAGTACATTTTATAGGGTTCCGTAGTAAACAAGGAACCTTTATAGTTTCGCCATGTCCGTCCGTCCGTCTGCAGTTTAGCTCAGAGACTATTGGTACTAGAATTGGTATAAATATTAATCACGCCAACAAAGTGGTGAAATAAAATTGTGAAAAAGAATTTTTTTAGGGTACCTCCCCTACATGTAAAGTGGGGATGAATTTTTTTTCTCGTCTATCCCATAGTGTGGGGTGTCGTTGAATAGGTCTTTCAAAAATGTTGTGGGTGTGGCTATCACGGCTAAACTATCACGGCTCAGTAGGGTTCATTAGTTAAGGAGTTATTATATCTGTTTTTCCTAAGTTAGGTATTACACGAAGTGTAAGTTGCATATTTTGTAGTATATTATAGTATTTAAACCATGGAACTCTAAATGTATTCAATATTCATAAATAAAATAAAAGCACTATCCTAGGTCAGTAATAATATTTGAGATTTTCAACTACGGAACCCTACACTGCGCGTGGCCCGACACGCACTTGGCCGGTTTTTTTTAAATAATAATTTAATATACAAAAATATTTTTAAACAACCGACTTCAAACTCCCGCTTTACTACATTTCACACACACTATACTAAGTACAAAGACCACCTGGGGAGTATAGCCTGGAGAGTATACCCTTTCAAACAAAAAAAGAATTTCCCAAATCGGTTCAGGCGTCTTCGAGTAATCGGTGGACATACAAAAAAAAGATTCCGACGAATTGATAACCTCCTCCTTTTTTGAAGTCGGTTAAAAAGAATTTTTTATGCAGAATTTTTAGATTTATGGCTGGCGTTTGATTTGGTTCCGTTTGATATTCTGTGGCAAAGTTGCGCAACACAGGATTGCCATCGGAGATAGGCTCACTTTTTAAATGGCGGTACCAACTCAATCAAGAGAACAGGGTGAGGTGGGCGAGTGAGTTCTCGGACACGTACGGGCTGGAACACGGAGGTCGGAGTGAGGCAGGGAGAATTGAGCTCGCCTCTGCTTTTTAGTCTATATGTAAATGCGCTGATTGAACGACTCAGCGGCGGCGTGCCGGTTGGCTGCTCCGTGGACGGCGTATGTGTTAACAACCTCAGCTATGGCGAGGACATGGTGCTGCTGGCTTCTTCAATTAGCGCACTGCGGAAGCTTCACGCTGTCTGTGAGTCATACGCTGCAGCGCATGGCTTGCTATAGATTCTATATTCATGAACTCTGTCTTTTTTACGTTCTATAGTATAGAACGTAAAAAAAACAGAGTTCATGCTCTTCAAGGCGGATGTCAAGTGCCCGTCTTATGTTCCACGTTCGGCAGCCGGTACTCAGTAGCCACAGTAGGCAGCACCAGTAGCCCCGTAGTTGCCCGTAGGCCGCGTACGCGCTCGGCAGCCGGTACTCAGTAGCCACAGTAGGCAGCACCAGTAGCCCCGTAGTTGCCCGTAGGCCGCGTACGCGCTCGGCAGCCGGTACTCAGTAGCCACAGTAGGCAGCACCAGTAGCCCCGTAGTTACCCGTAGGCCGCGTACGCGCTCGGCAGCCGGTACTCAGTAGCCACAGTAGGCAGCACCAGTAGCCCCGTAGTTACCCGTAGGCCGCGTACGCGCTCGGCAGCCGGTACTCAGTAGCCACAGTAGGCAGCACCAGTAGCCCCGTAGTTGCCCGTAGGCCGCGTACGCGCTCGGCAGCCGGTACTCAGTAGCCACAGTAGGCAGCACCAGTAGCCCCGTAGTTGCCCGTAGGCCGCGTACGCGCTCGGCAGCCGGTACTCAGTAGCCACAGTAGGCAGCACCAGTAGCCCCGTAGTTGCCCGTAGGCCGCGTACGCGCTCGGCAGCCGGTACTCAGTAGCCACAGTAGGCAGCACCATTAGCCCCGTAGTTGCCCGTAGGCCGCGTACGCGTTCGGCAGCCGGTACTCAGTAGCCACAGTAGGTAGCACCAGTAGCCCCGTAGTTGCCCGTAGGCCGCGTACGCGCTCGGCAGCCGGTACTCAGTAGCCACAGTAGGCAGCACCAGTAGCCCCGTAGTTGCCCGTAGGCCGCGTACGCGCTCGGCAGCCGGTACTCAGTAGCCACAGTAGGCAGCACCAGTAGCCCCGTAGTTGCCCGTAGGCCGCGTACGCGCTCGGCAGCCGGTACTCAGTAGCCACAGTAGGCAGCACCAGTAGCCCCGTATAGTTGCCCGTAGGCCGCGTACGCGTTCGGCAGCCGGTACTCAGTAGCCACAGTAGGCAGCACCAGTAGCCCCGTATAGTTGCCCGTAGGCCGCGTACGCGTTCGGCAGCCGGTACTCAGTAGCCACAGTAGGCAGCACCAGTAGCCCCGTATAGTTGCCCGTAGGCCGCGTACGCGTTCGGCAGCCGGTACTCAGTAGCCACAGTAGGCAGCACCAGTAGCCCCGTATAGTTGCCCGTAGGCCGCGTACGCATTCGGCAGCCGGTACTCAGTAGCCACAGTAGGCAGCACCAGTAGCCCCGTAGTTGCCCGTAGGCCGCGTACGCGTTCGGCAGCCGGTACTCAGTAGCCACAGTAGGCAGCACCAGTAGCCCCGTAGTTGCCCGTAGGCCGCGTACGCGCTCGGAAGCCGGTACTCAGTAGCCACAGTAGGCAGCACCAGTAGCCCCGTAGTTGCCCGTAGGCCGCGTACGCGCTCGGCAGCCGGTACTCAGTAGCCACAGTAGGCAGCACCAGTAGCCCCGTAGTTGCCCGTAGGCCGCGTACGCGCTCGGCAGCCGGTACTCAGTAGCCACAGTAGGCAGCACCAGTAGCCCCGTATAGTTGCCCGTAGGCCGCGTACGCGTTCGGCAGCCGGTACTCAGTAGCCACAGTAGGCAGCACCAGTAGCCCCGTATAGTTGCCCGTAGGCCGCGTACGCGTTCGGCAGCCGGTACTCAGTAGCCACAGTAGGCAGCACCAGTAGCCCCGTATAGTTGCCCGTAGGCCGCGTACGCGTTCGGCAGCCGGTACTCAGTAGCCACAGTAGGCAGCACCAGTAGCCCCGTATAGTTGCCCGTAGGCCGCGTACGCGTTCGGCAGCCGGTACTCAGTAGCCACAGTAGGCAGCACCAGTAGCCCCGTATAGTTGCCCGTAGGCCGCGTACGCGTTCGGCAGCCGGTACTCAGTAGCCACAGTAGGCAGCACCAGTAGCCCCGTATAGTTGCCCGTAGGCCGCGTACGCGTTCGGCAGCCGGTACTCAGTAGCCACAGTAGGCAGCACCAGTAGCCCCGTATAGTTGCCCGTAGGCCGCGTACGCGTTCGGCAGCCGGTACTCAGTAGCCACAGTAGGCAGCACCAGTAGCCCCGTATAGTTGCCCGTAGGCCGCGTACGCGTTCGGCAGCCGGTACTCAGTAGCCACAGTAGGCAGCACCAGTAGCCCCGTATAGTTGCCCGTAGGCCGCGTACGCGTTCGGCAGCCGGTACTCAGTCAGTAGCCACAGTAGGCAGCACCAGTAGCCCCGTATAGTTGCCCGTAGGCCGCGTACGCGTTCGGCAGCCGGTACTCAGTAGCCACAGTAGGCAGCACCAGTAGCCCCGTAGTTGCCCGTAGGCCGCGTACGCGTACGGCATGCAGCCAGTAGGTACTCAGTAGCCACAGTAGGCAGCACCAGTAGCCCCGTATAGTTGCCCGTAGGCCGCGTACGCGCTCGGCAGCCGGTACTCAGTAGCCACAGTAGGCAGCACCAGTAGCCCCGTAGTTGCCCGTAGGCCGCGTACGCGTACGGCATGCAGCCAGTAGGTACTCAGTAGCCACAGTAGGCAGCACCATCGCCATCGAGTCGGTAGCCTCTCGGTGGCGACGGGGCATTCAAAAAATACGGCCGCCGTGCATCTGCACCACATCCTTACCTTTACCTCGACGATTAATTTGACGACTGAGCTGGTCTTACAAAAGCTTTGCGAAATAGCCGGTCAGTTCTCAGTGAGTACCTACTAATTAATAATACTATCCCATCGCTTCCGATGATAAACTTGGCTGTAAAATTATCATAATTTACCTACTTAACTGTAGGTACGAGTGTATCTATGGTGCGAGGTCGTATGAAAGTCAAGTTCCGCGATATTACTCTGACCGCTGATCTGAGAGATCAGCACGCATTGCGTGATTACAATAATTATAGTAGGTATTTTGCTTTTGCATAATATTAGATAAATAATTATTATTCTAAGTTATAAAAATAATGAATAATAATTATTTAATTAATTCAATTCTCTAAATGGAGAATAAAACGTTAATTTATAAACAATAATAGTAAATAGTAAATATACCTGTATTAAAATAATTTTACCTTTAAGTTTTTTCATTTACTAGCTGATGCCCGCGACTTCGTCCGCGTGGATTTAGTTTTTAAAATGCCCCGGGAACTTTTTGATTTTCCGGAATACTAGTGGTTCGCCCCGAACTGAGACCTCGCGGTAACGGTTTCCCATAATTGACGATCAAAATTGACATTATTATTATGCCCGTTTTCACCAACCATACCTAAATCATCCCATTTGTAGAAGTCTCTTTACATAGGTAGCCCCTATCCCAATGTCATTTTCACCTTTAGTTGTCCCGTAGAGGTTCGTAATAACAAAGTTGACAGAAAGTGTCAACTAACTTAACATAGGTAGCCCGTAAAGGTTAGGGAACTGTTATAGTGAAATCCTCAAGGCCTCAATCAAACTTAGGTATAGTTTTTTGGAACATTCAAATTAAATTACTTGTACACAGCGTCAACTATTGACACGATCAGAAATATGTAAAAACAAACTGCAACGTGAAGTTTTATTGATGTTTGCTAAATGACTAAATAATAATCTTAATTGAATAATAGGTATGTTACATAAAGCTGCATTTGCTATATGAGATGAGAGCGCCATCTATTGACATCATTGTGAAGTTCTGTTGTTGCTGCTCATTAAAAGTTAAATAATTTAGTTTCCTTATTACATTTATCTAATTTTAGTATTTGTTGTTCAAGTACATGATATTACGCTAAAATTGTAAAACTTTCAAGCCCCAGCTTTCAATGGTTATTCCGTTCTGAGGTCAAATATAATCTCCACTTTGAAAGCCCCCCATTTCGTCAATTTTAGGAAAAAAATTTAAAAAAAAATACTTTTGTACTCTGTTCCAAATTATCTTTAAAATGAGGTACTGTAAACCTATGAAACGCAAAATTTTTTTTTTTTTCTTCGCATTCGCTTCTATGAGAGCCCCCCTGAAATAAAGATTTTTATAACTTTTTAAGCCATTTTCGGCTGGAGGCCATCGGTTTACATATTATATCTAAAATTGAAGTAATTTCGTTCAGTAATTCAGAAGTTATAAGGCTCTGACAGACGGACGGACGGACGGACGGACGGACGGACAAGTGCAAATTCACTCAAGTAGACTCAAAGACCTTCGCTTCGCTCGGTCGAAAACGTAGCCTATGTCACTCTCCAGGTCCTCAACTATATACTCATGCAAAAACAGCAAAAAATCCAAAAAATCACTTCAATCCGCAGCTCTGTTGGGGCATGATTGAAGGACAAACCAACAAACAAACACACTTTCGCATTTATAATAGGTATGTGTATGATAATTAGTTTGGTTTACATTAAAGTCCATTTACTGCTCATTCTGAATTTTTTTGTTCGGACATGTATCGAAGGTGCAATCCGTGCAATCTGCATCAAATCATCAATCATCACACAGTTGTTTTACGAGAGTTTTGTCCTCGAACCCCGCGTTAGGTATCGGGTACGACATTTTTTTTAATATAATGGCCAAGCTGTATTCGACTTCTTCTTGTCAACCGATAGACGTCCACTGCTGGACAAAGGTCTCTACTCTCTTGCATGGACTTCCATAGGGCTCGGTCTTGCGCCATCTAGCGGCTCCCTGCGACTCGTTTGATGTCGTCGGTCCACCTAGTGGGGGTTTGCCAACACTGCGCTTACCGGTGCGGGGTCGCCACTCCAGCACCTTGGGACCCCAACGACCATCAGCTCTTCAGTTTCGCGACTCGCTGAGCTAAGTTGGTGACTTTGGTTCTCCTTCGGAATATTTGATCTCGCAGAGATACTCCGAGCATAGGCCATAGCTCTCTCCATCGCCCGCTGAGTGACCCTGAGACTTCCTTATGAGGCCCTTAGTTAACAATAACAACTATGTCTCGAATCCGTAAGTCATCGCTGGCAACACGCACTGTTCAGCCTTCGAAGACTTTAGTCTTCAGGCACTAAGGGATTTTGCACGAGAAGACATCTCGGAGCTTGCCGAACGCTGTCCAGCCGAGTTGGATTCGGCGGTTGATATACTTTCTCGAAATTGGACCTACCTAGCTGGACTGTGTGTCCTAGGTAGATATATACTCTTCTACAATTTCGACAGTATATTTGACTAATCTTCTCCTTTCCTCTCCAAATAGGCAGAAAACTTGTGTTAGGAGTGGGTACGACAATAGTTACGACAATGTTACGGATGGAGACCGAACTTGCGATCTTTCCGTTTTCAGTCCGCACCTTTAACTGTTGGGCGATTGGGGCTGCAAACCACCTGTTACGTCATAACTCATAATCATAGTAGGAACCTACCCTACGTGTCTACGACCCACGAAGTCGCCACCCGCCGGTTTATTTTACTTTGATGGTAATGTCATAGTTGTATCTGTATGCCGGTCATCAGATCATCCATCGGTCCATCGAGCCATCAGTCCGATCCATCCAGTGGTTTGAGCTGTGTGTTGATAGATCAAATTTTTATTGATAGATCAGTCAGTAAGTCAGTCACCTATTCCTTGTTTTCCTTGTATATATATGACGGCTCATGAGCCGTCAGTCATTTTTAATAACAGTGACGTCAGCATTGCTGACGTCACAATCTTCAATACTTTGACTCATAGGAATCAAAACACAACTTGTCGGACTTTAAACTCAAAATTATTTATTTCATGTAGGCCAACCTGTGGCTCTTATGACATGTCAAGATTCTACCACCGGTTCGGAAAGCGGATTCTGCTGAGAAGAGCCGGCAAGAAACTCAGCAGTTGCTCTTTTCAAAATAAAACTTTACTTTTATTACGACAACTCTCAGAGGTCCGTACGGTCCGACGCCTCGAGCGAGAATGAGCTGCGAGGGATCGGCCGCCCGTATTTAAATGAAAGCATGCTTGTACAATCATCTTTTGTAAATTGTTTGCTACCGTCCAAATTATGTTTACAAAATCATATTGAGGGTAGTTAACATTGATTAACAAAGAAATGTTTGATTTGTGATTCAAACCGTCTAAAAGCGCTTAGTTATTGAAATCTAGACTTTCTTGACGCCGCTGAATGAGGTTAATAACCTCTTCGCGCCGACATATATTATATTTCCTGAATTTCCTGAAAGTACTCGGAACCTTTCGAGTCAGTACCGAGACTTGCCGAAACCATTCTTGGTTTGTTGGTGACCGACCGGCGACCTTACTTGGGGCAATTTAGCTGCTTAATTATTTTAAACTTTTTAACCAATTACATATTGTAATTTTTGATTGAAGGTGTTTTTGATTTATTCTCTATAAATTGCGTTCTATTCATCCAATTTCTGATTTCTGCTATTTTTTTGTATCTCGTTGGATAGCTGAGCTGAGAAGTTGCACATGTTTTACAATGTTCTGGCGATGAAGTAGGTACCTTAGTGTTTTTTTTTTCATAAATCGGTCCCGTTTTAGTCAAAACTTAGTGCTCAAAATTCTGATATTGTTTTAGCTGTGATTTAAAAACGATTGGAGATAATTGCCATTTTATGATTTATTACTCTGTACTTCTGTAGGTATTGAAGTGGCAAGCAGGAAATAATTAAAAAAATATTTCAAACATGGGTTTTTATTTCATCAAAGTTGCATTTCGGAGATATCTTCAAAAACACATAAAATGTCCAATTACTTGAAAATGGGTGACATTTGCTTAGGGGTCATTTGCTTAGGGGTCATTTGGTTGCAAATGACCTCCCCTATATCCCCTTATCGGATTGCCAACATATTACCTGCAGTACCTAACCCTTATCCTATCGTTGCGCAGTCGGGTAATTAAATCATCTTATTACGAGTTACGACGACTACGTCGTTAGCTCCTAGGTATCTACATAATAATATTACAAACTACGTAAATGCGCATTATAATATGATTACTTACCTAATAGTTATAAGTTATTGTTACTCTTAACAAAAACAAGCACTTTGCATAATATTATGACCTTCTCAATGAATAAGTAGGTACTTATCTACGCACAGGATGCTAGCCGACTTAGTGACTTCTCCCACGTAGACTACGTGAATACGTTGCTTGTATAGGACCGATTGTGGCAGCGGGTGATGCTGGCTAGTAGTTCGACTTGACCCTATAGGTAATCAATGTGATAATCCTGCACAGGGCTGCAGATACGCCCACCGACGACGATTTTGGGATGGTTGGACTCAGTCGGATCGTCGATAGTTACTGAGATATTATGATGTTGAAGTCCTCAGAGTAAATATTAGTAGGTAAGTAATATTTACTCTGAGTTGAAGTCCTATTCCTTACTGTCATGCATAATTTAAATGACAGGGTTCCAGTCTGTGCTTTATTTATGGATTTAACCAAGGCCTTTGATTTTGTCGATCATAAAATATTATTAAACAAACTTTATGCCTATGGTGTGAGAGGAAACGTATTTGACCTTCTAAATTCATACTTAACAAATAGAAAACAAATAACACAGATTACTAAAGTCAACTGGAAATATAAAAAGCTTGTTAATTACCATTCACGGTCGAGAGTAATTCAACGCGGCGTTCCTCAAGGAAGTATCTTAGGCCCACTATTATTTATTATATATATCAATGATCTACCAAAATACGTAACTCACCATGATATGGTCTTGTTTGCTGATGATAGTACTATTATATTTGCAAATAAAACCATAAGTGACCTTATTATTAATGTTAAAAATACACTGGATATAATAATAAACTGGCTAAATCGTAATAAACTTACAATCAACTTAGATAAAACAAACTTAATGATTTTTAAGCTCAGAGAAAATATGCCCTATGCTTTGAATGTAAATTATGAAGGTAAACCTATCAACGAAGTCAATGTAACAAAATTCTTAGGTCTGTAACGTATTTTGGTTCTGGCTGTGCTGTATATTGGATTGGTTGTGTACTATGTCACTCTCAGTACACCAGATAAATTCTACTTGTGCGTTGCCGGCCAACCAATACGTCAACAGTGGGTTCTTTAGGCTGTGGTGAATAAATAAGTAACAAATCCCAACATTTGGATCTTTGTTTAATTGGAGATAAAAGAAATTACTAAAAGTTAGGCATGACAAAAGAGATAGGTATCACTAAGCAAGGTTCTAAACAAGGTTTACACTATTTCAACACAAAACAAATATAAGATGTCAGCCTACTTAATTAATATGATCAAACACCATATACAGGTCGACCAGCATACCTGTCAGTCTACGGTTAGGCTAGCTTCGGGTTGAGTCATGAGATTTCCCTGCGCGGGTTCAAAGTACAACGCACAAACAGATAGACTGACAGTCACGCCTTGCCGACCGATTGACACAGTTAGGTACAATTAATTATAAGTTCAAGGTCATACAGATGACCTGTAATTCAGAAAGGTAAAGACCCTTGTGTCCACCAGCGTTATGTAATACAACAGTTATTATAAGAAAATTTTAAAGGCTACTATTTATCTAAAGTTTGAGTTGAGTTTGTTCTTCTAGGCACATTATAAGGGGTGTCTAACAAAAATAAAAATAAGGAATGAAAGCACCTGAGATCCGGGTGTCCTCCTCAAGAAGACGGCAGGCCTCCTCACTAAAATACCCCCAAGGGCGAGCATGCCGTCGCCTCGCCGAACATCCCAAGAGCTTGCTGTCGCTCCATCCTCCGAGATGTCACTGATAGGGCACGATGCAGCCCTCGACGTCACCACGGCGGACCCCTCGAAGTCACATGGCACTATCTGAGACTATTTGCTGTTTCTCACGTATCCACGAGTTTTAATTTAATTCTTGAGTTAATTTTTAAGTTAATTTAATTTTAATTTTTATTTAATTTTAATTTAATTTAATTTTTTTTTTTTTAATTTCCCACGCACGCTGGAAAGAAGGAAAACTCCCGTTAACACATTTTCCACGACACGTGTATCAATTCTTTTTGGAATGACGTGGTCACTTACATTGCACCGCAATCGGCGTTCCCAGCCCCTTCCACACGTTTTTACAGGTTAATCCTGGAACGAAATCCGAAGATGAACAAGGGAATGCAACCTACGGCGTTTCAAAGGTTATTTTTCAACACTACACTCCACACTTACCATATCAGGTATAAAAATTCGCCACACAGAACTAGATGGCTTCCGCCATTTTGTGAAGGCCTACGGCTCACGTTACATAGTTGTTTGCACTCGATGTCCGCAGGAAGAAAGAGTGACTACGCCCGAAGCCAACGCTTATATAGGCGTACCAATAAAGGCCGGTTCCACAGAATAACCATGCTCTTGCATCGAACCTAGAACGGTCTAGCTTTCACACATAAAGCTATCACGACCAAGTTATTTCAGAGAACCGGTTAAGCCATCATTTTAGTATTCTTTCTCATAACAGATTATAAAAACATATTTTGTTGGTGGGCTTATGTCCCAGCGCCCTCTCTAGGCGTCGCGACAAATCGCCAACAAAACCCAATGTTACTTCACCTAGTTCGTGAATATCCACTAGGTGGAGTTACTGGTCCTAATTTTATAATTTAATAAAAATTCGCAATTGTAACTTAAATAATATGTTACAATACCCGGTTTCCCCCGGAAAAGGTTCACCGTAGGTGAACCGTTCGCTGCCCTCAGCGACCGTCACACACACAACAAGCAAACGTTATCAATCACAGAAAAAAAACGTCCTATGTACATACCTAAAACAAATTCCTAACTAAACAAAGATCAAATTTCTTTACGTCTAAACTGACTATATATATACATGTGTGGATTCCTGATATTATTAACCTATAAATATTTACAAAATAATACTCGCGGATAGTATCTGAAAAGAAAACAACAATGTTGTCATGCACTTATTCCACGATTGTAGTTGCTATGGGTGTTGGCATTACTACCGTAGGAGTTAGTCCCTAGGCAATACCTGTAAGCCTACGACCTTTGCAGCTAAATCTAAACTTTAAACAACAGACTAGCTGTTAGAATGAAGGAGAACCTGTCTCGCTATTCATTAAAAGAAAACAGATTAACTGTTTCTAAATCGAGAGAAATAGTCTCTCAAAGAATTCGGTTATAATAACCGTCTACCCCTAGCGTCATGGAACTAGCATCAAAAGAGCTACAATGAACACTGTGGCAGAATGTCTCTGCGCAAGCGCAGCAAAATTGCCATGCGAAATAATAATTCACATGCAAAAGTCTCTGTGCATAGCACAGCAAGGTAAATGCGAATACAATTCGCTTTTCACCATCAAAGTGCACAATCAATAAGTGCGATGGTTGAGAAAAAATATATATATATAAGGTAACGCGATTGTCTCAGCTCACTTGCCATTCAACAACCCCATCAACGAACTTACATCTCACACAAACATCTTTCATACCTCACGCTTATACCTAGGTAGTAACTTACAATTTTAAGTGTACCACACCCTAACACATCTGTGTGTGAATACTGTATCGTATTCAGACACTGATTCGGAATTGGATTTGAACTGAGTAACAATCTAAGCCTTTAAATCTTTAATGTGCCAGGAACCAATTTTAGTGCCGTCCATTCTCTCTAACTCATAAACTAGTGGGGATAGTACTTTGGTTACCCTACATTTCTCGAACTTTGGAGCTAGCTTTGCCATCTTAAATTTATTGGCATCACTCTGTGTGTAGGAAGACCTCCATACCCAATCTCCAACCGAGAATTTAGCATTCCTACGCCTGAGGTTATAATATTTGGCGTTTTTGGCGTGTGCTTGGAGTAGCTTTTCGCGCACCTTGACAAAGATCTCTTGCAAACAACCAAAGTTCCCTGCATACTCCTCACGTGGCATACCAGCTGTATACTCATTGTTTGTATCCATGTAGAAGTTACCATTTACTACTGGTTCGCGGGCATGAACCAAGAAAAATGGAAAGAATCCAGTGGATTCGTTCACCGCACTATTTATTGCAAACTGAATCTTACTGAGGTTCTCATCCCAACTGCGGTGGTTGTCTTCTACGTAAGACGCGACCGCGGTCATAACAGTTTTGTTGTAACGTTCTACAAGGTTTACCTGTGGTGTATACTTTGGAGTATAGTCCAATCGTGGCACATTGTATTTCTGGAGGGCCTTTTTGAACTCTGAACTAGTTAGTATCGAAGAATTATCGAGGATAACCCTCTCTGGCACCCCCTGTACCAATATGAGACCATTCTCCAAGTGTTTAACCACCTGAGCTGATGTTGCACGACGCAAAGGGAAGAGAAGGGTGTATTTTGAGAAACAACACGTAACAACCAGAAGGAAAGTGTAGCCAGATCTGGATCGTGGCAGCGGACCAACCAAATCCACTGACACTACCTGAAACGGTCGACAACAAACCTTCGGTTTACCCATCAATCCTGGTGTTGCTAGAGTAGAGTGTTTATACGCCTTGCATACTTCACAAGCATTCACAAATTCTAATACATCCTTATACATTCCTGGCCAATAGTACCTCAGACATAACCGTCTGTAGGTTTTAAAAATACCGAGGTGTCCTGCAGTTGCTTCACAGTGATTTTCTCGGATGATTGCAGATCTCTTGTTTTTAGGTATAACCTCTTTCCAGTCAAACTCACTGGTGAGGTTATACTTACTTTTACTAAAACGGAAAAGAATGTTATTTTTAATCATGAAATTTGGAAAATTTGTTGGATATGATCTGCAACCATTAAATAATCTGTCATACCATTCATCATTCGTACTGGATGTAGACGTTGAAGGAGTTGACTGAATCGCCTCTACTTTCATTAACCGAGACAAGGCATCTGGGACCACATTGTCCGTGCCCTTCCGGTGTTCGATTTCGAAGTTAAACTGAGACAATCGGCAACCCCACCTAGCTAATCTTCCAGACGGGTTTTCTAAGTTTAAGAACCATTTTAGTGATGAATGGTCAGTGACGATTTTGAATTTTCTAGATCCTAGATATGCTTGAAATTTCTCTACTGAGAAGATTACGGCTAATGCCTCCCTCTCAGTAGCACTATAATTCCTCTCACTTTTATTCAAGGATCTGCTGACGTACGCGATCGGATGTTCTACCCCGTCAACGACTTGCGACAACATACCTCCTAGACCATACGATGAAGCATCGCAATGTACGATAAATGGTTTCTCGAAGTCGGGAACTGCAAGTACAGGTGCAGATACGAGCGCGTTCTTCAGCACCGTGAAAGCTTCCTCTGCTGCGTCGTTCCACTGGAACTTCGGCGCGTTCTTCCCTTTACTGGTGAGCTTATTCAACGGGGCTGCAATAGTTGAGAAATTTCGGATAAAACGCCTGTACCATGAACAAGTTCCTAGAAACACTTTTACTTCATGAGCTGTGGTCGGAGTCGGAAAATTTAAAATCGCTGAAATCTTGTCAGGGTCCGTACGTAGACCATACTCGTCAACGATATACCCGAGATACTTAATGGATTCCCTAAAGAATTTGCATTTATCAAACGACACGGTAAGATTTGCCGATTTCAATTTGTCAAGTACTCGGTTTAATAATAACAGGTGCGTTGAAAAATCAGACGAACAGATGACAATATCGTCAATATAACAGAATACGAATCCATTTTCAACGTCACTGCTAAAGTTCTGATTGATCAGCATGTCCATAAGTCGTTGCTGACGAGCTGGTGCGTTGCATAAACCAAAAGGCATCACCTTGAAATGAAATAAACCCCGACCTGGGACCGTGAAGCTTGTTTTCTCTTGAGAACTCTCTGACAGAGGAATCTGCCAAAATGAGGATGATAGATCTATTGTTGATAAAAACTTAGCTTCCTTTAAACTGTCCAAGATCTGTGGAATATAAGGAATTGCATAAGAGTCCCCTTTTGTAACAGCGTTCAGCTTCCTACAATCTAAGCAGAATCTCCAATCGCCGTTTGATTTTTTCACCAGAATAGCCGGATTATTCCATGGACTTTCACTAGGAGCAACAACGTCTAAGGCTAACATCCTGTCTAATTCCGCTTGAAGAGCTAACTTTTTCTCTGGAGACAATGGATATTGTTTCACCCTAATCGGTTCAGCATCTCTAGTGTCGATCACATGCTCCATTAACGAGGTTCTACCTAACCCTTTTTTCTCAAAAGAAATATCGTTATATTTTTCTATTATGGCTTTGGCTATTTCTCGTTGATCGGAGGACAAATTGTCGAACGGCTGGATAGCGTGGACATTCTTGGTAGTTAAAGCATCACAAAAACTTAAAGATGAACATCGGTAATCTATTTTTTCAAATATTTCTGGGGCTACACTAAACGCCTTCCAGAAATCGCATCCTAGAATCATATCCGAGACTATGGCAGGAACTACATGAAACTTTATGGCACAGGTAATGTTATTAAAAGATACAGGTAAATAAATATGACCTAGTGATTGAAGTTGAACTCCATTTGCCACTGTACATGAACTGTCAAAGAAAGGATTGAATGTATAACCCAGTTGTACAAAATGTTCATGGGCATTTTTGCCTAAAATAGACATACACGCTCCTGAGTCGAGTAATCCGTAGACTTCTAAGTTAGCAATATTAATTTTTAAATATGGCCTAATATCATCTTTTTGAGGTGAGAATCGAACTGTAGCTAAAGAGCCAAAAGTATTGAATTTTGAAATATTATTATTTAAGTTGCCGCAGTTCGAGCTAACTAGTTTTTTGAATTTGCCTTGTTCTTCTTACAATTCGGGCAGGTTAACTTTGTAAAACCTGGAGTTTTACAAGTAAAGCAGTATACCTTCCTTTTCGCGGGCTGTTTCTGTACATTGCTAGGCTTGCAATGACAGCAGCTACCTGATAGACCTGGTTGTTGTGGGTTAGCACCACTACTATTTTTATATTGATTTGATGAACCGGTCTTGATGAAAGGCTTATCAGGAACCTTATTTTGATGAAATTTTGGTCCTTGCTTCTCCATGCCCTGGTTATTTACAGAAGCTACGGGTTTACTCTTAGGTTTATAAGAAAATTCTGGGGTAATTACATTTGTGGACTTGCCAGGCTCAGCAAAGTAAGTTGCTCGCTGGCTAGCCGCTTCAATTTTTCTACAACTTTCTTTCAGTTGACTAATCGATTCAATGGGAACCAGCGCTAGTTGTTGAGAAAATGTTGGGCGAATATTGTGCAAAAGAATTTCCAGCTTCGCAGCCTCCGACAATTCTGTCCTTAACCTACCGAATAGACAGGCCATAACAGAAAAATATATGTGGATAGGCTCATCCACCCCCTGAGTTCTGGATCTAATTTCACCCAGTAGCCGGTAATCGTAGTCTACTGGGTCAAATTCTTCCAGTATCAGGTCCTTTAGGTCAGACCAAGTACATACCTGCTGCTTGATTCCTCGGAACCAAAGAAGCGCTTGATCGCTGAACAACTGTGCCGCAGACTTGAATAGTTTCTGATCAGATACCCCGTAACAGCACTGCAACTCCTCGATTCTTTCAAGGAACGAGCGAGGATCCGTTGTTCCGGTGAACTTAATGTTCCACTTGGCAATATTTTTCTCACTGGAACACTCGACCGTTGGAGCCTCTGGTGCTGCTGTTGATGTTCCTGGAACGGCAGTGGTTGGGGATTCAATATATGTTGAAATCAACTTTTCAAGTTTGCGTTTTAAATCAGCTGTTTTTGTGAGGATCTTATCAGGTTCACTGTCTGAAATCCTATTCAACCTATGATAGAGGTGGTACGCTAGGGCTTGAGCTCTAGCGAAGGAAACCTTTTCTCTAGACTTTTCCCATTTCCCGAATAGAGTGACCAACTCTTGAAACTTTTCAATGATAACTGTCAACTCTGAATCAGCGCTTAGATCAGTCTCTACAATGGCTTCAGATGGACATTCTAATGTAAGTATACGCATTTGGCGTCTAAGGTCATCAACAGTGCTACCGGGTGTTTCCGAGCGAATGGAAACTTCATAGATTAATTCATCTTTCCTGAGTGAGTGAAACTGTATATTTCTAGACTTATCCATTTCTATAACTGGTGGTGTACACAATTACAAACCAAAACAGTATTAATTAAGTTTAAAAGTACTTAAATTAATTTAAATATGCTAAATTATTAGAATTTTTAGCTAAAAGTAAGTCTAGTCTAATGCATACAATCATATAAATGCACTCTTAACACAAGTATCAAATAATACTTTCAGGAAGTAATGGTAACACTGACATTTACCTATTTTAAAAAAAAAAATAACAAAGTTGCATGGTGGTTCACAAGGTCTAACCTAAAAAATCACTAGCATACAGCCATAAAAAAACCCTATTTAAAATTTTACACATAAACAACATGCTAAAAAAAATGCAATAAATTAGTATTCGCAGAATGCTTATTTAAAAAAAATAATTTATCACTATATGTAAAGTAAAAATGTAAAGTACACCAGTGAAATGTCACTGGCTATAAAAATCACAAATGAACACCAGTGTAACAGCACTGGGTATAAAAAGAATCACGAATGGACGCCAGTGTAACAGCACTGGCTAAAAAATCACGAATGGGCGCCAGTGTAACGTATTTTTGGTTCTGGCTGTGCTGTATATTGGATTGGTTGTGTACTATGTCACTCTCAGTACACCAGATAAATTCTACTTGTGCGTTGCCGGCCAACCAATACGTCAACAGTGGGTTCTTTAGGCTGTGGTGAATAAATAAGTAACAAATCCCAACATTTGGATCTTTGTTTAATTGGAGATAAAAGAAATTACTAAAAGTTAGGCATGACAAAAGAGATAGGTATCACTAAGCAAGGTTCTAAACAAGGTTTACACTATTTCAACACAAAACAAATATAAGATGTCAGCCTACTTAATTAATATGATCAAACACCATATACAGGTCGACCAGCATACCTGTCAGTCTACGGTTAGGCTAGCTTCGGGTTGAGTCATGAGATTTCCCTGCGCGGGTTCAAAGTACAACGCACAAACAGATAGACTGACAGTCACGCCTTGCCGACCGATTGACACAGTTAGGTACAATTAATTATAAGTTCAAGGTCATACAGATGACCTGTAATTCAGAAAGGTAAAGACCCTTGTGTCCACCAGCGTTATGTAATACAACAGTTATTATAAGAAAATTTTAAAGGCTACTATTTATCTAAAGTTTGAGTTGAGTTTGTTCTTCTAGGCACATTATAAGGGGTGTCTAACAAAAATAAAAATAAGGAATGAAAGCACCTGAGATCCGGGTGTCCTCCTCAAGAAGACGGCAGGCCTCCTCACTAAAATACCCCCAAGGGCGAGCATGCCGTCGCCTCGCCGAACATCCCAAGAGCTTGCTGTCGCTCCATCCTCCGAGATGTCACTGATAGGGCACGATGCAGCCCTCGACGTCACCACGGCGGACCCCTCGAAGTCACATGGCACTATCTGAGACTATTTGCTGTTTCTCACGTATCCACGAGTTTTAATTTAATTCTTGAGTTAATTTTTAAGTTAATTTAATTTTAATTTTTATTTAATTTTAATTTAATTTAATTTTTTTTTTTTTAATTTCCCACGCACGCTGGAAAGAAGGAAAACTCCCGTTAACACATTTTCCACGACACGTGTATCAATTCTTTTTGGAATGACGTGGTCACTTACATTGCACCGCAATCGGCGTTCCCAGCCCCTTCCACACGTTTTTACAGGTTAATCCTGGAACGAAATCCGAAGATGAACAAGGGAATGCAACCTACGGCGTTTCAAAGGTTATTTTTCAACACTACACTCCACACTTACCATATCAGGTATAAAAATTCGCCACACAGAACTAGATGGCTTCCGCCATTTTGTGAAGGCCTACGGCTCACGTTACATAGTTGTTTGCACTCGATGTCCGCAGGAAGAAAGAGTGACTACGCCCGAAGCCAACGCTTATATAGGCGTACCAATAAAGGCCGGTTCCACAGAATAACCATGCTCTTGCATCGAACCTAGAACGGTCTAGCTTTCACACATAAAGCTATCACGACCAAGTTATTTCAGAGAACCGGTTAAGCCATCATTTTAGTATTCTTTCTCATAACAGATTATAAAAACATATTTTGTTGGTGGGCTTATGTCCCAGCGCCCTCTCTAGGCGTCGCGACAAATCGCCAACAAAACCCAATGTTACTTCACCTAGTTCGTGAATATCCACTAGGTGGAGTTACTGGTCCTAATTTTATAATTTAATAAAAATTCGCAATTGTAACTTAAATAATATGTTACAGGTCTGAATATTAATTCTACTTTAAATTGGAAGGAACATTTAAATCATATATGTACTAAGCTAAGGCAATTCTCCTTTGCACTTCATATGTTGCGGAAAACAGTAAATGTGTCGGCGCTACTGACGGTTTACCATGGCTATGTGGCTTCGCTATTGAGATATTGTATTGTATTTTGGGGTAATTCTACTGAAAAAGAAGCTGTATTTAAGGCACAAAAGAAATGCTTAAGGGCCATATTTAAATTAAAAACGACGGATAGTTGTAAGCCCTATTTTAAAAAGTATAAAATTCTTACAATGCCATGTCTGTATATTTATGAAACTATTGTATTTGTTAAAAGTAATTTAAATGTATTTCAAAATCGCAACAGCAAAAGACATGCCATTGAGCTGCGACAGCCACCCAGTAGATGTGCCCATTTTACAAAAAGCTTCTTCTGCACTGGGCCTCGTTTATATAATCACTTACCCAGAGACATTATTGAAACGCAGGAGATCCCTATGTTTAAAAAAAAGTTAAAAAATTTTTTGATAGATAAGACATATTATACAATTTGTGATTACCTTATGGAAAAATTTTAACTGATGTATATTATTTTTTGACATTTAATTTAATTTAATTTTTTTTGACATCCTATCCTTCCTATTAATATTATAAATGCGAAAGTTTGTGAGGATGGATGTTTGGATGTTTGGATGGATGGATGGATGGATGTTTGTTACTCTTTAACGCGACAACGAATGAACCGATTTTGCTGAAATTTGGCACAGACATAGATTATAGTCTGGAATAGCACATAGGCTACTTTTTATCCCGGAAAAGCAAACATTTCCTGCGGGATAGCATCGCAATTTTTTACGCATTTGTCCTTCAAAATACGCGCAATGGAGTTTTAGATTGACGTGATTTTTTTGCACAGGTAAAGTTAAGGGCCTGAAAAATGACACAGGCTACTTTTTATCACGGGAAAACAAACGGTTCCTGCGGGATATTAGTATACTACTTTTTACACATTTATCTTTCAATTATGCGCCAACGGAGTTACAGATTGACGTGGTTTTTTGGATAGACATAGTTGATGCCTTGAAAAGTGACAAAGGCTACTTTTTACCCTGGGAAAGCAAACAGTTCCCGCGGGATATTAGTGTGCTACTTTTCGCATATTTATCCTTAAATTATGCGCCAACGGAGTTACAGATTGACGTGGTTTATTGGATAGGCATAGTTGAGGACTTGAAAAGTGACGAAGGCTACTTTTAACCCCGGGAAAACGAACAGTTCCCGCGGGATATTCGTATGCTACTTTTCACATGTTAATCCTTCAATTATGCGCCAACGAAGTAACAGATTGACGTGGTTTTTTTGATAGACATAGTTGAGGACCTGAAAAGTGACAACAGCTACTTTTTATTCCGGGAAAACAAACAGTTCCCGCGGGATATTCGTATGCTACTTTTCACATATTTATCCTTAAATTATGCGCCAATATGCATGCATGCATACATGTATGTATGTATGTATGTATGTATGTATGTATGTATGTATGTATGTGTGTATGTATATATGCATGTATTTATGTATGTTTGTATCCTCCTCTTACTAACTATAAATACATTAGCTATATCCTAACCTACTTATTATTTACTCATAATATCCCACTTATATTATTAATGTGAAAGTTTGTGAGGATGGATGTATATGTGTAGGGGTTCATTAGTTAAGGAGTTATATCTGTTTTTTCTAAGTCAGGTATTACACGTAGTGTAAGTTATTTTGTATATTTTGTAGAATATTACAGTATTTAAACCATGGAACTCAAAATTTATTCAATATCTTATTAATATTATAAATGCGAAAGTTTGTGAGGATGGATGTTTGTGAGGATGGATGTTTGTGAAGATGGATGTTTGTTACTCTTTAACGCGACAACGAATGAACCGATTTTGCTGAACTTTGGCACAGACATAGATTATAGTCTGGAATAGCACATAGGCAATTTATATCCCGGAAAAGCAAACAGTTCCTGCGGGATAGCATCGCTATTTTTTACGAATTTGTCCTTCAAAATACGCGCAACGGAGTTACAGATTAACATGGTTTTTTGGATAGGCATAGTTGATGACTTGAAAAGTTACTAAGGCTACTTTTTATCCTGTGAAAGCAAACAGTTCCCGCGGGATATTAGTGTGCTACTTTTCACATATTTATCCTTAAATTATGCGCCAACGGAGTTACAGATTGACGTGGTTTATTGGATAGGCATAGTTGAGGACCTGAAAAGTGAAAAGGCTACTTTTTATCCCGGGAAAATAAACAGTTCCCGCGGGATATTCATATGCTACTTTTCACATATTTATCCTTAAATTATGCGCCAATATGCATGCATGTATACATGTATGTATGTATGTATGTATGTATGTATGTTTGTGTGTATGTATGTATGTATGCATGCATGCATGTTTGTATGTATGTACTTATGTATGTATGTATGTATGCTTGCATGGATGCATGCATGTATGTTTATATGTATGTGTGTATGCATGTATTTATGTATGTTTGTATCCTCCTCCTACTAACTATAATTAATACATTAACTATATCCTATCCTACTTATTATCGACCGAGCGAAGCGAAGGTCTTTGAGTTAACTAGGGCGATTTGCACTTGTCCGTCCGTCCGTCCGTCCGTCCGTCCGTCTGTCAGAGCCTTATAACTTTTGAATTACTGAACGTAATTACTTCAAATTTAGATATAATATGTAAACCGATGGCCTCCAGCCGAAAATGGCTTAAAAAGTTATAAAAATCTTTATTTCAGGGGGGCTCTCATAGAAGCGAATGCGAAGTAAAAAAAAAAATATCGCGTTACATAAAATTGTTACGTATCATTTTAAAGATAATTTTGAACTGAGTACAAAAATAATTTTTTTTTAATTTTTCCCTTAAAATTGACGAAATGGGGGGCTTTCAAAGTGGCGATTTTATACGCTCGCTTGAAGACGCTCTCTAGAAAAATCCGCTATGGATTTTCAAACTGATTTTATGTTTTTAGGTCACTTATATCCTGTACTTGAACAACAAATACTAAAATTATATGAATATTATAAAGAAACGAGATTATTTAATTTTTAATGGGCGTCAGTAATTCATATAGCATCAACATAGCTTCACAATAATGCTAATAGATGGCGCAGTCAGTAACTATTCCCATGGAACTACGAGTTAAATTCAATGTTTGATAAATAATTCAATGTTTTCACTAACGTTCCCTAACCTTTACGGGCTACCTATAAGTTAGGTGATTGATGTTTTCTGTCAACTTATTTATCACGATCCTGTACGGGACACCTAAAAGGATATTGGGACGGATGTTAGGACTTAGGATTGTATTTAGGAGCTACCTACGTTAAGAGACTCCTACTTAGGGGATGATTTAGGTATGTTTGGTGAAAACGGGCATAATAATAATGTCAGTTTTGGTTATCATGTATCGATTGAATGAATAATCATGGGATACCGTTACCGCGAGGTCTCAGTTCGGGGCGAACCACTAGTTACTCATATTATCCCACTAATATTATTAATGTGAAAGTTTGTGAGGATGGATGTATACGGATGTATGTTTGTATAGATATATCTATAATAGATGTAGTATACGGATGGAGGGATGTATGTTCTCTGAGATAGGGGTTGAACTATTTTGACTGTTTAACTACATAACTTCGTTAAATTTAAACTAATTTTTATTATTATTTTTAACCGACTTCAAAAAAGGAGGAGGATCTCAATTCGACGGAATCTTTTTTTATATATGTTCACCGATTACTCGAAGACGCCTGAACCGATTTGGAAAATTCTTTTTTTGTTTCAAAGGGTATACTTCCCAGGTGGTCCCATTTAAATTTTATCGAAAGCAGTCGAGCGTTCTTAAAAAAATCTACAATAAATTATATACTTTGTAGTGGCGCGGGAGTTTAAAGGTATGCTCCCGGGACAAAAAGTAGCCTGTGTTATTTTCCAGGTCCTCAACTTTACCTGTGTAAAAAACCACGTCGTCTATATGCACTTGCACTTTATATGGTGAAATATTATAACTGCGAAAGTGCGTTGGTTTGTCCTTCAATCACGCCCCAACAGAGCTACGGATCGACGTGATTTTATGCACGGGTACCTATAGTTGAGGACCTGGAGAGTGACAGGCTACATTTTATCCCGCAAAGTCAAAGAGTTCCCGAGGCATTTTAAAGGCTAAGTTCACGCAGACGAAGTCGCGGGCATCAGCTAGTATTATAATAACATTCCTATATTTGTACACCACACTTTGGTAGGATATGCGCATTTTAAATTGTATAACATCTTGACTGTACCATATTCACAAATTAATAAATAAATAAATAAATAAATAAATAAAATACTGTCGCTTTAGTTCGACGACAGTTACAGATGATCGCAAATACGCTGACTCTCTAAAACGCATGATTGCAGCAAGAAAATAATTCGTACAATAACAACAGTTTTTGTGATTGTAACTCTTAATAACTCTGTGACACGGGATTAGATACCTGTCCTAGTCATGAGGTACAGACTACAACAATAATTAGCAGGGAAGATACATCTAAATGTACTGCTCTACCACAGTAGGTATAAGGAGAGATAGCGCTCAACCCACATCCAGTTAGATATTTCATCATCGTGATTCGCGAGTGGATGAGTTTCTCAGAACAAAACTAGCTCGCTTCCTTGGCCTATGACGTCATCGCGGCACAAGGATTATTGCGCGGGAGATTGATTGCAACAGTCCATGAAACTTAACTATACTTAGTTGTATAAATTATTACAGCCTGCAGCCTGCAAGTACCTAATCAGTATTACATGCCTCCTCCTCCTTGCGTCGTTTCCTCATTACTGAGGATCGTGGCTCCTTTTTGATAACACCGTCTTGATTGTTGACCAACGTTGGCGGTTCTCCGCCGCGTGGTAAGCACAGTAGATGCTGGAATCAAGCGCCTCCTTCACCTGGTCCGTCCAACGTCTCGAGCTCCGTCCGCGTGGCCTTTTTCCTTCGATCTTTCCTGTGAGCATGAGATTTTCTATGCTGGTCGCATCTTTTCGGGCTATGTGACCGAAGTACTCGAGTGTTTTCCGCAGACAGATGGATAATAGCCGAGTTTTTACGCTTAGCGTTTTTAATATGGAGATTTATTACATGCCTAGCGAAGATATTAGGGAGAGATAGCCATCCGTAGTGAGCGAGCCTGCTTATACGGGACCAGGGACCAGCGTACGTATACTACCTACCTACGAGTTTATATAATCAAAGCTACCTACCTACCATCACGCGCAGGGCGGTCGACGCGCGCCGACGCGGATTCCGGTAATCGCGGACCGACCACGCGCCGGCTGCATGCTCCGAGGCCTACTCACGGGACCAACTTACGAGTTAAGACTCCAATCAGAGATTGTACGGCCCGAATATAATGCAATTGCAGTATTGAAATGTACCTATAGCAGGTACCTACCTAACCAAAGCAAACCGGCTTCCAAACCGAAAAAAAATACGGGGTGCCTACCTATCCGAAGGTAGGTGGTTTCTTTCGGTTTTCCTCACGTTTAAAACTAAAACAATTTCTACTTCAATTTCCTCAGTTGACCGGTTTACCGAATATCAAATTCAGTTATTTCTGCTCAGACTGCGAATGCTGGAGCAAGGGTCGATCGGCGCCCAATATCAATCGCCTATCAGTCAAATGAAAATGACGCACGAACAATCAATGAACCGGTAAATTGAAGAACAATATTTTTAACCGGTATTCAACCAAAATTTTCCGGTAAGTTGAAACCGGTTTCAAGTCCGGATTTAGACTCACCTACAGATGACGTCTATGGCTGCCAAACTTGGGCTCTCACCAAAGCGCAAAGCAAAAAACTAGAAACTTGCCAGACAGCAATGGAGAGAAGCATGCTGAATTTAAGAAAGTCAGACAGAATACGAAACAAAACCATAGGAATCGCACTAAAATACAAAATGTTACAACTAGAATACGGAAACTTAAATGGCAATGGACAGGACACACAATAAGAGGCATCGAAAAGTGAAATAGAAGCATAGTGTTTTGGTACCCTAGAAATAGGAAAAGTAAACGAGGCAGACAGATTCGAAGGTGGGAAGATGAGATAAAGGCGATAGCAGGAAAACTATGGACAAGGAAAGCTATAAACCGAGTAGAGTGGAAAGAAATGGAGGAGGCCTTTGCCAGAGTTGGGCAAACAGACGAAGTTGTCGATGTCATCGACTCAGCAGAGTCGTCAACTTACGGTTAAAGAACATTTCTCATTACGAATCACAAAAAATTCACTTAATACATGAGAAACTTATTAACAATCGGTAGTTCTTAAAGTTACTGCGATGTTTTATATAAAAACTTAAGATTATTATTTTGTAAATATTCTTTTGTCTGAATAAAGGCTATTATTATTATTATTATTATATACAGTTGACGTCACCCGAATAAACTGCAGCTACCGGTGACGTCGCGTAGGCCGCGTTTTGTTGCGTCGGGGTGGAGACTGGAGTCGCGAGTAGGGAGATGGTCCTGCGGCTTGCGACTACCGGCTGGGTATTGTAGTTGTTTACCGGGGTGTGCCGGCGTGCTCGGATGAGCACGCTGCCTTGCTCCGTGCATGCTACTCATTATTAAGTATTTGCTTCATCAGCAACCCATCAACGGCTTACTAAACTGAGCACAGGTCTCCTTTGAGAGAAGGGTTAATAGGTCATAGTTCACCACGCTGCGAATTGGCGGACTCCTTCAACACACATCTTTGAGAACATTATGAACTCTCAGGTGTGCAGGTTTGCTCACGATGTTTTCCTTCACTATTGAAGCATGGGGATATATAATTGTTTAATCACACATAACTCCGAAAAGTCATAGGTGCGTGCCCGGGGTCGAACCTGCGACCTCGAATAAGAGACCACAGTCCTAACCACTAGGCTATCACTGCTTCTATGCTTCTTCTGCTGCTCCGCAAGTATTTGTTTACACAAGTGTAAATTGAAAATTTAAAACACGCCCGACGTGAGAATTTATGGCCGCACTATGTACGATGTACCCGACATCCTGCTCCATCATCAGATCCTCGATCATCATTTATCTAACACCTACTCATTAAGACCATTCTAATGAGCCCAAACTCACTATATCTTCTGTAAGTTTCTGAGTAGTTGGGTATCCCGCAGACTAGTTGCTACTGCAGCATCGCTTATCATCCTTGGAAATATTCCGAAGTAACAATACACCAAATGAAACAATCGCACCAGTGAACATTTGTAAGATCCTTTTATCGAGTAGGATATGAGCTGATGATCTTCAAACACCTGAGCAGATCTTCATAAATTATAGCTAGGATTCAACTCGATTACGTTACTTTCAAATAGAAAAAAAACGCATCGAAAATAGGTCATTCGATAGGGAGCTACGAGAAAACAGACAGACACACAGATAAGCACATACACAGATACATACTTACACACGTTAAACTTATAACAGCTAACACCTACCTTTTTTTCGAGGGTTAAAAGTCAGTTTCGCGACCCGAACAGCTGTGCATTTAGGTGATTTAGGCGCAATTGAGATGGTGCCTCGTTCATCGTTCATCGTTCATCGTCAACCGGGTCTCCACCAAACGATCCACCGCGCTCCGATCGCGCGCGGCTGGAGCGCGCTCCACAGACGCGGGAGCGCGCGTTCCATTTTGATAGCTTGGATCGCGCGAGGCACGTCTACACCGACCGCGTCTGTGGAGCGCGCTCCAGCCGCGCGCGATCGGAGCGCGGTGGATCGTTTGGTGGAGACCCGGCTAATTGCGAAATTTTTTGCGAAGATAAATGATGAAAAATTATGAATGCCAATAATCAAAGAATACTTGACACCGCTTTTGGTAATTATTTATACTAGTGGTTCGCCCCGAACTGAGACCTCGCGGTATCCCATAATTCCCATAAGGTAGTTTTAACTATATATTGTAATTAAAACGCGCCGAATCTGATGTCGTCAAACGTCATCTGCTTTCGTGGATGGGACGCGTATGCCTACAGTATTTTACTAAAATTCAGCTGGTTCGCTGAATGTTACGTAGTATACGATTTCATAATAAAAAAAAAATATAAAATGCCATGACTGCGCGCTTGCGGCTTCTGCGGCGAGCATGTCTAGATGCGCGCTCATCTTTACATTCATAGACACAGTACCATCATACGGTAGTAAATAGGTGCTAACGTCTAATTATTGTAAATAGAAACGGATTTACTTTTGCAAAAACAACGTGATTGTTTTATTGATAATAATTTGCTAATTGAATAACATAATTAGTAATAGACAAAATAAGAATAGCTGACGCAAAACTGTATTTACAATAATAAAGACAGCACCATCCATTAACAGTATAGTGAAGTTTTGTTAAAAACATTGATGCCCATTAAAAATTAAATAATTTCGTTTCTTTATAATATTTATATAATCTTAGTATTTGTTGCTCAAGTACCTACAGAATATAACTCAAATTATGTGTAAGTTTCAAGTTTTAAAATAAAGTGGTTTTAGAGATCTAGCCTCGAATTCAATCTCCACTTTGAAAGCCCCCCATTTCGTAATTTTAGGAAAAGAAAAAAAAAACTTTTGTACTCTGTTCCAAATTATCTTTAAAATGAGGTACTGCAACCCTATGAAACGCAAAAAAATATATTTTACTTCGCATTCGCTTCTATGAGAGCCCCCCTGAAATAAAGATTTTTATAATTTTTTAAGCCATTTTCGGCTGGAGGCCATCGGTTTACATATCATATCTAAAATTGAAGTATGTAATTACGTTCAGTAATTCAGAAGTTATAAGGCTCTGACAGACGGACGAACGGACGGACAAGTGCAAATTCACTCAAGTAAACTCAGAGACCTAGCTTCGCTCGGTCGATCAACACAAATAAAAAACAAATAGCAGGAAAAAACCTACCGTTTCCGATTAAAACTAAAAAAAAGGAGATTATTGGAGCAAAGTTTGGGAAAACTTTCTATCGAGAATATTGTTTCCAATCGTGTTCCTATCTCACAGTGAATTTAGATAAAAGACCCAAAATACATATTACTTTGAAATTATTCAAATTGAAATTATAGTCTTCAATTTGTAAACCTCATAAAGCTCACCGAAAATCGCCTGTCGCATGCTTTTACCTCCTTAATTCAGCTTAAGGGCGAATTTAGTTTTCGAGATTTTGCTTTCATTTTCGAGGCTTCATCGAAAGTCATCGAAAATGAACCGTCTCCTCTACAAAATACAGCATTGTAAAGTCGACATCTCCTGGGGATGCTCCGGTGTCGGGGCGAAACGTGCGTCAATAGTGTAAAAGTCTTATGTGGTGGTGGCATTGCTTACCTACTTGGGAACTTGGCTTTCTTGCTTGGCTGGGAAGGTGAGCGGTGCTTAGCTTGTAATTGCATGTTTGACCACACAGATTTTTTCTGTTGGCGGATTATAGCAAAATAATTATTATAACCTTTTCTTGCTAATAATTATGTAAACCGATGGCCTTCAGACGAATATTGCTTAAAAAGTTTTACCAGAACTTCACAATAATGTTAATAGATGGCGCTCTCATTTATTTACCATTTCAGAAACAGTTTTGCGAGAACTATTATTATTTTGTTTAACAAGTAATAATACATAATATAATATTATAATAAAAATTATTATTTAGTTAAATATCGAACATCAACAAAACTATTAATTCATTTTGTATGGTTTCTGGTCGTGTCGACACTCGACAGGTGACGCTGTGCACAGATCATTTATTTTGAACTAGCTGATGCCCGCGACTTCATCCGCGTGGATTTAGTTTTTAAAATCCCTCGGGAACTCTTTGATTATCCGGGATAAAAAGTAGCCTATGTCACTCTCCAGGTCCTCAACTATACCCATGCAAAAAATCACGTCGATCTGTAGCTTTTTTGCAGCGTGATTGAAGGACAAATCAACAAACACACTTTCGCATTTATAATATTAGTATGATGTTCCAAAAAGTATAAGTAAGTAGTTAAGCTATGGAAGGCTACCTATGTTAAGTTAGGTGATGTTTTCTGTCAACTTCATGGATGATTTAGGTATGGCTCGTGAAAAAAGACATAATAATATCAATTTTGGTCGTCATATTGTATCGATTGAATGAATAAAAGTAGATATGGGATACCATTACCGCGAGGTCTCAGTTCGGGGCGAACCACTAGTTACATTAAGTTTAGAATTTAGAAAGCTAATGTTAACCTGTTGACTGAAATAAAGGCTATTTTTATTTATTTTATTTATTACCAACATCTAGTACCTATGGATCAAATTCGAGGTTTTATTAGATGAGAATTAATAAAAACTATTAATTAAAACTTTATTATTTTATTGGCAAAGACTAACTATTTAAAGTTTTCTTAAAGAAATGAAATTCCTAACTAACATGAGGTTACAACATGAGGTAACAACACAGGCACAATAGATTTGTACTCTCATCATGTAGCTACAGCATAGCAGCCAGCGCAGCTGTGCTATCGACTGTTTGTAATTATTATTTAGGTACTATTGTTATTTACTTATTGTTATTTAGTTATGACATTTTCTCGTTAAATTTATGATTTTTATTTTGTACGTATTACTTAATAATTGCAATTTATAAGATTATTGGAACGTAGTTCCATATCGCGCGGTGCGGAAGGTGGCTAGACGGATCGACACTTTTTTGAATGTGAATTTGGCATTGTGTTCGGTATTTTCGCGGTACAATATTGGGTCTCCGTAGCCTTGTGGCTTCTGCAGTCGCCTAACAGTTAAAAGTCGATGGTTCGAATCCCAGCTCGACAGACTGAATTTTCTATTTTCAATTTTATTTTAAATAATTTCTACATGTGGAATTTTTCCCTAATTTTTTAATTATTAATGTCTACATGTGGAACCTTTCCCTAATTTTTTATAACTTAATAATAAGTTATAAAAAATTAATTTCCCTAATTTTTTATAACTTAATAATAAGTTATAAAAAATTAGGGAAAGGTTCCACATGTAGACATTGTTTAAAATAAAATTGAAAATGGAAAATTCGGTCTGTCGAGCTGGGATTCGAACCATCGACTTTTAACTGTTAGGCGATTGCAGAAGCCACAAGGCTACGGAGACCCATTATTGTACCGCGAAAATACCGAACACAATGCCAAATTAATTAATCGAAAGGAACTACGTTCCATCCAGGTGTCCCTTGACACCTCTTAAGTTTTTTTTTTATCTTATCGAGGTGCTAAGAATAAAGTTATCTGAACCTGTATTAATTATTATCTACATAATTAAAAAATAAAATTAGGAAGTTGTAGCAAATTCAATAAAGCATCATCATCATCTACTTTTCTACTTTGTACACGTAGCCGGCACACGATCACGGCTCGTGGGGCGGAGGGCGCGGCGCGGCGAAGTCCAGCAGCAGCTTGCCGCGCGCGGGGCCCGCCGCCTGCGCCGCGTACGCGCGCTGCGCCTCCCACCACGCGAACACGCGCTGCACCTCCACCGTGAACTGCGACACCACACATTCCACAACTCGATTGAGCTCATCATATTCCAAGTTTTCAGGACACCATCGAAGAAAACGCTTTTGTTTCAATATTCGTCTTCGTCGACCGATAGACGTCTACCGCCGGACGCGGGCCTCTCGGAGGGCGTCCGCCGGCCAAGCTTTCGGGCCGCTTCGTTCCGATACGCCGGAGACGAATTTCCATCGGGATCCTTCTGAAGGACGATGCAACATTTTACGTTCGCCGATTCTCCTTCAGAGTACAGAGCGAGGAAAATAAAAGAATATCATAGCGTAGCAGCGGTAGGTCACCTCGCCCCGGTCGGCGAGCCGCCGCAGCATCTCGACGTCCGCCGGCCACGGCGCGAAGTACGCCCAGCGCACGGGCGGCGCGCAGGCCGGGGCGGCGCGCCGGGGCGCGGCGGCCGCGCTCTGCGCCGCGAGCTCGGCGCCGGCGCGCAGCGCGCCCAGCAGCAGGCCGCTGTCGTCGGTGCGGCGCAGCAGCGGCGACGTGAGCGTCACGTAGCGAGAGAAGCGCCAGCGCCGCGCGCCCGCCTCCGCGCCGCCCAGCCCCGCGCAGTCCACGATCACGTCGTACGGGCCGCACTCCTCCAGCGCGCGGTCGTAGTCCGCGGCGCCGCGGTCCAGCACGAGCGAGGCGCCCAGCGCGCGCGCGCGCTCCGCCTGCTCGGCCGCGCAGCCCACCACCGCCTCCGCGCCCGCGCAGCGCAGCAGCTGCAGCGCCGCCTGCCCCACGCCGCCCAGCCCCAGCAGCAGCGCGCGCGTGCCCGGCGCCGCGCCGCCCGGCCGCAGCCCGCCTGCGCGCAGCGCCGCGCACGCCGTCAGCGCCGCGTACAGCGCGCCGCCCGCCTGCAGCGGCGACAGCGCGACAGGCGCCGCGCCCGCCTGCCGGGACCCGACACGATCAACCACTACTACTGTGATGAATTCCCTCCAATACACGATTGAAAAAAATTTGTTCGATGTTTAAATCTAGGTACGTAATAAAGAGACATATTCCCATTTTAGTAAGATTCGGACTGATGCAGCTCGTGCGGAAAGTACTGGGCTGAAGCAGGTTTGTCATCATAAGTAGATAACTGAATGTGAACAGTGTAAGTACAGTTTACCTTAAATTCATACGTAGGTATCCAATGAAGCCTAAACAATTTTCTTATACCATATATACGATAAATATGTAACTACTGTGATTGTAAGGCATCAATGGTCATAATAATATTACTAGTGGTTCGCCCCGAACTGAGACCTCGCGGTATCCCATAATTCCCATACGGTAGTTTTAACTATATTATATTGTAATTAAAACGCGCCGAATCTGATGACGTCAATCGTCATCTGCTTTCGTGGATGGGATGCATATTTACAATAATAAAGACAGCGCCATCTAGTAACAGTATAGTGAAGTTTTGTTAAAAACATTGATGCCCATTAAAACTCAAATAATTTCGTTTCTTTATAATATTTATCTAATCTTAGTATTTGTTGTTCAAGTACAGAATATAACTCAAATTATGTGTAAGTTTCAAGTTTTAAAACAAAGTGGTTTTAGAAATCTAGCCTCAAATACAATCTCCACTTTGAAAGCCCCCCATTTCAGATGGGAGCCCCCCTGAAATAAAGATTTTTATAACTTTTTAAGCCATTTTCGGCTTGAGGCCATTGGTTTACATATCATATCTAAAATTGAAGTAATTACGTTCAGTAATTCAGAAGTTATAAGGCTGTGACAGACGGACGGACGGACAAGTGCAAATCGCTCTAGTAAACTCAGAGACCTTCGCTTCGCTCGGTCGATTATTTTTATGCACGTTTCAGACTCTTTTTAAACATGTTAGTGGTAAAATTCAAAGCCTCAACAGCCCAATGGTTAAAGGTGCAGGCTGAAAACTGAAAGGTTGCAGGTTTGAATCCCACCCGTTGCACTATTGTCGTACCCACTCCTAACACAAGCTTTCCGCTTAATTGGAGGGGAGAGGAGAATATTAGTCAACTTCAACTTGGCTGATATTCTTTGTTAAAAAAAAAATATAGTGCAAAGCGGTGCCTTCATCTCCCGTGCCATCATCACAGGAGAGGCAGCGCGCGCAGTACCCAGCGGTCCTTGACGAGCACGTACTGCGCGTGCGCGCCCGGGCGCTGCGGCGGCACCACGCCCCACACGGGCTGGCCGCGCCGCAGCCGCGCGCGCGCGCCCGCCGCCACCACCTCGCCCGCGAAGTCGCGCCCCGCCACCAGCGGGAACTCCACGCCGCCGCCCGCGCCGCGCTCCAGCGCCCGCAGCGCGTTGAACACGCGCGCGCCGTACCCGCCTGCGACACGACCACATCACTGAGTGAGCGGCACTGGCCTCACTGCAGCAGCAGCCGCCGGGCGCAGCGGGCGACGGTTACCGATCATGGCGACGTCAAGCGGGTTGAGCGAGGCGGCGCGCACGCGCACGAGCACGTCGTCGGGCGCGCGCAGCGGCGGCACGCGTGCGCTCTCCAGCCGCAGCTCCGAGCGCGCGCCGTACGCGTGCACGCGCCACGCGTACATGCGCGCGGCCGACATCCTTGCACCCTGCACCCTGCTGCACTCCCAACTATCTGGACACAAACACAAATATTTTTTCGAGTTGGCTGACCTACTTTACGGGTCAAATAAGTAAAAGTGTCTACGAACTACACAATTTGACTCGTGATTGGAGATGAGAAGAGGTTGAGATCGATGAGAGAGATCTGTATATAAGCAGCTTTACTCTTCTGGTTTACTGACACATGAAGGACAAGACTCGACTGATTGGGTCGCTATTGCACCAGTCTGTTTCATACTCATCACATATGAAAACAGAGAGAAATTAGGGAGCAGAAAAAAAAATTGTAAATGACTAATGACTATGTATCACGGATAGTAGCGAGGTGTCATTTGGGTGTGAGAATATCCTGTAAGAAAACATTGCACTAATTTCAGCTGTGACCTGCATGCCTACTTCACATAATTTTTTCTTTGAAGAATAAATTAATATGTACATATTTTAATATATTATTATTTTAATACCTAGGTAAATCACTACCAAGATATTATGTAAATTGCTAAAACTTAAATAAGTAATAGAACTGCAGCCGCTCCACATGTCCACGGTCCAGTCCATGGACATCAGTCCCCACAGCGTGCAGGACTGCAGAGTTGGAAGCCCTGCTTAATTAATCCTTACTAATATTATAAATGCGAAAGTGTATTTGTTTCAATAAATAAATACACTTTCGTGTTTATAATATAAGTAAGGAGTAGGTAGTCAGTGATAGCCTGCAGTGGTTAGGACTAGTCTCCTATTGGGGTGGGTTGCAGGTTTGATCCCAGGTATGCACCTCTGACTTTTCGGAGTCATGTGCTTTTTAGCAATTAAATATCACTTGCTTCAACGGTGAAGGCAAACATCGTGAGGAAACCTGCACATCTGAGTTCTCTACTATGGCCTATAACCCTTCTCTGAGAGGAGACCTGCGCTCAGTAGTGAGCCGTTGATGGTTGCTGATGATGATGATGAGGTAGTTAAGAGGAATAGTGGTCTGTTTAGGTTTGTCCTTTAGTCGAGCAGCAACAGAACAGATCGACGTGATTTTTTTGCATTGGATATAGTCGGGGACCTGGAGTGGTATAGGCTACCTTTTATCCCGGAAAAACAAAGGTTATTTGCGGGATTTTTAAAAAATTTACTCCACGCGAGCGAAGTCGCAGGAGAAAGCTTGTAAGTAACCCAAGTCCCAAGCATCACCAATAGAACAATCAAAGTTTGGCTCCAAACCTTTGGTGTTTTATTTTCACTTGCTGCTTATTCTAAAACACAACTAATAGGTTAGTAAATAATTGTTTTTATTTTATTTATAAAACATTAATAATTCAATAGGTAAACCAAAAAATAACCTCTATAATACTCACAGATTAGGTATTGTTGTTGTTGTTTTGTTTTTATGGCTTTTGACATGCCAGCACGGCACAATTTACTTTGCCAATTTCACGTAGCTTGAAGAAAACACACAGGAGATTGCTCGGTTATATCTCGATGAGGTTGATCGCGATTTTTCGGCTTTTATTCGAGGTACAATAGAAGGCTTGAAAAGTTAGCACAACCTACAACACAATGACAAAATAAACAAATTAAGAATATTATATAGGTATATAATACAAGTTAAAATAAAAATAGATATTATAACTTTATTTTGTTAATCATAATATATTTACATAAGAATTTAACATAAGGACTAAACACAAACATAAGGAGACATTCAACACTTATGGGACGGGGGATCTTAGGAGGGAGAACATCATAAAGTTTATGGAGAAGTTTGGGACAGGAGAAGAGAATATGAGAAGTTGACCCCTCATCCAAGCCGCATTCACACAAAGAGTGATCTTTAATTCTTAATTTGGCCAGGTGGACTGGAGTACAAGCATGACCAATACGCAGCCGGGTGATGGTTGAAGCAACCCATCGAACCATATTTTGATGAAAAAAGAACCATGGCCGTCGAGGGATTTCAGGTTGCATAGAAGCATAGTATTTGCCTTTGACCAATTTTGATGAAATCCATAATGTATTCCAAGAATTAATAAGGTCAGTTTTTGCCAGTGCACGAAGATCCTGAGTATGGTTTTTAAAATATGTAACAGAACCTGTCTCAGTAGCGAGTTTAGCAAAGGAATCTGCAGTCTCATTTCCTTTTATACCAGTGTGCCCCGGTATCCAAGCCAGAGTGACAGTCAATCTTTTCTGATGGCAGGTGAATAATGTTTCTTTAATTTTAAAGATGATGGAAACAAGTGCTCTACTACGGAAGGGATTTCCTTTAAGTGCTTGGAGACAACTTAAGGAGTCTGTCAGTATGATTGACTGTTGTATATTATGGGACTCTATAAAAAGGGCAGCTTCTAAGATAGCAATAGACTCTCCTGTGAATACCGATGTTTCAGGGGGACATTTGAATTGAAGGGTTATTCTATGTTTGGGAATCCAACAAGCGATGCCCACACAACCATCACTAGATAGCTTGGAAGCATCTGTATATATAGCTAAACAATCGGCCCAGTTATTTTGAAAAATTTCATTAAATTTAGAATTTGCATCCACTGTGTCTTTATTTATTCCTAAACTTACAATAAGAGGGGTGTGTATAAGCCCTGGGAAGGAGGAGGAGAATAAAGGAAGCTTAGGGGATGAGTACAAAGGGTGTGGTAAGTGAGTGAGCTTAAGATAGCTCTTTAGGAGACAAGAAGGGGTTTGGCTAGGCCTCATAACTGAAGCTAACTTACGGAGGTTATTTATTAAAGGATGGGAGGAAAGTTGCAAAACTTTACAAATGAAGCGATCACTGAGATATTGGGCCCGTAGAAGAATAGGAGGGTCAACACATTCCACCTGCAATACATTTGTGGGGGAAGATTTCATTGCCCCGAGAATTATCCTCAGGCATTTATATTGTAATTTATTTAGTTTTTCTGTGGCAGATTTATTAATCGGGTCTAATATAAACAATCCATAATCCATATGACTACGGACAATGGCATTATAAAGCAGTTTTTGAGTGTATGGATGGGCACCCCACCATACTCCGGATAAAGCTCTAAGGATATTAATAGAGCTTTCACATTTTCGGCTAATGTAGTCACAGTGAGCTACACCATTCAGTCTAGAATCCAAAATAACACCAAGGAATTTGGCTTTGCATGAAAGTGTAATGTGTTGGTCCTCGAAGGTGATATTAGGGAGGGAGACTTGTCTTTTTCTAGTGAAAATGACGGCCTTGCACTTATCGACTGATAGTGAAAGCCCATGTCCTGATAACCACTGACCTAGATAAAGCAAAGCAAAGTTCAATCGCGTAGAAATTTCGTCCATGGAGTTAGAGCTGATATAAAGTGCAATGTCGTCAGCATATTGCAAGATGTTACAGAAGCTGTCTACAGACAATTCGAGATCGTAAGTATAGATATTATAGAGCAGAGGGCTCAGAACAGAACCCTGCGGGAGACCTTTCCAGACCATTCTGGGGGGAAGGCTTTGGGATTTTGTTCTCACCAGAATAGTTCTGGACGAGAGAAGATTGCATATGATCTGAGTAAGTCTCGGCGGTATACTCAGCTGTAGCAGTTTCTGCCTGAGTAACGGGAGAAGTACACTATCATATGCTGCAGCTATGTCCAGGAATACACCCACAAGGTACTCTCCCTTAGCAAGGGCTAAACGAATGTCTGTAGAAAGAACCCCAAGGCTGTCGGTAGTGCCAAGGCCCTTCCTGAAGCCAAACTGGGACTTAGCAAGTAGTCCTTTGCTTTCCATTATCCATTCCAGACGGTTTTTAATCAAGTGCTCCATAATTTTGGCCAAAGTAGATGAGAGGGCAATAGGGCGGTATGAATTTGGTTCCAAGGGGGCTTTACCAGGTTTCTTAATAGGGATTATTATTTGAGTTTTCCAAGGTCCTGGGATGAATCCTGTTTCTAGAAACCTGTTAATCAAATTGAGAAAGCAGTGTTTTGCTTTATTGTTAAGTTTTACAATGAAGGAATATGGAACCCCATCCTCTCCTGGAGTGGAATCTTTAAGATCCGAGAGTGCACATTGCAACTCTGAGAAGTTAAATGGAGAGTCCATATTGTCTGAGGAAGGGAGTATAGTGTGAGGGTTGTAAGAACTTTCACACGGAACAAAAGGAGGGGCAAGCTTATCAGCAAAGGCATCCAACCAGACAGATGGGTCGTTAGAGGTAGGGTCGATGGAGGAAACTGACTGCCTAAATCTTTTTATTCTATTCCATACTAAGGTAGATGGCGATCGTGGATCCAGAGATTCGCAGAACTTTTTCCATCCTGCCTTTTTCTTCTTTGATACAGTCCTTTTAACCTTGCTATTTGAACGTTGATATTCCAAGAAATTTTCACGGGACATTAACATCGAGTAGGAACGTTCTGCATCCTTACGTTCATTTATTATATTGGTACATTCATCGTCCCACCAGGGAGGAGATGTTATAAAATCGAGTTTAGTCTTTTTGAGCGGTATGTGGAGGTCAGCTGAAAACTTTAAAATTTTAACAAAATCTACATAGTAGAGCTCTATATTTTCAACATCTGAAATTTGAGGTAAGTTATCAACTAGGATGTCAACTGATTCTGCAAAGGCAGACCAGTTGGCCTTGTTGATTTTGTATTTAAGGAATGGGTTAGGGTTATAAAGAGGGATAGGTTTTTGGGCTATTGAAAGTAAGATAGGAAAGTGGTCACTACCATGTGAACTAGGGAGGGTTCTCCAGGAGGTAAGTGATGCCAAAGAAGGAGAGCAAAGGGATAGATCAACAGCAGACCTAGGGTTCTGATGGGGGTATACTCTTCTTGTTGGAGATCCGTCATTGAGGATGCAAATGTTTAATTCATCAAAAACATCCAACAAAAGAGAGGAAAAGACATCAGATGAATGAGAACCCCAGGACAAGTGATGGGAGTTAAAGTCTCCCATCACAAGAACTGGGGAAGGAAGAGAAGAAAGGATAGATTTTAATTCAGGGATAATAGATTGATTTGGATGAGGAAGGTAAATTGAAAGGAAGGAAATATCCAGAGTTCTCACAGCAACGGCATTAAATTGTTGTGAGTGAGGGGGAAGGGGGATAGAAGAATAAACAAGTGAGTGCCTAAGAAAAATGGCACTACCTGCATACCCATCATCTCTGTCATCCCTGAGGCAGGCAAAACCTGGAACCCGAAAATGGGAGCCAGGGGCAAGCCATGTCTCAGAGATGGCAAGGATAGCAGGTTTATGAACTTTAATAAGATCTAAAATTTCATGTTTCTTTCTACGTATGCTTTGACTATTCCATTGGAGTATCTCCAAGGAATCCATTGCTGAGGATAGAAGCGATTTTGATGATAATTTGAGCAACGTTGGGCGGTAGGGGGTTTTGAGTTATATTTACAAGGATATTATTCAGAGATTTGGTAAGGTCATCAGTATCATTTGGTGATGTAGCATAGGAGTGCTCAGTATTTAGAGCACATCCATTAGGAGTGACAGAGGGACAGTTCCGGGTGATGTCCAAGTGTGCTTGTTGATCATAGCCCTTTGTTGGTTGGGGCCTGGGGCGAGGATTACGGATAATGGTTTGCTTGTATGATTTATTAAGAGGGTGAGGTGTTTGAGTGGAGCGTAGTCTATTGGGAATGGGTGTAGGAGGAATAGGGGAGTAGGAGGGTGCAGTGAATATCTCTTTTGCCATATCAGCATAAGAACGCCGTACTGGAGGGAATCTAGCTGATGCATCTTGATAAGAAAGATTTTCCTCAGACATAAGCAACTTAATTGACTGCTGCCGAGAGTGTTCAGGGCAGCTTTTGCTTGTGGCCAAGTGCTTGCCAGTGCAAAGCAGACAAGTAGAATTTTCAGCTGTTACTTCACAGGCTTCACCTGAGTGGGGTTGAGAGCATTTGAAGCAACGCGGACTAGATCTACATTGAGTTTTAATATGCCCAAAACGACAGCAGTTCAAGCACTGGATTGTAGGAAGCCGGTAAGTTTCCACAGGTAGTGATGTGTGATAGGAAAAGATTCTTGAGGGGAGAGTTTGCCCTCTGAAAGTCAAGACTACAGTCTGAGTTGGAACCCAGGACACAACACCATCAGTAACATTCTTACGGTTGAATCGGCGAGCTTTTAAGACTTCACCACAACCAGCAGGAAGTACTAAGGAATTAATGAATTCTTCCAGATGCCAATCTACAGGTACACCTCTAACTATACCCATACGAGTGATGTTAAATGTGGGGATGTATGCAGCGTATTTTGAGATGTGGAGAATAGGATTCTCCAAAAACTCATTAGCAGACTGGGCACATGAGAACTCAACTGAAATTTTATTTCTGCCAACATTTTTAACTCCATCATTAATGACTGATTTTATTTTACTGTTATGTAGGAACTGTCCAAATTTAATTGCTCTAATAGAAACGCCGGCTGAGGGGTCAGACACTTCTCGAGATACGTAAACTACGTAAGGACCTTTGTCATTTCCGGTATATTTCTTGGGTGCATCTGATAACGAGGGGTGCACGTATACAGACTGAACAGAAGGAGCAGCAGAGCTTGGGTCTGTAACTGTTTTTTTTGATGATGAATCACCATTATCAACACGCATAGAACGCTTGGTACCACGTGTAGTAGTTTCAGAGTGCACAGACACGGACTGCGGGCTCTGAGTCGGTTCGGTCTCTATCGTCACATTGGCCCCGGGATCGGGGGGTTTAGGCGGAGGATCAACCTCCATAGTCCCACCACCAACTTCCACCAACACTTAAACTAAATACTCACGACAAAAACCAGCTATTGCACAAAAAATCTGTTAAAATAACACAATAAAACTTATTTAAAAACACAAAACCTCACTAACACGTGTTTTCAACAACGCAGACGCTAGCAAAGTCTGAAAGCAATTCAGATTAGGTATTAGTTAATACTGTCAGCTGTCAGCATAGAGAAGGATATATTAAATATCTAAGCTGCTGTCAGCTGTGTTCTGACCACCGTGTTAACACTCAGTATTAATCTTGTCCAATAGAAAAAAACCCATAAATTTTAGTTACTGCAATTATAACTAGATGGCACCATGATGGCACTTTTCACAGAGTACATTATCACTTTTCACAAAAAATAAATTAAGCTGGTAGCACATTCAGCAACCTTGACATCCATGGAACTAGGAATTACGACTACGCTGACATTCGTCTGTAGATCTTAGATTATATAATGTGCGTTAGGCTTTAAATTACATTTCGGCTTACGCTGTAATATTAAACGCTCTTTGTTATTATATCCTTGCATTCTAGGCAGGTATCCTATAATACTTCTGATAATTATAAAAATCAAGGTGCATTTCAATTTAATAACAACATAGATCTGTAGAATGTAGCCTGAGATTAAGATTATATTTTTTTTCAATTATGCAATCAATATTGAATTTGCATGTAATGAAGCGTAGTGGAGACTGAGATTTACGTCAACTGTCCAACATTGACGTTTCAAAAATTCTTTTCTTTTCTTTTTGTTTTTGATCTTTCGTGGTGTTTTCGTCGTTCGTGGTTTTTTAGATTTTAGTATTTGATTTTATTTACGACCAAGGCTATCCGACTGGACTCTGTTTCGCTTCTTTTTCTACTGGCTATTGGCATTTTATAAACGGACACCGATTTACTTCTGATATGGATTCTGAAAGAACTTGTTGTGTCCCTAGCTGCAAGCGCCCTCGTGAGTACCTATTCTTTTACTTTAGGTATAAGCCGTGTCAATAAAGAAAGGAATCTGAAATGGCGGCTTGTACTTGTAATGACAGGCACAGGTTGGACCGTCAGCAAAAAACGAAGCGAAGTTGGGCTGCTATATATGTGTAGCTATACAGACACACATTGTATGTTTATATTATTTATTTAGTATTTGTGTTGATACCTTATTCATTTATGTACCTACTAGCTGATGCCCGCGACTTCGTCTGCGTGGATTTAGTTCATAACATCCCGCGGGAAATCTTTGTCACCCTCCAGGTTCTCAACTATACCTATCCAATAAATCACGTCAATCCGTAGCTTTGTAGCAGGAAACATTTGATCGTCTTGCTCGCGGCATTGTTAATGATGATTCAAAGAGAAAACATATTACTGATGATATTATCAATTACGTTAAACTACTAGTGGTTCGCCCCGAACTGAGACCTCGCGGTAACGGTATCCCATGATTATTCATTCAATCGATACATGATAACCAAAACTGACATTATTATTATGCCCGTTTTCACCAAACATACCTAAATCATCCCCTAAGTAGGAGTCTCTTAACGTAGGTAGCTCCTAAATACAATCCTAAGTCCTAACATCCGTCCCAATATCCTTTTAGGTGTCCCGTACAGGATCGTGATAAATAAGTTGACAGAAAACATCAATCACCTAACTTATAGGTAGCCCGTAAAGGTTAGGGAACGTTAGTGAAAACATTGAATTATTTATCAAACATTGAATTTAACTCGTAGTTCCATGGGAATAGTTACTGACTGCGCCATCTATTAGCATTATTGTGAAGCTATGTTGATGCTATATGAATTACTGACGCCCATTAAAAATTAAATAATCTCGTTTCTTTATAATATTCATATAATTTTAGTATTTGTTGTTCAAGTACAGGATATAAGTGACCTAAAAACATAAAATCAGTTTGAAAATCCATAGCGGATTTTTCTAGAGAGCGTCTTCAAGCGAGCGTATAAAATCGCCACTTTGAAAGCCCCCCATTTCGTCAATTTTAAGGGAAAAATTAAAAAAAAATTATTTTTGTACTCAGTTCAAAATTATCTTTAAAATGATACGTAACAATTTTATGTAACGCGATATTTTTTTTTTACTTCGCATTCGCTTCTATGAGAGCCCCACTGAAATAAAGATTTTTATAACTTTTTAAGCCATTTTCGGCTGGAGGCCATCGGTTTACATATTATATCTAAATTTGAAGTAATTACGTTCAGTAATTCAAAAGTTATAAGGCTCTGACAGACGGACGGACGGACGGACGGACGGACGGACAAGTGCAAATCGCCCTAGTTAACTCAAAGACCTTCGCTTCGCTCGGTCGACTAACTAGAAGAGATTAACAGGTAAGAACTCTTCATTACATGCTGGTGCAGTTTTCCCATGCTTTCAGCTAGACCCTTTGATATTTTGGCAGATTTTCAATACAAACACTGTTAGAACACCCAATTTATTCCTCAGTTAATCATCACTTGATGTTGGTTATATTTGCACTAAGAGTATAAAATTGAGTTAGTCTTACCAGGCATATTTAAAGTCGGTATTGCATCATTTGTTAATCTTCTGTTACCAAAATGGTAACAACGCTTAAAATGATGACGGCAAACATTGCGATATTTGTATATGTATTGATTGTCCAACCCTAAAATGTCGCCTCCAATAGCATATAACCAAGTTCGAAATCTGTCTGGGTCCAACACAGGATTTGGAAAGCCATGTAGTGGGGTACCAGGTGAACCTAAAATATTAAAAAGAAACAATTCAATATGTTGCTGTTTTCCATAAGTGTCACTTGAGGTGGTGTTAGAAAGTACTTCATATAGTACCTTAGCCTTAGAACTTTATTAAACGCTTGCTAACATAGGAACGTGGCATTGGCTTGGTGTAGACTCACTGTCGTATTTTTATGTTTAATTGTATGTGAAATGTTTGTAACACCACTGCTTGAATAAATGTATGTACCTTTTAACTATTAATCTGTGTCTAGTACATATTTATTTTAATTTTCTACACCTCATAGGGAGTATTCAGGGTTTCAACCCTTGATTTTAACCCTTGATGTTCTAGTCCACATGTGAAGTTAATCTAGTTTGTCTGTTTTCTGCCAATCAACTACCGCTTGATAGTACTGTAGCAATTAATGTATACAGGAGAAAACTGCCTCAACATCTTGATAAATCAAAGTATAAAATTAATATTACTTTCAATTTCAGGACTTTTTGGCACTAGACGAGAGCCAATGGTGGACATTACTAGTAGAATGGTGAATGTTGAAGAAAATATTATCACTATGCCTTCAACTTCAAGAGGTAATATTTTCAGTAGCTTTTTAAATCCATATCATACATTTTTATAGTAAAGATAAGCTACTCAACAAACTTGTTTATAATAATAAAATAATATTTAAACATTTTTTAAGTGTTTTTTAACCAAAATATAGTTTACTGATCCATATACCAGTATATTATTGTGGCGGATTTAATTGATAATCCAACCACAGCGAGGAGATGCGGTGAGGTGAGGTGAATAAATAAAACACCTTTTCTTCTTAGTAGAGCGGAGATGCGTTCGCTTTCAAGTCAGGGAGTGAAGTGCGTGACTGGTCGTCCGGGGTCTTCCACGTAGGCCTTCACAGGCCTCGGGGTGACTGTTCGGGGCGATGGCCCCCTTCAGTGGTTGAAACCCCGCCTGCAACTACAGGCGGGGCACTGGGTGGGACCGGTTGGTCCATGGTGTCGTCAAGTCCGGTGGTATCCTGTTGCAGTGCGATCGAGCCCGCGTAGTGTCGCGGGCGATCTGCGGATCTTAAGACGTAATTATCTCTATGAGGGGCAAATAAGTTTGACAAAACTCAGCTATTTTGCTTACTTAACTACTTATGGTAACTTATTAATGTTTAACTATTACTTACTAATTATATAAAACAAAATATGATTATACAGGGTGGGCCAGACCAGGTGGATATAAAATTTTTTTTAGATTGTTGAATTTTCCGTCCCATCGGGCTATGAGAATAATGAAACAGAGAGTGCACCTATGTTCGCGCACACACTTGTGCACTTTAATATCTCCCGCACAGATGGCTAATCTTTCTGGAGATAGGCTTCTGCTGTGGCCGAAATTCGGAATAATAAAACATTGTTTTATTATTCTTTCTCTTAAAAAGTAGATACCGTCATTCATCATTAAAGGATTAATGTCCTCCCTTCCAAATTTCGGCCACGGTGGCAGCCTATCTCCAGAAAGATTAGCCATCTGTGTGGGAGATATTAAAGTGCACAAGTGTGTGCGCGAACATAGGTGCACTCTCTGTTTCATTATTCTCATAGCCCGATGGGACGGAAAATTCGACACGACCGGAGAGAAATTAGGCACAGGACCAACGGCTTTACGTGCTCTCCAAGGCACGGGGTGAAACAACGCCAACTTCCAAACTCCGGGCTAGTACTGAGAATTTCTTATCGGAAAACCCCAATACTTGGTTTGGTCCGACCCGAGACTCAAACCCGGGACCTCGTCGGCCGCAGTCGAACACGCTTATCACTAGACCTACGAGGCAGTTAAAATTAAAGGACATACTGCAGTCTCCACAAACAATTAACATTTTTTTCAATAAGGTCGTTATTTAGACGAATGAGGAACGAAGACTTTTGAAAAATCATAACTTTTTATCCGGCACATTGACATACAATTTTTCTTTTGGCAATCAAAAGAACATAAGTTGCTACAGTTTTTAAAAAATCACCAGTGTTATGAACCTCTTCTTTTATTTTTAATGGAATTTTAAAGTTTTCTGTAGATTTTGTATGAACTTAATTTTCTTGAAATAATTTAAAATTTAATGCTCTTAAAACCAGCTAATCAGACTGGAATTTTTTCTTAAGAGAGCACAGTTATTAGATAAAGATATTCCATAAAAAAATTGCGGAAATTGTCACTGGAAAAATTAAAAAAAAATTAAAAGTTCGTCAAGGTATTGATATTCCAAAATTTCAAATAAAAATTTTTTTCTCGTAATCGGCTGGGAACCGATTTTTTTCCTTGCGGGTCCTGGTAGGCCCCTAAGTCAACAATCTAAAAAAAATTTTATATCTACCTGGTTTGGCCCACCCTGTATACACCTATGATTTGATACAGTCTGGGAACTAGTCCCGCAAGCGACTAGTTCCCAGACTGTATCAAATCATAGTATGTTGCGAGGTCTAATCATTTAATGAGGTAATTCAAAAGGAATTGAGAGATTGATTTTTATAGAGTATAAGATCAGTCTTCAGTATTTGGGTCAATCTTCAATAAGTATAATCTTCAGTAATTGCGTCAATCTTCAACAATTATCCATATACCTGTATATTAATAACAACTCAGTAAAAGTAGTAGTACTATTAACAATTTATGAGATCTAATAAATTATTTTTTAATATCCACAGATGTCACAGCACCACAAACACCTCTCACCCAGAATTGTGATTTTCCAAAAACAACATTGAGAGCAGGTAAATATGAACAAAATAATTGGTCAAGATTATAAAGAATTCTATCTTGAGCATTATTACTAACATGTGTCAAAAATGCAAACGGTAGTACTCCATAGTCTGGCTAGTTGTAAAAAAATCGGCCAAGTGTGAGTTGGGCCTCACTCTTTTAGGGTTCCGTACATATGACCAAATCACTTTTCTAGTCTAATCAGATATTTAAATGTCTTAGTTCTTAGATAGTATTAAATTAGCAAATGGGGAAAATGCTCGTTTGTTTTGGCCACAATTAGTTATGTAAATACATAATATGTATACAGAAATTTCAAAGTTTAGTTTTTGAGATAGACCCTGTAACAAAAGTGGTCTAAAACTGAATCAAAAACTCTTAATCCATGCGGGCATCATCTAGTCTTAATATATTATATAAATTACGTGTCACGTTGTTTGTCCGCGATGGACTCTTAAACTACTTAAACGATTTTGATCAAACTTCGTAACTATCTGTAATTTGGTCCAACTTGAAAGATAGTTTTAGTAGTTATTTGTTTTATTTATATAGGTAAGTTGGCGGTACGAAGTTCGCCGAGTCAGCTAGTATAATATTATAAATTTCAATGTCACATCATATAATTGATTTTTAAATACAATTGGACATGGACAATAAGGATTTCTTTTGCTACAGAACACAAAACATGAACTGATATTTTTGAGGCATTTTTCTTAATATACAAATAAAAATTTACTTAATGCTAAACTGTTTCGCTTTCAGGTGTTAAAAATAAACATTCGTTTAAAAATGTTGCGAAGGTTATGGCTCAACAAATTGCCAAATTAAAAAAAGTAAAGGATAGTTACTCCCAAAGACTGAAAAAAGCTTTGAAGCTATCTGAGAACCCAACCTTCCTTAAGACTATAAAAAACTTTAGTACAATGGCTGCAATTTTTACTCTGTTACAATTCAGGGAGATTAATAAACCCAAAATGGGCCGAAGGTTTACTCAGGAAGAAAAAATAATGTCTTTAAGCCTTTATAAACATGGCCCAAAGGCTTATAGATGGATGAGCAAGGTATTCGTTCTGCCATCATATATGACACTCAGCCGTTTGATTGCCCGAGCTGCACTAAAACTGGGCATCAATGAAAATATATTTGAAATGCTCAAAAAGGTGACAAGAAAAATGAAAGAGGATAGTAAACTATGTGTTTTACTTTTTGATGAAATTGCATTAAACCCACATTTTGATTATAGCAAGAGGAAAGATAGAATTTCTGGATTTGTGGACAACGGAAAAAAAAATCTACCAATAATAGCAGATCATGCTCTCGTATTCATGATAAGAGGTGTATATAAAAATTATAAGCAGCCGATAAGCTATACATTTTGTTCTGGGAGCACAAAAAAGCACGAGTTAGTGGAACAAATAAAAGAAAATATTTCCCAATTGCAAAGAATTGGCTTTAAAGTTTTAGCAACTGTTTGTGATCAGGGTGCCTGTAATGTGAGTGCCCTGAATCAATTAATTGAAGAAACTCGAGTAGACTATTTGAGAAAGGAAAAAGAATTTCGATATGAAGTTTTCACAGTAAATGACCAAGAAGTCATTCCATTATATGATGCTCCTCATTTAATAAAAGGAATACGTAATAATTTAATTACCAAACATTTGAAATACAAAATGAATGGGCAAATAAGAATGGCCAAATGGGAGCATCTGAAGCTATTACATGAAGAAAACCCGGCATACAAAGGAATAAGGTTGGTGAAAAATCTATCTGAAGCTCACATCAATCCAGAGAAAATGAATAAGCAGAAAGTAAAATATGCCACGCAAATATTCAGCCAAACAGTAGCATCAAGCATGGGGTACTTAGCTGGTAATTGTTTTATTTCTATTATATTTTGAAAAATGAAAAATAAAGCACAAATCTCTAAAAAACAAACATATGCTAAAAATATATAAACAGGTGATAATCTACCTCTACCACACACCTCCAGGTCTACCACACTGATTGAGATTACAAGAATCTTGTAATCTGTTTCATACTATAGTATAAAATATAGAGTGTAAACCTGTTATTTAAAAATTCATTTCTTTTTCAGAAAAGGGTGTTCTACCAGAAGAATGCACAGGGACAGCGGATATTCTATTATTTTTTGATGAATTGTTTGATTCAATTAATGGAAGCTATGATAATAGTAAAAAAAGAAGTGGTAAGGAATTACTCCGCCAGTTAACTCCGAACTCAAATCATGAGAAGGTATGGAATAATGCCAAAAAAGTTCTTGCTTCAATGAAATTTGTTACAATTGATGGAAGGGAATGTACACCACCTTCAATTACAAATTGGTTAAAAACAATTAATAATTTTCAATATTTAAAAGAAAAATTATTCAATGAATTTCGGTTAAAATCCATATGGCTCAGGCACTTTAACCAGGACCCCCTTGAAAACTTTTTCGGATGCATAAGAAGTCATGGAGCTCAAAATACAAAGCCATCATGTGCAGCATTTGAAGATGCATTTGCCTCACTTTTAATAAATAATTTAAATAGTAGCTATTCTCCTGGTTCAAATTGTGAGGAGGATGCTTGTGAAGTATTTAGTAACCTGGGAAATTTACTCTTACAAGATAAAAAAGTTGATAAAGAGACAACTGAAATTAATTTTGACCACATAGACTACAATATTATTGTAGATTTTAATATTAAAAAAGATAACCAAACAATAAACTCAGCACTAAATTATGTAACTGGCTATGTTCTGCGCAAAGTAAGTAAAATTTTTAAAACTTGCACATCATGCAAAGACGAGTTATATGCAACAGATGCTATAGATAGTATAAAAATGAGGGAATATAGTAAAACTGCTAGGTGGTTGACATACCCTTCTAGTCAATTCGTAGAATGTTTTTCAGCAATACAAGATATCACAATAAATATAATAAGAACAGCAAGCAATATCAAAAATATAAGACAATATATAAAAACAGTATTATGTATAACCATTAATATGGATTTCATTAAATGTGAAAAACATAAATCAGAACCATCAAACTATATCTTTGATTTGAGTTCGAAGTTTTTCATTTGCAACTGGTGTCGTGACGTTAATAAATTGTTGAAGGGCACCAGATTGGATTATGATGCAGAGGATGCAATACAAAAATCATGCTATGAATATTATAAGAAAAGGAGAAAATAAAAATTAGTCATATTGTTTGTTTTTTTTTTGTAATCCCTCAAAAATATTTTAGTACTACAGTACACAAAATAATGTATAATGCGGCCAAACTAAGAATAGGACTGAATTCCCGCCATATTGTGACGTGTAAGTGGGAAATATTATTTTTATTTTTTAACAAATCGAATTTTTCCCGCTAACACATCACAATATGCCGGAAATTCAGTTCTATTCTTAGTTCGGTAGCAATTGGAATAAGCCTATAGGTACCTACATGTTCTCGTTATACGTATGTATAGCAAATTTTTAGTTCCTGCAATTAGAAGCAGATGGCGCCACGCTGAAATATTAGCTTTTATCTCTAAGTCAGTATATTATAAGACCATAGACCACGAACACTAGGATAGTTCTCACCATAGAGAAGGATATATATATCTAAGCTGTTCTGACCACAGAACATTATTACCCTTAGCCGGTGTTCTGACTTCTGTGTTATCCTAGTGTTCGTGGTCTATGTTCTGTGTTTTGTGCACAGGGCCCTGATTCTGTAGCTCAATTGCTATCAAAAAATGATATGAAAATAAAAGTATATAATTTTCTTATCAAACCTTCAATGGATAAAAAATATATGTCAGTGGCTATCATATTTTTATAGCAACTAAGTTACAGAATCTGGACCCTGATTAGGTACTGTTGCAATGAATGTCAGTCAATAGTGTTCTGTCCATGTTCTGTCTCCGTATATGTATATCATGGTAGGTAGGAAATAATATTATTATACTCTTTGGTGTTCTGTGATGTCAGATGGATGTCAGTACTCAGGTACTCAGTATCACAGAACACTATTACTCTCAGTATTTTATTCATGATTATAATGTACTCTGTGATTGAGTGATAAACAGTGATAAATTGGTTGAAGTAAAATAATTCTAATAATTTTAATATAATATTTTATGTATTAATTGTATAGATTTCAGATTTTAGCTGGGTAGATTAAACCATAAACCACCACAATATACCTACCTATTCAATTTTTATGTTAACAATGGAATTTGCAAGAAAAAGTTATTTTGTACTCTCCAAGCGGCGAATAAAAAGCGGTTACCGTGCCTTAATTACAAAAAATAGCCATGAGGTAGGTAGGTGTTCAAAGTATTGTTCATTCAGCTGTATTCTGTACCTAAGTTATAATAATATATAAAATGATGAGCGTTAGCAGGCCAGCGAGAGCAGTAAGGCGCCGAGTGGCAGTGAGTGCGAGGGCGCGGCGGGCGGCGAGCGCTGGAGCCGGCGCGTGGTGTCGGGGCTGCAGCCCACGGGCGCGCTGCACGTCGGGAACTACTTCGGCGCGGTGCGGCGCTGCGTGCGGCTGCAGCAGCGCGGCGACGACCTCACGCTGTTCATAGCCGACCTGCACGCGCACACCACCCCACAGGTGCTTAGCTAGCTTACCTGCTCTACTGTGTGTACAATTACTGATGTTATCTACTCTGGTACAAGTTACACTTAATGTCCACAGTTCAATAACTCGCACACAGTGCAGCAGAGGTCTGTCACATCCTATTTACTGAATCAAAGTATATTAGGCTCTATCACAGCCTTCTATATATTGCTCTCACAAGCCGTGCAGCTCTCAGAAAGCAGGCAATGTCGCTCGTAAACCGATCAAGAAATTATATCCTTCAAATCAGAGAGAAAATGGTAGTTTAGTTCTTTTTCATGACTCGAAACTACTATAGTGCTCTAAACTTAAAAACAAAATCGAAGTACCTGTGAATTTATGGAAATTATATGGAACTAGCTGATGCCCGCGACTTCGTCTGCGTGGATTTAGTTCATAACATCCTGCGGGAAATCTTTGTCACCCTCCAGGTTCTCAACCGGGCATTGTTAATGATGACTCAAAGAGAAAACATATTACTGATGATATTATCAATTACGTTAAACTATAATTTTATAATTGTTTTTACCATAATTAACCAAATACAAAATTATGTTTAGCTGTCATTTACGTTTTGTTCTTCCACTGTCATTTTCGTTTTTTTATTCCATGCCAGATGCATTTTTGTTATACCAGGTTTTATATTGACTTGACGGAAACGTGGTCGAACGGGATAAAAAGTATCCTATGTCCGTCTCCTGGTTCTAAGCTACCTCTCCACCAATTTTGAGCCAAATCGGTTCATCCGTTCTTGAGTTATAAATAGTGTAACTAACACCACTTTCTTCTATATAAATAAAAATGAATGTTGGTAAGCGCATAACTCAAGAATGGATGGACCAATTCGGTTAATTTATTTTTTTGTATGTTCCTTAAGTTCCACGGAAGGTTTTAATACAAAAAAAAAAAACAAAAACTAAATTCACGCGGACGAAGTCGCGGGCATCAGCTAGTTTATATATATAGATGATGCCTTTACCAAAAATTTCTTAGCTAGTTGGTAGTTGGATAAGTTGTACTTGTATTGTATTTGTGGAGGGGATGCCTGCTGACGCCAGGCGGGTGATCAGTCCTGTGTCAGAACTATTCCACCCAATTCCCCTAAGTTGTACTTAGTGATGATTAACAAATGGAACCTTTTCATCATCATCATCAACCCATCAATGGCACACTACCGAGTGCAAGTCTCCTCTCGGAGGTTTATAGGCCATAGTCCACCACGCTGGCCCAATGCAAATTGGCAGATTTCACACATCTCCAAGAGTATTATGGAGAACTCAGGTGTGCCGGTTTAATTATTTAAATGCACATAATTTCGAAAAAAGACAAAGAATGAAATAGATTTCATACTGAGTAATAAGCCCAAACTAATAACAAATGTCGAAGTACTAAATAAAGTAAATTTCCCTTCAGACCACAGATTTATAAGAGCTACACTAAATATTAAAACACCTAAAAAGAGCCGTAAAACATACAAATCCGTACCACACCCACCAAAAACAGACAATGAAAAATCGATATATTTAAAAAATCTAAGAGAAAATATGAAATCATTAGACGAAATAGCAAAAATTGTACATCATTGGATGTACAATTTTACTATAATAAATTTGAGGATGTGTACCGTACCCACGGTACAGACAGGAAACCATTATCGCACCGTTAGGGAATAGGTCCCGTTAGAGGACGAAACATTTCGTTAGACGCCTGATCCTTGCGCAAATTATTGCCACCATTGTTTACATAAGTTAGTTAAGGTTTCTATTGTAACATTTTGTAGTAAGTAGGAACTAGGTAATAAGCTTTCCAATTTATTGTTAGTCCGTAACGGTTTACTTTTTAGTTATTTTTACAGTCAAAACATACCTGGAGTCTCACTCCCTACTCCTCATCTTGTTGTACAATTTGTATATAAACTTTACCTTTTAAGTTGTAAATATATTCTCACGGCTACACTCATTGAGTTACGAACACGCTATTTTATTTCTACATCGTAACCATCCTCCTCCAAAGTGGTGACCCCCGACTGAGTTTACCGCCGAGCATACCGCCTGAGTTTATCGAAGTCCAACGTAGCCTGCCGACGAGCTTATCAACGGAGCCTACCTCTGAAGAACATCAACAAAATGGCCCAAGAACAGCAGCCATTCATCCCCGCTCAAGCACACCTTGCAGGCCAAGAAGAAATCGCCGCCATATCACTCTCACTGCGCGTTCCACCTTTTTGGCGAGACAAGCCACGCCTATGGTTCATAAGTTTCGAAGCAGCAACGAGCGAACTCAAGAAAGGACAACAGCAACTAGCACAGATGGTCATCGCACAGCTCGAAAAACAGGACATCGAGCAAATCTCCGACATACTGTGCAATCCACCAGCCACAGACTTGTACACAGCTCTGAAGAATCGCCTGATTTCCGTATACGAGGAATCTGACAGTCGCCAGCTACAGAAGCTACTTTCAGAGATAGAACTCGGAAACCAGAAGCCCTCACAACTGCTGCGCCGTATGCAATTCCTTGCCAGTGACAAAATTCCCGATTCAACGCTACGGCTAATGTGGATGAATCACCTTCCGCCATACATTCGAACCGTACTGAGCGCCAGCCAGCACTTCATCACCAAGACTGCAATCGACGAGCTTGCGCTTATAGCAGACTCGATGATGGAGTCAAACTCCAGCTCACAAATATCAGCCGTCGCAGCTACCACGTCGCACACTCCAAGCAGTGATATGCATTTTGTTATCGACGCAATCAGCAAATTGACACTTGAAATCGCCGCGCTCAAGACTCAACACAATAGCAGACCATTTTTCCGAAGAGATCGTTCTACAAGCCGTCGCCACCTCAGTAACAACAGATCAAGAAGTGTAACTGCGATGCCCTATTGTTACTACCATCGTCGTTTCGGCATTGATGCAAGGAAATGCGCACAGCCATGCTCATTCAAAAGCGCAAATACGAAGTCGGAAAACTAACGACTACGCTGGATGAAGCGGGATCCGGCGTACCTGAGAATTCATACCGCTTGTTCGTCACTGATAAGAAAACAATGACAACATTCCTGATCGACACAGGCGCAAATATATCGGTGTTGCCACCCAAAAAAGGTCAAACACCGGAGCCATTGAATTTTCATCTCTACGCCGCAAACAATACAGTCATCCCAACGTACGGAGAGAAGACGATGGAACTCGACCTTAATCTTCGCCGACCATTCAAATGGAAATTCATCGTCGCAAAAGTTAGCAAGCCAATCATCGGAGCAGATTTTCTTGATTATCATCAGCTAATCGTTGATATCAAGAATCGAAGACTCATCGATGGAAAAACTAGCTTAACGATGCAATCTTTCGTCCGCGCAACAAATATTCCTACAGTTCGAAGCATCGATGTCAATGAAGATTACCACAAAATACTATCGGATTTCCCCGGAATCACAAGATTATCATCAATGCAACTATGTCCCAAGATTAAAGTTGAGCACTACATTGAAACCCAAGGTCAACCCATCCACTGTCGCGCCCGCCCTATACCACCACATCGCTACGAAAGAGTGAAAAAAGAGTTCGAAAATATGATCGAACAGGGGTTATGCCGACCAAGCAAGAGTTCGTGGTCATCACCTCTTCATATCGTACCTAAAAAAAACGGAGATATCAGAGTTTGTGGTGATTATCGAAGACTGAACGCTATAACAAAACCCGATCGATACCCCGTGCCACGAGTCAAAGATTTCACACACCAGCTGTCCGGGAAGAAAATATTCTCAACCATCGACCTAAATCGCGCATATCAACAAATAAGTATTAGAGAGGAGGATATCGAAAAATCGGCAATCATAACGCCAATGGGATTATTTGAATTTCCGCGTATGTGTCCCGGATTGAAAAACGCCGGACAAACATTCCAACGTTTCATACACGAAGTACTACGAGGACTCGATTACGTGTTTCCATTCATCGACGACGTTCTTATCGCATCAACCAACGAAAAGGAACACAAAGAACACTTGAGGACTGTTATGCAACGCTTGGAAGATAACGGCATCACTATAAACCCTGCGAAATGTGTTTTCGGCCGAACGGAAGTAAAATTTCTCGGCTACCTCGTGTCCGAAGCAGGTATAAAGCCGCCCGAAGAAAAAATCAAAACAATCACCGAGTATCCCAGGCCAAAAACAATAGAGGAATTACGACGCTTCCTGGGAATGTTAAACTTCTACCGCGACCATATTCCAAACGCCGCACTGATTCAAGCACCGTTAAATGCATACCTGCACAATACAAAGAAACGGGTTAAAACAGTAATCGAGTGGTCCAGCGAAGGGGCAAACGCTTTCGAAGCATGTAAAGTTAGCATATCTAACGCAGCTTTACTCGCCCACCCGTCTCATAACGCTACTCTTGCTATATTCAGCGACGCTTCAGACCTATCAGCAGGAGCCGTGCTACAGCAGTACGTAAATAAAAAATGGCAACCACTTGGATATTTCTCAAAGAAATTCAACAACGCTCAGAAGAACTACTCGACATACGACAGAGAGCTACTAGCTATTTATATGGCTATGAAGCATTTTAGAAAAGTTTTTGAAGGAAGAGAATTAATTGTATACACCGACCATAAGCCACTTACCTACGCAATAAACAAAGCGCATTCTTCGACCGAGACACCGAGGCGAACCAGACAGCTTTTGTTCATTAGCGAGTTTACAACTGACATTCGCCACGTGTCCGGCCAACAAAACATCGTCGCAGATGCTCTTAGTCGCATCGAAACAATAACCTGCCCTTCAAACATTGATTTCACCGTAATTGCAAACGCTCAAGAAAAGGACTGCAGCATCGAAACATTATTGCAACAACCCAACCTCACATTCAAGAAAATTAATATACCTAATACCAATATCGAGTTGTACTGCGAGACGTCCACACAGTTTATACGACCGTACATACCGGAACAGTATCGACGCGAAGTATATGACAGCATACACAACATCAGCCATCCCGGAACTCGAACGACTAGAAAGCTAATTACAAGAAAGTTTTTTTGGCCGTCCATGCAAGCAGATATTGGCAAATGGACGAAAACCTGTATTAGCTGCCAGAAGAGCAAAGTGCAACGCCACACAGTTAGTAAGATTTCTTCATTCCCGCCAGCAGATCGTTTCCAACACATACACGTTGATATTGTTGGACCGCTACCTACGACGCCACAAGGACATCGCTACTTAGTAACAATGATCGACCGACTCACCAAATGGCCCGAAGCTGTACCTATAGATAGCATTTGCAGCGAAAAAATCGCGGATGCCGTCTATAAAAACTGGATTTGTCGATTTGGAATTTTCCAGACCCTGACAAGTGACCAAGGTTCTCAATTTGAGTCGCAGCTGTTCCAGGATCTAATGCACCTAATGGGAATCAAGAGAAATCGGACAACTCCTTATCACCCGCAAAGCAACGGCATGGTAGAAAGATGGCACCGTACACTGAAAACTGCTCTACGTACAAGGCTGTCTAACACAAGCACATGGTTCGACGAATTGCCTACTGTACTGTTAGGCCTGCGCGCCGCTCTTCGTACAGATACAGGCGTAAGTGCAGCGGAACTTACCTACGGTTACAACCTACGATTGCCTGGCGAATTCTTTGCCGAAAGTTCAACAAGTTCTTCACCTACTATGGACTCCACCTACGTCGAACAACTACGCGCACAAATAAGAAAATTCAGACCGCGTCAAGAGACCAAGTACTATAATAATAAACACATGTTCGTGCATAAGGATTTGCTCACATGCACTCACGTGTTTGTTAGGACCGACGCAATACGCAAGCCACTTCAAACTCCATATGAAGGACCTTACAAAATTATAAAACGCACAGATAAGGTCTACACGATCCAGTTACCTCGTCGTCAAGCAAACATCTCAATCGACCGTTTGAAGCCTGCCTACGTTCTACAAGATATAGAGAAACAACCAACTGATCTACCTATGACAACGGCTACCCATGAAACTCCTTCCAACAAGGCATCAAGCATCATATCATCACGGCCCGATGTTTGTAAACAAACACGATCTGGCCGCATCATCAAGTTGCCGGTACGCTTCGCTTGAGGGGGACTCCTGTACCGTACCCACGGTACAGACAGGAAACCATTATCGCACCGTTAGGGAATAGGTCCCGTTAGAGGACGAAACATTTCGTTAGACGCCTGATCCTTGCGCAAATTATTGCCACCATTGTTTACATAAGTTAGTTAAGGTTTCTATTGTAACATTTTGTAGTAAGTAGGAACTAGGTAATAAGCTTTCCAATTTATTGTTAGTCCGTAACGGTTTACTTTTTAGTTATTTTTACAGTCAAAACATACCTGGAGTCTCACTCCCTACTCCTCATCTTGTTGTACAATTTGTATATAAACTTTACCTTTTAAGTTGTAAATATATTCTCACGGCTACACTCATTGAGTTACGAACACGCTATTTTATTTCTACATCGTAACCATCCTCCTCCAAAGATGTAATCACGAAAAGCTTGAAATCTACAAATGAAACAAAACATTTAAAGGAAAAAACTATACTTAGTGAAGAAACAATAAAATTAATAAATGAACGCACTGCTGCACTGTTAAAAAAGAATAGAACCAAAGAGGACAAAAAAGAACTCACAAAAATGTTCAAGCAAACAAACAAGGCTATAAGGAAAGACTACAACAAACATAGAAACACAATCATAGAGAAAAACCTACTACAGTATAGAAGTTCAAAACGGGCTTTTAAAGAACTTATCACCCACAAAAATTGGATCCAAAAAATGAAAACCAGGCAAGGAGAAACAAAAACTAGAACTGACATATTAAATCACGCTACAGAATTCTATACAGAACTCTATAAGAAGATACCAGAAGACTCCTCTACAGATGACGAAAATAACTCTACCTTGGGAGGAACTTACCTTGAAGAAGAGATCCAAGAAATAAGTGTTGATGAGATAATCAAACATATAAAGAAACTAAAACCAGAAAAAAGCGCGGGACCAGACCAGATTTATAATGAGGCCTTAAAAATTGGAGCACATGTAATAGTAACAAGTTTAGCGAAACTTTTCAACATGATACTACAGCACGAAAAAGTCCCCAAACAATGGTGTAATTCAGACATAGTATTACTTTACAAAAAAGGCAATCCACTAGACATAGCAAATTATAGACCCATAAGCCTATCTATAATATAATAAAACTGTAACAGGTCCAATTCTGTACATTGAAGATATTTTGAAAATTTTTGTTTGAGGGCACTCTATAATCGATACTGAAGCCAAAACAATTTTTTTTTAATTTTTTGTCTGTCTGTCTGTCTGTCTGTCTGTCTGTCTGTCTGTCTGTATCTTGGCCGCGCATCACGCCGAAACTACTGGACGGATTTAAATGAAACTTGGCACGATTTAAGTTAATACTACGAGGTATAATATAGGATACTTTTTATCCCGAAATTCAGCACCGTTCCCTTGGGAGAGGGGATGAAAGTCAAAATGTGTATTTCGCTGTAATTCATTAAGGCGTATTCCGATTCAATCCATTCTTTTTTTGTTAGAAAGCAGGTTCTTTAGAGATTGTCCTGTAATTATTTCAAGGTCGTCAATTTCGTAGTTCAGAAATTATAGACATCACAATCTTCAGTATAGGTCCAAATAACTTGAACCCCGGAATCTACAGGATACTTTGAATGAACGGCTCATCTTAAGCTGGCATGTGTAATTTATCGTATATAGCCATCGTGGATACTATTTTGTCAAAGTCAAACTACTCCAAAGGCGTCAGATTTTGCCAAACGACCATTAAACCTACATACTACATAGTAGTAGTATGGATGTAATACATCGTATGGACGTAATATTACAGTGTTTTCCTATGTAATTTAATATCGTAATCATAATTACTAATATTATAAATGCGAAAGTGTGTTTGTTTGTTGGTTTGTCCTTCAATCACGCCGCAACAGAGCCACGGATCTACGTGATTTTTTTACATGAGTATAATTGAGGACCTGGAGAGTGACATAGGCTACTTTTATCCCGGAAAATCAAAGTGTTCCCGAGGGATTTTAAAAACAAAATCCACGCGGACCAAGTCGCGGGCATCAGCTAGTTAAGCAATATATACAAACTTTTTGCAGCAATTCTGAATAGTCGAATATCACCTGCAATAGATAGAAAACAACCAATCGAACAAGCTGCATTTAGGTCTGGCTTCTCAACAAACGATCACATACATGTTCTAGGGCAGGTCATCGAAAAATACACAGAGTATAATCAAAAACTGTATACAGCATTTATAGACTACTCAAAAGCTTTTGACAGCATAACGCACAACTCAATATGGAAAGCACTTGAAGTATGTGGAGTAAATCAAAAATACATACACATATTACAATACATATACTCAAATAGCGTAAGCAGAATTAGACTGGAAAAATTTGGAGATTACTTCCCAATAGAAAAAGGTGTAAGGCAAGGAGATCCTTTCTCGCCTAAACTTTTTATAGCAGTTTTAGATGAAATATTTCAAAAGATAAATTGGAAAAACAAAGGTATTCCTATCAGAAGCCAAAGACTAAATCATTTAAGATTTGCTGACGATATAATACTCTTCGCTAAAACTGCACAGGAATTAGAGAAGATGATCCAAGAGTTAGTTACTGAAAGCAGGAAGGTAGGATTGCAAATGAATACTACTAAAACTAAAATAATGACAAATGGAACTGAAACTCCTATCTGTGTAGAAGGTAACCAAATAGAATATGTGCCAGATTACATATATCTGGGGAAAAAAATATCATTTAGCTTAAATCACAATGAAGATGAAGTTGACAGAAGGATTCAAATTGCATGGAACAAATTTTGGGCTCAGAAAGAAATTTTAAAAGGAAAGTACGATTTACGTCTGAAAAAAACAGTAATGGACACTAGTATCTTACAGAGTCTAACATATGGAAGTCAAACATGGGTTTACACCAATAGAATAAAAAATATAACAACTACTTGCCAACGAGCTATGGAGAGAAGCATCTTAAAGCTAAGGAAAATACAAAAGGTACTGAGTACTGACATCAGGACAAAAACTAAGCTTACAGATGCTCTTGAACATGCCTTAAGGTTGAAATGGCAATGGGCTGGCCATATCTCCAGATACAGAGATAGTAGATGGACTTCACTATCGACAATATGGGTAGGACCATTAGGCAAGAGAAATGTGGGCAGGCCGAAGAAAAGATGGGCAGATGATATTATCAGGCTAGTGGGTAGGGAGTGGATGAGATATGCCCAAGACAGAAATAAATGGAAAAAATTGGAGGAGGCTTATACCCATAATATGGGGTCCATTATTACTGACTGAAGATAACCAGGAAATTAGTATTTCATTTGTATTATTTATTTGTGAAACTGTTAAATGTAATAATGGAAATAAAAAGCTTTATTATTTATTTATTTAATTTCGAAAAATTCAAGAGGTGCGTACCCAGGATCGAACCTGCGACCCCCCCAAATAGGAGACCACAGTCCTAAGCACTACGCTATCATAACTGCTTTTCAATGAACCTTTAAAAAATATTGGATAGAATCTGGTGTTACTTTGTGGTCTATTTATACCATGATTAGCTGATGCCCGCGACTTCGTCCGCGTGGATTTAGTTTTTAAAATCCCTCGGGCACTCTTTGATTATCCGGGATAAAAAGTAGCCTATGTCACTCTCCAGGTCCTCAACTATACGCATGCAAAAAATCACATCAATCCGTAGCTCTGTTACGGCGTGATTGAAGAACAAACAAACACACTCGCATTTATAATATTAGTATGATATTTAAAGAAAAATGAATATTTTGTTTGCTATAATCCACCAAACAGAATGAATCTTTTCACTCGACGTACCTATCGCTCCGATAGGAGATGTTGACTCCACAATGCATAGTGGAGTCAACATCTCATGATTTGTTGGAGTGGAATGACGCGTGTGTGTGTGCGGCAGGAGCCGGCGCTGCTGCAGCGGCGCAGCCTGGAGGCGGCCGCGCTGCTGCTGGCGAGCGGCGTGGACGCGGAGCGCGGCGCGCTGTTCGTGCAGTCGGCGGTGCCGGCGCACGCGCGGCTGTGCTGGCTGCTGGCGTGCCTGGCCACGCAGGCGCGGCTGGCGCACCTGCCGCAGTACCGCGAGCGCGCCGCGGCCGCGCGCGACGTGCCGCTCGGCCTGCTGCTGTACCCCGTGCTGCAGGCGGCCGACGTGCTGGCGTACCGCGCCACGCACGTGCCCGTGGGCGCCGACCAGCTGCAGCACCTGCAGCTGACGGCGCAGCTCGTCAAGACCTTCCACCACCGCTTCGGCCGCCTGTTCCCCACGCCGCGGCCCATCCTGCCCGGTACCACCCACCACCCACCACTGCCACCCACTAACACAACATGCGCACAACGCAACGTCTAGTTGACAGCTAGGGGAATGTGGAACTTAATGAAACTTTGGAATGTTGTTCAGGGATGGTAAAGTAACACTTCAAGTTTTGGGCCTCGAGGACCCTGTGCTAAGAGGGGGAGGGGGACTGGAAAATTATCGAACTTCCTCCGTTTTTTTACTCAATAACTTTTTCCCTTACAACCTACGGCAATAGTATTTCTATACTTTTTGTAGACCGTTATATTTCCTATAATTTTGCACAAAAATTTTTGTATGTCAATTCGTTACCAAGATATGGCGCTTCGAAAAAAAGGTAATTTGCCAATAATGTAATATAAAAAATTCTTTAAAAAAACCGACTTCTAACACCAGCGCCACTACAAAGTAAATATTGTTGATTTTTAAAAACCACTCGACCGATTTCGGTAAAATCTAAATGGGATCACCTGGGAAGTATACTTACTTCAAACAAAAAAGAATTTTCCAAATCGGTTCAGGCGTCTTCGAGTAATCGGTGAACATACATAAAAAAAAGATTCTGACAAATTGAAAACCTCTTTTTTTAAAGTCGGTTAAAAATTCGCAATAAAAACGTTAACTAACCAATTCTTGCCAGAGGAGCGCTGTTAGGCTATTTTGGCATGATTCTCTTAACAATATCTTAAAAAGGCCGGCCAAGTGCGAGTCGGACTCGCGCACCGAGGGTTCCGTACTCCAAAAGTAAAGATAATATTATATTAATTTGCTTAATTATCATTAACTTTGTTTGTAGAGGTTTATTGTTAATATAAAAAAACTATGCTAGTTAGAGCGTTGGTTTTATTTTTCCTGTAAAATATACATAAACCTCTATTGGACATAATTATTTCAGATTTTTCGATTGGTAAACTTCGGAGATAAGGGGGGGGGGGGGGGACGGTATTTTTTTCGACATTTTGGCCGATTAATCAAAAACTATTATATATAGAAATAAATAAAAAACTGTTTTAGAATGCACAAGTAAAGGCCTTTCATATGATACCCCACTCGGTATAATTATCTTACTTTGAAATTTCAAACCCCTGATTTTCCCCCTTTTTTAATTAAACTAAAATAATTTTCGCGTTGATTTTATTTTTCCTGTAAAATATACATAAACCTCTATTGACCATAATTATTTCAGATTTTTCGATTGGTAAACTTCGGAGATAAAGGGGGGAACGGTATTTTTTTCGACATTTTTGCCGATTACTCAAAAACTATTATATATAGAAATAAATAAATAAATTCTTTTCAAAAAACCGACTTATAACGCCACTAAAAAGTATAAAAATAATTTTAGTTTGTCCACGTTTGTTGAAGTCGGGCGGTATTTTAGGCCCGCCCGACTTCAACAAACGTGGACAAACTAAAATTATTTTTATACTTTTTAGTGGCGTTAGAAGTCGGTTTTTTGAAAAGAATTTTTATTTTAAGCTTTTAAGTGTAGTATCCTATGATTGAGGAGCTAGGACCTGGAGCTCCATGATGTAGTCCATACTTGTTGCCTACAATATCAATTCGTAATCGAAATTTCCTAAATCCCCATAGTTTTAGGTAGGCAGTACCCTGCAGCATCAGGATTGAGGAGCTAGGAGCTGGAGCTCCATGATGTAGTCCATACTTGTTACCTACAATAATAATTCGTAATCGACATTTCCTAAATCTCTTTAGTTTAGGTGAGTAATATCCCTGCAGCATCAGGCTTGAGGAGTTGAAGGTGAACATTTTTATGGGACCATTTCGGAAACATCCTCTGTCGATTAAAAAAAAATCACGCGAATCGGTCCAGTAATCCCGGAGAAATCGGTGGACATACATAGAAAAAAAAAAAAAAAAGATACCGGCCGAATTGAGAACCTCCTCCTTTTTGGAAGTCGGTTAAAAACTGTTTTAGAATGCACAAGTAAAGGCCTTTCATATGATACCCCACTCGGTATAATTATCTTACTTTGAAATTTCAAACCCCTGATTCTCCCCCTTTTTTAATTAAACTAAAATAATTTTCGCGTTGATTTTATTTTTCCTGTAAAATATACATAAACTTCTATTGACCATAATTATTTCAGATTTTTCGATTGGTAATCTTCGGAGATAAGGGGGGGGGAACGGTATTTTTTTCGACATTTTGGCCGATTAATCAAAAACTATTATATATAGAAATCAATAAAGAACTGTTTTAGAATGCACAAGTAAAGGCCTTTCATATGATACCCCACTCGGTATAGTTATCTTACTTTGAAATTTCAAATCTCCGATTTTCCCCCTTTTTTAATCAAACTAAAACAATTTTCGCGTTGCTTTTACTTTTCCTGTAAAATATATACATAAACCTCTATTGACCATAATTATTTCAGATTTTTCGATTGGTAAACTTCGGAGATAAGGGGGGGGGGAACAGTATTTTTTTCGACATTTTGGTCGATTAATCAAAAACTATTATATATAGAAATAAATAAAAAACTGTTTAGAATGCACAAGTAAAGGCCTTTCATATGATACCCCACTCGGTATACTTAGTTATTTTACTTTGAAATTTCAAACCCCCCATTTTCCCCCTTTTTTAGTAAAACTAATTTTCGATTTTTCTTTATTCCAATGATGTTGGGCCACTATTATACACAACTATGCCAAATTTCATGTCGATAGCTTTAATAGTTACTGAAATAATCGACTGTGACAGACGGACGGACGGACGGAGAAAGTCTCACCATAAGGGTTGCATTTTTACCATTTTGGTACGGAACCCTAAAAAGACTTGCCAGTTGCTACCATTGATATTCCTGCGCTCATCGAGCCAGCAGGGATGTCGAGATGATGGCAAGAGACCTGATGGATTGACGCTGGTTCCCTGGGAACGGGGATGGGCCCTAATGTGGGACGTAACATGTCATATCAGGGAGACAGCATCAAGACCGGGAGTCGCAGCTGAAATGGCTGAATCCTGTAAGCGGCGAAAGTGATCGAGAGTTACATACTTGTTCCGCTTGCTGTGGAGACTCTAGGGCCAAGGAAAGTGCAAAGTGCAAAAAAAATTTCATCGCGGTTAATTGCCTCATCTGATGTCAGAAGGGCTGGCTCATTTTTCGCGCAAAGGATCAGCCTGGCTATCCAACGCGGAAATGCAGCCAGTACTTTCGGCACCATTCCACGCGGGCATGATTTGTTTAGTAATTTGATTAGTTTAGTTTAGTAGCTATAAGTTTTATTGTAACATTTTAATAATAAAAAAAAATTAAGTGGCACTCGGGGACTGCCGCGCATGCATTTTTATCAATTTATGCAATTATAATATTTATGCAATATTTTTTTGCATAATAAAAATTATGCAAAAAAATAATTAAAAAACAAACAAACAAGAAAAGCGCACTGTCACTACTTCGCGAGTGAGATTCGAACCTGCGACATCATACACCATACGGTAAAGAAAGATGTTGAACGCTTACTGAATGACGGAGTTAGGTTTATTTTCGTTACGGAATTTCTTGATTCGGTCGTCGCGCTCAAACTGTTTGTCCTAGTTCAAAACCCGCGATAAAAGCTATGCAAAAAAAAAAAATTGCCATCCCTGAACAACATCCCAGTTTCATTAACTTCCAACCTTTTTCCATTTGAAACTACCTGTCGACTGGACTATGATACACTTTTCAATCAGATAATTAGGCTCAACTCACACTGGCGCATAGTGGAAGCGTCATGTTTTTCGCATAAAGCATATTCATCTCTATTTTCCCATTATTAAGGTAAATGTTATGCAAATATGGAATTGAGCGTGCCAGTTAAAGTCGAGCGCATTTACTCGTCACCCGGGAACTCTATCTCTATAGTATCTATCTATCACTATAGTATGATTACATATATTTTATTGTTATTTTTCCTTTGTGTAGATGATGGAAGCGATCGCATAAGAAGTTTACGCGATCCCACCAAGAAAATGTCCAAATCTGATACAGATCCAAAATCTAGGATATTGCTTCAAGACACTGATGATGAAATCAGATTAAAATTAAAGAAAGCTGTGACAGACTTTACACCGGAGGTACAGTGTAACTAATTTTTTATTATTGTTATCTGTAATGTTTTCGTAAGTTGCAATTATTGCTTCTTTAAAAAAACATGTTAAATTATATTTCATTAAAATTATGTTAATTTTTCATCATACCTATTTGAAATACAAAAATTAGCTTTAGAGGATAGCAAGAGCCAAATTCAATTTAGAATACTTTGCTTCACTCTGATTTTAAAATAACACCCTAGGCCTAGAGGAACAAAATATCACTCTGGTCCCTTGTAACACAAATAACTTTTTTTTAATTTGGGGTCACACAAATAACACATTTTAAAATTTTTTATATTCTATTTACAACTTAATCATATAGGTACCAAGGCAACCCTCACTACTGGTGTTCGTATTTTCCATATAATCTACTTGGGATTCTGTTCCGAGTACAATCTCCTCATCGCTATACCCAAACCGACACCACTGTCAAAGTAAGTGTTGGATGGTCTCCAGGTGAGCTTCGATCCCGCAACGCGGCCCGGCGTGTCCAACCTCGTGACGCTGCACTGCCTCGCCGCCGACAAGCTGCCCGAGGAGGCCACGGAGGAGGCGCAGGGCCTCACCACGGCGCAGTACAAGAGCGTGGTGGCCGACGCGCTGTGCGCGGCGCTGGCGCCCGTGCGCGCGCGCGCCGCCCGCCTGCTGGCGCGCCCCGAGCTGCTGCGCGACGTGCTGCGCCACGGAGCCGCGCGCGCGCGCGCCCGCGCCGACCCGCTGTACGAGGAGGTGGCGGCGCGCGTCGGCCTCACGCCCGCCACGCCCGCCAGCGCGCTGCCCGCCGCGCTGCGGCTGCGAGTGCGCTAGCCTCACAGCTGGTGGTGGTGGTGCTGCATGGCGGCGAGCGCGTGCTCCGGCGGCGGCGGCGCGCGCTCCCGCAGCAGCGCCACCAGGTCGCGCAGCAGCTCCACGCCCTGCGCGACGGCCTCGGCCTGCTTTTCGGCGGCGAGCGCGCTGCGCATGGCGGCCTCGGCCAGCAGCTCCTCGGTGGCGAGGCGCGGCGCGTCGCCGCCCTCCTGCTCCGAGTACATGTCCTCGTCCAGCCGCCGCTCGTCGTCAGAGAGCGCCGCGCCCGCACCGCCCCCGCCCCCGCCTCCTGGACCGCGCGCGCCCGGCGACACTGTGAAGTATGGGGGAAAACAAAGTACAACCTCCATACCATACTACATCATTATGCTAGGATTGCTTCATACTGACTATTTACAGTAGCTCTACATTTTAAGGACACCAATATGCTGTAGTAGTTAAACTTAAATTTATTTATTTTATAGTCTAGTCATAAATTTTATAAAATATATTATTTTTTTGTCTATCATTGTCCTTTTATTATCATCTATCTATTACTTTGACCTGACTACTTTGAAAAGAACTGGAGCAGCAGTTCCCTCCTAAGTTATTATGTTTTCATCTGTAGACTGTACTTTGAAAAGAACTGGAGCAGCAGTTCCCTCCTAAGTTATTATGTTTTCATCTGTAGACTGTACTTTTCGTTACATACAAGCACATGTAATTACAGTCAACATTTACACTGTCACTGTAAGCAAAGGCTCCAACCAAGCAACTGACTAGCCTTTTGACTAAGAAAGATTTCATTTGATGTTTTACTTAGATTTGTTAAAAAAAATTAAAAAGACAAAAAAAATTCATCTCAATTCACCAACAGCCTACTTACTACTGAGCATGGGTTTCTTCTCAGAATGAAAAGGGTTTAAGTCATAGTCCAGATGGCCGAGTGGAGATCGACTTCACACAACTCAGTCGGGCAGTTTGATAACAAGTTCTCCTTTACCATTACAACAAGTGATATTTTTTTTTTATTCGATGACAATGCTAGTCCTTGACTGTGATCTCACCTGATGGTAAGTGACGATGCAGTCTAAGATGGTAGTGGGCTAACTTGGAAGGGGTATGGCAGTGAACATTCAACCCATACCTACCCCTAATTGGTTTCTACACGCCATCGTGCCGGAACGCTAAATCGCTTGGCGGCACGTCTTTGACGATAGGGTGGTAACTAGCCACGGCCAAAGCCTCCCACCAGACCAGACCAGAGACAATTCAGAAATTATAAATTCCCAAATTGACCCTGCCGGGAATCGAACCCAAGAACTCCCAGTTATAAGGCAACAGCGCTCACCACTGAGCCAGGGAGGTCGTTAAATAATATTGAATTGTTTAAAACGCACATCATCACATCAATAATGATGTAATGCTGAAAAGTTTGAGATAATTTGCATTCTGGACCCAAACATACTTTTAGATTCTCCTGTAAAATTAAGTTCTCACAAAGTTGCAATTGTCAGCTAGCAGTATCAAATAAGATTATACTGGGTTTTTAGGGTGTGCTGGACATAACCTCATCTGATCTAATAATACACACGATCACTGGTCCTGCTCCCGAGTATGCTCTGCAGCCTCTCCTCCACACTGGACAGGTCGCCCAGAGACTCTCCAGCGGCCCACTTCTTGCGCGCTCTGTACTTGATGTCTGCCCAATACTGAAACAACACTACAATGTGAGGCTGGCCGTGTCCCGCAGCTCCACTCGCAGCGCCGCCACTCACCCGGCTCCACTTGTCGGGCGACTTGTGCGCGCCGCCCGCCTCGTCGGCGAGCGCGTTGAGGCGCACGGCCAGCAGGCGCCAAAGCTTGCACGCGCTGAAGCGCGAGTAGATGGACTGCTTGCAGGCCGCGAAGTCGCGGTGCTCTTCCATGAACGACAGCAGCGCGTGCAGTTGCTCCGCGCTCACCCGGCACCGCGTCAGCGCGCCGCTCATCGCTCCCCGTCACGCGCGTCACGCATTCCGCGCCGACCGGGACCCACCGACCACCGAGCCTACAGTGCAACACTAGCAGGGGCCATGGGCGTCACACGCCGGTAGGCGCACAGAACGTAGATTTCTTAGTTCCATGCACAGAACACTATTACTTCTGCTTCTAGGCGTTACGAAATAAAATTCAATCAAAGTAATCTGAAAATCTGAAAATACAAAGCATAAACCACGAACACGACCACGACCAGTGACATATTAATATATTATATCCATGTTATATCCACACTGTAGTCTTTGGTATTGTATATCCTTTTTTTTTTTTTTTTTTTATCTGGCTTTACGGCTCTGGGTTCCAGCCCTTCTGAGCCATTGTATATCCTGCGGTGCCAATGACCACAGATCACTATTATACTCATAGACCACGAACACTAATTTAAAGTTAAACTATATAGTCTGGGGACCAGTGACCACCCAAGACCTACACCACGAACACTGACCCAAGAGAATATAACCACTACGTTTTTGTGACCACGAACATCACAGAACCACAGATTTAGGGTGGAACCACATTTGTGAGGATCGATTCGGATTCGGCTTGATTTGCCTATACAAAACTGTCATTTTCCATACATTCGTGTACGCATCGAAAAGCCGATTTGATCCGTACACGTTTCTATGGAATTTGACAGTTTTGTATGGGCGAAATCCGAAACGATCCTCACAAATGTGGTTCCACCCTAATGATCCTAGACCACGGCCCTGATTCTGTAACTCAGTTGCTATCAAAAAATGTTAGCCACTGACATATATTTTTTATCCATTGAAGGTTTGCTATGAAAATAAAAGTATCATTTTCGTAGCAAACCTTCAATGGATAAAAAATATATGTCATTGGCTATCATTTTTGGTTATCAGACGAACATTAGTCAGGTACATGGATTTTTTTTTAAATTTATTTTAGGGCCCTGGATACTAGGTCCTTTAAGGCCTTTAGTACATGGATACATGGAATACCATGGAACTAGAAATTACGTCTACGTCTATTACTCCTATTATTTTGGGTGAAACTAAACTAGCGGCACGCTATGATGGCCGGTTTGACACATTACAATAGTGATGTGGAATGTCAATTTATTCTCGAACAAAAAACAATTAAGTTTTGTTTTTGTACCTGATTAAATAGGTTTAATAAAACAAAAATGTATATGTTTATTTAATTTATTTGAACGAACTGAATATTTGAATGAAAATGAATATACATACTTTATATGCACACAAGAAACATATGAATACAAAAGATACCAAAAAAGGTGCCACAAAAGGCCATAATTAATCAGATTCGTCCATACTACTATTTTCACTGTCGTCACTGCTATCACGAGCAAGGGTCAACAGTAATGCAGTATCAATATTTGAAATCCAAAGCCAGGTCAAAACTATATCACAATCGCATTGCACTGACAGTTTATACTTTTCGAAGCAACGTCAATTCGAAACTGCTTTGTTTTGCATTGAGCATTGACGCGAGTTTGCCGGAGGTAGTAGTTGTGCTAGCCAGCGATCCTATGTGACGATCGTATTAGATTCCATTTTTAAAAATTTTCAATTTAGAAAACCAAATGCCGAGTTGTGGTATATATCATCTATAATATAATAAAACTGTAACAGGTCCAAATCTGTACATTGAAGATATTTTGAAAATTTTTGTTTGAGGGCACTCTATAATCGATACTGAAGCCAAAACAATTTTTTTTTAATTTTTTGTCTGTCTGTCTGTCTGTCTGTCTGTATCTTGGCCGCGCATCACGCCGAAACTACGGGACGGATTTAAATGAAACTTGGCACGATTTAAGATAATACTACGAGGTATAATATAGGATACTTTTTATCCCGAAATTCAGCACGGTTCCCTTGGGAGAGGGGCTGAAAGTACAAATGGGTATTTCGCTGTAATTCAATAAGGCGTATTCCGATTTAATCCATTCTTTTTTTGTTAGAAAGCAGGTTCTTTAGAGATTGTCCTGTAATTATTTCAAGGTCGTCAATTTCGTAGTTCAGAAATTATAGACATCACGATCTTCAGTAAAAGGTCCAAATAACTTGAACCCCGGAATCTACAAGATACTTTGAATGTACGGCTCATCTTAAGCTGGTAAGCGTACTTTATCGTATATATAGCCATCGTGGATAGCCCTATTTTGTCAAAGTCAAACTACTCCAAGTCCAAAGGCGTCAGATTTTGCCAAACGATCATTATACCTACATATTACATAGTAGGTATGGATGTAATACATCTTATGGACTTAATGCTACAGTGTTTTCCTATGCAATTTAATATTCTAATCATACTAATATTATAAATGCGAAAGTGTGTTTGTTTGTTGGTTTGTCCTTCAATCACGCCACAACAGAGCCACGGATCGACGTGATTTTTTGCATGGGTACTATAGTTGAGGACATAGGCTACTTTTTATCTCGGAAAATCAAAGTGTTCACGAGGGATTTTAAAAACTAAATCCACGCGGACGAAGTCGCGGGCATCAGCTAGTATAAAAATAAAAATTTTACCTTTTGTATGAAACAGCTGATATTTTTTTGCGATTTCAGAGGTTTGTCCACATAGTGAAAATTGTTCATATTCACAAGTACATTCACCCCTTAAATGGTGCAAACTGATTTTTCTACACTTGTATACATTTTAGAAATCAATTTAATAAATAAATTTTGAGTCCTAAACCTAAAACTACATTCGATAAAATTTATGAATCTCTGCACATCACTATCGTCAATAAAGTAATACAATTATTTCCTTCAAAGTCGTTATCAATTAATACGGAACTTCATGAGCGGACAAACGTCAAACCGGCCATCATAGCGTGCCGCTAGTGTAAGAAGCTTAAATACCTACACCACAGGTATTTAAGCTTCTTGGGTGAAACCCATAGAAATAGGAAAGTCGTTATTCCTAGTTCCATGGTGAAACCACATAATATTTTGTGAGGATCGATTCGGATTTTGCCTTTAAAAAATTTTCATTTTCCTTAGAAACGTGTACGGATGGTGTACGGATCAAATCGGCTTTTCGATGCGTGCACGACTATGGAAAATGACAGTTTTGTATAGGCAAAATCCGAATCGATCCTCACAAAATATGTGGTTTCACCCTTATACAGTAACCAGTACAAAATAAAAAGGGACGGCGGTTGGACTTGACAAATGGCCGCCGCCAGACTTTTGGAAATTTTTTACAATGTTTTGTTAGAAATAATTATTTATTGAAATATTCTTTTTAATTGAAATTTAAAAAAAAACTTGAATGGCTCAAACGCTACATAATTTTGTTTGGAAAAACAGTGAAGAGGATCATTTTGTGAAAACCATACTACTCAATGAATTTGACTATGGAAAATGGCCGCCGCCAGAGTTTTGGAAATTTTTTACAATGTTTTTGAAGAGGATCATTTTGTGAAAAACCGAAAACTCATCAATACAATGCACTAATAATTATAATAATTGTAAAATTAATAAACACTTTGGACTATGGCTCAAACGCTTGACGCGAGGAGCCACTGAGCAGAAGAAGAAGAAGAAAAAGGGACGGCTTCACAGTTTTAATAGTGGATTGACGTTACACCTTAGTCGTAGTTCCTAGTTCCATGCGTAGTGTAGTTATATTTCGGAACATAGACGTAGTCGTAATTCCTAGTTCCATGGAACATACCTTCTAGAACAAATTACTCTTTGATCGGTACCTACGAACCATGGAACTAGGAATTACGACTATTTCTATGCTACGAACCCATAGAAATAGAAGACTCATATTTTCATGTAGGTACTAACCATACGGTTACCATGGTAATTTAAGGTAAAAATAACATAGTCAAACTTTTTATCTATTCTTCACAGCTAAGTATTTTAATGACCAATATGTTATGAAACAAATGAATAATAATTATGAATACTCTAGTTATGAATATCGAAGAAACTGAAAGAAAATAATCATTGATGATTTTCACATTGATTCATGTAACTCGCCAGTGCTAGATGGTCTAGCGGCTCGGCGGCGGCTCGGCTGCCATGAACCGCTACGTGGTGCTGCAGCAGCTGGGCGACGGCACGTACGGCTCGGTGGCGCTGGCGCAGCGCCGCGACACGGGCGAGAAGGTGGCCATCAAGCGCATGAAGCGCAAGTACTACTCGTGGGACGAGGCCATGGCGCTGCGCGAGGTCAAGTCGCTCAAGAAGCTGAACCACGCCAACATCGTGAAGCTGCGCGAGGTGATCCGCGAGGACGACACGCTGTACTTCGTGTTCGAGTACATGCGCGGCAACCTGCTGCAGCTGCTGCGCGACGCGCCGCGCCCCTTCCCCGAGCCCGTGCTGCGCAACGTGGCGTTCCAGGTGCTGCAGGGGCTGGCGCACATGCACCGGCACGGCTTCTTCCACCGCGACCTCAAGCCCGAAAACCTGCTGTGCAGCGGGCCCGAGCTCGTCAAGATCGCGGACCTGGGGCTGGCGCGCGAGGTGCGCTCGCGCCCGCCCTACACCGACTACGTGTCCACGCGCTGGTACCGCGCGCCCGAGGTGCTGCTGCACGACACGCGCTACGGCGCGCCCATCGACCTGTGGGCGCTGGGCTGCATCGTGGCCGAGCTGTACACGGCGCGCGCGCTGTTCCCCGGCGCCTCGGAGATCGACCAGCTGCACAAGATCTGCGCCGTGCTGGGCGCGCCGGCGCGCGCGCACTGGCCCGAGGGGCACGCGCTGGCCGCCGCGCTGCGCTTCCGCTTCCCGGCGTGCGCGGGCGTGCCGCTGGCGCGCGTCGTGCCCGGCGCCGGCGCGCCCGCGCTGCAGCTGCTGCAGGCGCTGCTGCGCTTCCCGCCGCAGGAGCGCCCCACCGCGCCGCAGGCTCTGAGGTCTGTGAGGTGACGACCACACACTCGACCGTCTCATACCGAACCGCTCGCTCGCTCGCTTAACATTCCCTCTGTGAACTTTCAGATTCCCATATTTCGCCGTCGGCGCCGCGCTCGCCGTCCCGCCGCCGGCGTCGCGTCTGAGACGGTCAGTGCCCACTCTATACATAACATACTAATAGGGTCCCTCGGTCCTCGCTACAGACGCCGCGGCCGCCGCCCACTGGTCATACTTAACAGCTGATGCCGCCACCGATTATATTACTAGGTATATCGATACGTGATGGCTCAGTTGCCCAAACGAAAGTTGAGAGGGCTAGGGCCCATCAGTAGCCCCTCAAGGAGCAACAGAAGGGTCGGGCCCAAAGTGACCGATGGAAAATTGTATAGTTATAATTTTAGCGTAATTGTAGTTACTCACCTGGGGTTTCCGCGGTGGGTTCCTTCAAAGTACCTAGAGGCTTAAGTAGGTGTAATGTAACGTGTTGTGAGAGAGAGGTGTATAGTGTGAGCCTCCTGGTCCCCCTCCGGATAATCGAAGTTGCTCCCGTGTGCGCAGATATGCGGCCGGCCTTATGGGTCCACTAATTCAGCACTATTTCAACTCCGCACAAGTTCTCAGTAGTATGACAATGCACTAACACTTCAAATGTTTTTCTGTATCACAAGGTTCTAAAATAAATCGCCCGTCGGCAAACGGTCCGTATCACTGCACTGACTCAAAGCACGCGATGCCAGCAAAAAAGGGGGCAGCCTCAAGATGGCCGATAAAGTTCTATGAGATTCGTTCAATGCGCACGCGAACACTCAAAAGTAATTACAGCGCCGACTCCCTAAGGACCTCTTATTTCGCACGTACAACAAAGGTCTATCCGGATCGCGATCTCGTGGTAGAAATCGCAGAACAGCAAAAATGGATGATAACTAACTGCGTAATAAATTCACGCTTTCTAACAAGCACAAACGGCGCGCGTGAGCAGTCACTCGATCAGGAAGCGAATGGCAAAGGCAGCGCGGGCGCGCGGGCGGGGTCGTTTTAATTTAGTTTCAAACGAACCAAATCACAATAGCGCCGCAGAGCCATTATAGCCGCGCGGCGGGGGGGGGGGGGGGGGGCGCCGCGCGGGACGAGAGATAATATCCGATAAGCAAACGCTGTATTCAACTCACCGCCCGATTACAAGCGTCAACAAAAGGTTATGTAGGAATTAGGTGCTCTTGTAGGGTCGGGTCGCAGTTACACCTAAAGGGTAAGGTTCTGGCTTCACGCTTAGGTGTACAGAAAGACCTATCCTACTGATTCTGTATTCCTACTGCAACGGCGCGGCGGACGGTTTGTGCAAGGTTCTGTCCCTACGCAAACCGCCGCGCCGCGCCGTGTAGTTTAAAAAAAAAATTAGGTATATTAATTTAATAATTTTTTTTACTGAGTAAGTTGTAAGTTGATTTCATTGCTTTATTTACCTACTTACCTATACCTACCTACTTAAGTTTTCACTCCTTGTAATTTATTTATTCAAAGGAGTAGCACTCGTGCGGAGACCGAGCTCACCCCTCCGACCGCGACCACCGGCCTGCGCGCCGCGGAGCACGCCGCGCGCCGCGACCGCTTCGCCGACATCCTGGGGTGAGTAGCACTCGTGCGGAGAGTGGAGACCGAGCTCGCCCCTCCGACCGTGACCAGAGCCGTCTTAGGCCATGCCGGGGCCCTTGGGCACACAAGAATATGGGGCCCTGTTGGAAAGTAAAAAAATGAATGGCAAAAACATTTTTCTGTTATGATCATCCACAATTAAGGTGGGCAGTACCCAGCAGCATTAGGATTGAGGAGTTGGTAACTGGTCTGCAATGATGTAGTCCAGTGTTGTAGCGTGGGGAATGGCGATTCCAAATACAAACCGAACCGTAGTCAAGTTAGTTGAATATATTGGTGCTATCCAAAAATACAAAGTTACCGTAGGAAATTTTCGCGAACGAAGCGGGCGCGTAATTTTTTGGACTGCACTATGCCACTACGTAGTCCACTACTTGATACCTACAATAGCAACTTATAAAACGACATTTCTCGAGCGAGACGAGCGTGAATTTTTTTATGACGGCCGTACACTTACACTATGTGCTTCATTGATTCTTACAATACTAACTGCGCGAATTTTTTTCAATTGCACTATGGCTCTATGTAGTTCATACTTGACACCTTCAATAGCAATTTAACAGCGACATGTTCGCGAGCGAAGCGAGCGCGTTTTTTGGACTGCACTACTTATCTGTGTACTTCATACAAATTTTTTCGATTGCACGACGCTTCTAGTAGTTCATACTTGGCACCTACAGTAGCTGTTCAAAACTGATATCTTCGCGAGCGAAGCGAGCGCGAAATAATTTTGATAGCACTACACCTCTGTGTAATCCATACTATTTGGTATGTACATAAGCAATCTATAATCGACATTATCGCGAGTGAAGCGAGTGCGACATTTTTAACTACGCTACTATGTAGTCCATACTTGGCACCTTCAACAGCAATTTAACAGCGACATGTTCGCGAGCGAAGCGAGCGCGTTTTTTGGACGGCACTACTTAACTGTGTACTTCATACTTGGTCCCTACAATACCAATTGAGAAATAAAGATACATCATCGCGAGCGGAGCGAGCGCAAATTTTTTTCGATTGTACGACGCTTCTTTGTAGTTCATACTTGGCATCTACAGTAGCTGTGCAAAACTGGTATCTTCCCAAGCGAAGCGAGCGCGATATTTTTTGATAACACTACACCTCTGTGTAATCCATACTATTTGGTATGTACATAAGCAATCTATAATAGACATTATCGCGAGTGAAGCGAGTGCGACATTTTTAACCGTTGCACTACGCCACTACGCCATACTTGGCACCTATACGCGAACGAAGCGAGCGCAAAAATTTTTCGATTCCACTACCTACGCTTCAATGTAGTTTCGCACCTACAGTAGCCATGTGAAATGGATATTTTCGCGAGCGAAGCGAGCGCGACAATTTTCTGATCACACTACGCCTCTGTGTAGTCCATACTATTTGGTATGTACATAAGCATACCTAAATGCAAAAAAATTATATTAAGTAGCGCATTAACGTTTCGTCTATTTATTTTTCATTAGTTAAAATATGAAGACTAAATAATTTCAAAGTTCTTAAAATATATTGCGTACGATTTCGAGTAAACGATCGTACATCGTACTAGGGCTAAAAAAATCGTATAAATCGTACCTTTGGCAATCCTAAACTACGTATTTCATAACTGTTAAATCTGGCAATGCCACGTTTACTGTCAAACTCGGCAATGTCATTGGCTTGTCACTGCTCAGTGTTGCCAGAAAGTCGATAACAACGCCCTCATTTACTGAAACTTTATTGTCGGTTAACGTTTTGTTACAATATCTACCTAAAATAGAAAAAAAATGTAAAATACAGGCGAATATATCGGCTTTTCGGGGCCCCCTTGGTGATGGGGGCCCTGGGCACGGGCCCCGTGTGCCCATATGGTAAAGACGGTACTGACCGCGACCACCGGCCTGCGCGCCGCGCGCCGCGAACGCTTCGCCGACATCCTGGGGTGAGTAGCACTCGTGCGGAGAGTGGAGACCGAGCTCGCCCCTCCGACCGCGACCACCGGCCTGCGCGCCGCGCGCCGCGACCGCTTCGCCGACATCCTGGGGTGAGTAGCACTCGTGCGGAGAGTGGAGACCGAGCTCGCCCCTCCGACCGCGACCACCGGCCTGCGCGCCGCGGAGCACGCCGCGCGCCGCGACCGCTTCGCCGACATCCTGGGGTGAGTAGCACTCGTGCGGAGAGTGGAGACCGAGCTCGCCCCTCCGACCGCGACCACCGGCCTGCGCGCCGCGGAGCACGCCGCGCGCCGCGACCGCTTCGCCGACATCCTGGGGTGAGTAGCACTCGTGCGGAGAGTGGAGACCGAGCTCGCCCCTCCGACCGCGACCACCGGCCTGCGCGCCGCGGAGCACGCCGCGCGCCGCGACCGCTTCGCCGACATCCTGGGGTGAGTAGCACTCGTGCGGAGAGTGGAGACCGAGCTCGCCCCTCCGACCGCGACCACCGGCCTGCGCGCCGCGGAGCACGCCGCGCGCCGCGACCGCTTCGCCGACATCCTGGGGTGAGTAGCACTCGTGCGGAGAGTGGAGACCGAGCTCGCCCCTCCGACCGCGACCACCGGCCTGCGCGCCGCGGAGCACGCCGCGCGCCGCGACCGCTTCGCCGACATCCTGGGGTGAGTAGCACTCGTGCGGAGAGTGGAGACCGAGCTCGCCCCTCCGACCGCGACCACCGGCCTGCGCGCCGCGGAGACTTTTCCTACTGATCAACATTTTCCTCATCTACCATCTTTTTAGTGGGCGTTTGAGTTCAAATATGACATGACTTATACTAATGATGTGCATCGTCATCGTCGCAGCGGCGAGGTGGTGCACTCGGCGGCGCGGCGCTCGCGCGCGGGCGGCGGCGGGCGCAGCGTGCTGGCGGCGCTGCAGGGCGGCGGCGCGGGGGCGGCGGGGGCGGTGGGGGCGGCGCCGCGGCCGCCCGCCGCGCCCGGTGCCGCGGCCGCGGCCGCGTACCTCGGCGCCGCGCGCTATGTCGCCGGCGCGAGGATCGACACCACCCTTTTTCACCCGATAACTTTGCACGCGCATCAAGGTATCTATGAGCTAAGCTGTGTACTCAGACATACAAGTGTGGTGAGTGTGTCTGTGACTCTGTGCTCGAGCGTAACATACCTATATGACTTCATTGGTTTGTAGCAGGGATTCCCAGTGGTCGATATCGAAACCTTGGGGTCGAAATCGGTTTCCCAGGGGTCGAAATAAACGAAGTCTGATTTTGGGGGTGAAACTCAGTATTTTGATTAATTTCTTAAACTGGTCACTTTCAAGTAAAGATTTTTATATAAACCTGTGAAGATGATACTGCCATTGTCGCAATTAGAATGCCATAAGCCTACTTTGTCGTATTAGTTTACAAATTGCGACAAACCAAATTAAATTTGAATTTCGCGGGCAGACTCGTATAATCATCCTTAAGAGGAACATAATTAAATATTTTGAAATGTTTTTTGCCTCAGAACATTTTGCCATGTGAGTATGCTAATGAGGGACACGCAGGTGTACCACAAGTCCGCGAGCTGTGGGCTGTGAGCAGTGAGCACTGAGTGACGTTGCCCTTGCCGCAGGCGCCGCGGCGGTGGGCAGCGGCGCGGCCGGCGGCGGCGTGGACTGGGCGGCCAAGTATCTGCGTTGACGCCTGCGGCCGGACGGAACGAGGAAAATACGACTCGCAGTTGAACTCTGAACACGTCATTTCAATTTATTCACGGAAATGGACTTGCAAACATTTTACGTCCATTTTAAATAATTAGTAGTGTAGAATAAAAATGTCTGTAAATAAAATACTTACCTACTTAAGTAGAATGGAAAATCGAAAAAAATAACTGTCTTTTACTATTTGAATGATAGCCATCATGTCGAGTCTGTCTGTCTGGGCAGGCTAATATTTGGAAAGGCTAAATCGATTTTGATGGGACTTTCAAAGGCAGATGCAAGAGATCATATTAATAATATGCAAGGTTTGTTTAAAAGCTAGATTATCATCAAAGCACTACAGCCCTGGGTGAGCCTTGGCTTGGTCAAGCAAATTTCTCCATCGGAGGCTGTTAAAGTCGATTCATCTATATTTTTGTAACTATATCAATGTGTTCTATTCAAGTTGTCTAATTAATAATATATCAATGACACTTTCAATTTTGCATCAGTTCAGTACGTCAGTCGCTAATAAACAAGTTAAGAAGACACCCGCATTTTATTTTCTAATAGATTTGCCACAGAAAAGTGAACCTTAATATAGTGAACAGAGGCGATAATTAGCGGCCTCTCTCCAACTCCGGACTCCCAAAACTCTCATGTCCTTTTCCACGCCGTCAAACCACCAGCCTTCCTCTGCCTCTACAGCCCTCTGGTTTACTGTCAAGCAACTTTTTAGGTTAGATTCTATCCTGGGAATATATTTTAGGGTTTGTAGTTGTGTGTGTGTATTTACATGTAGAATGTAGATTCCTTTATAAAAATAACTGAATAGTTGGAAATACAAATCTTTATTCTATTACAATACCTAGTCTACCTGGGTAGGTACCAATGTTGATGAGTCTGAAACACCATAATAATATTATATTTTATTCATGCTTTTTTTTATTTTTCCTGAAAGATTTTGCAGTTTGTATTGTATAATTGATTATAGATATATTTGATTTAAAACTTATCTGGCTGCGGGAAACATTATATAAAAAGGGGCACAGCTACAAATATAAAATTTATACTATGGTGCATCATAGAATAAAACCTGTAGTAAATAAAATTTAGTGTTGTCAACAATATAACACCGAAATATTTCTATTGTATTCATCTTCGACCATACATCTTCTACCATTTAAAATTATTATAACATTACACATGATTTATATCCTTCCTGTAGTGCCAACTCTGGTCGGAGGTCACCACCAGGTGACCACCATTAGTGTGATCTATTTCAAACTCTGTATTTAGATAGTGCAGCAGTGACCAGCTCCACTTCAGTTGTAGTGTTCTGCGGTGAGCAGCAGAGGCGCAATGAAAGACAGATGAACAACTTTATCACTCTATATTATATTATTATGTACACATTCAGTTTAATATAAAATCTGCAAGCTATCAACAAGGAGGGCGGTAGGGCGGTCGGGCGGTAGGGCGGTAGGGCGGTAGGGCGCGTCACTCGTACTTGAGGTAGGGCTTGGCGTCGGGCGGCGCGCCGGGCGGCCAGGCGTCGGGCGGCCAGCTGTAGACGGCGGCGCGCGGCTCCAGCACGCCCCAGCCCAGCAGCGGGCGCGCGCGCTCGCGCTTGGGCGACGCCGTGGAGATGTTGACGGACACGCCCTTGATGATGTGGTCCTGGCCGCACAGCGACTGCGCCACCTCCGCCTCCAGGAACGTGACGAAGCTGAAGGCGCGGAAGGGCTTGGGCACGAACACGTCCGTCACCTGGCCGAAGGCGCCGAAGTACTCGCGCAGGTCGTCGGCCGTCAGGCTCTCGGTGCAGCGGCCCACGAACACCTTGCGGTCGGCGGGCGCGCCGCCGTCGCGGCTGTGCGGCACGCGCACGTCGCACCAGCGCCCGTCGATGAGGTGGCGCCGCCCCAGCGCGCGCTGCTGCGCCTCGTACTGCGCGAACTTGATGAAGCCGAAGCCCTTGGACAGGCCCGTCTTGGCGTCGCGCTTCACCTGCACCATGAGCAGGTCGCCGAACGCGCCGAAGTAGTCGCGCACCGCGTCCTCGCCCGTCTTCCACGGCAGCCCCAGCACGATGAGGTCGGAGCAGCGCGGGCGCGGCGCGGGCGGCGGCGCGGCGGCGCGCGGGAACGCGCACCAGTAGCGGTGCGCCGCCCACCCCTCGGCGGGCGGCAGCACGCGCTCGTCGGCCAGCCGCAGCCCGCGCAGCCGCCCGCCCGCGCGGTACTTGAGCCCGCACGCGCCCGCGAACTGCGCCGCCACCGTGCTCAGCAGCAGCGAGCCGTCCTCCTCGGCCGGCAGCTCGATGGGCTCGTCCTGCTCCTCGCCGCTCACCACCACGTACTCGATGGACATCGCGCTCACGCGACTACCGGGGGAGCATCTTCGCTTACATTATCGCATTCCGCACGCGCGCAGCACGACCGAGAGGACGTGGACGAACTCAGAACTTTACTTTTGCGTTTTTTTCTAAAATTAAATAATTATTTAGCCTTGATAGGCGCAAATGGCTTTCGCATGACGTTGACGGTTGACGTATGGACGTATGACAGATTACTTCCGTGCCTGCCTTCCGTGTCATACTGTGTCAATGTCAAAGCACATACGATAAGATAAGGTCATGTCACAGAGCATGCAAGTAAGAAGACGTAGTCGTTTTCCTAGTTCCATGGTTAAGAGGTAGTCGTAATTCTTAATTCGATGGTTAGTTATAAAGCTTTTGAGATAACAATGAATATCTTCTACCACAGAGCACGAACACCACAGATCAATAACGTTCTATGTCTAACAATGTGTCTGGAATTGGAGGGCGCTGTTGTGCATATTTGGGTCAGCTGCAAAAAAAAATGTACGTAAAACAGAAGAAACACAAAGGAATTTAATATTTTTGTCACACAGAGGAAAATAATGTTAGGAAAAGGAATTTGTAAGGGAGGATTTATAATGTTGCTAATTGTCGCTTCAAGTGCAGTTCCCGTTCCCGTTCATTACGATCATTTCCTTTTCTATAAGGCATTCCGAACCAGTGGTAGACTCATCGACGATTCAAAAGTACTTGTAAAAGTTTATTTGAATAAAAAACATTTCTATTCTATTCTATAATATATTCTTTTTGTTTGCTCTTAATTTTTTTCTTTAATTCTTCTAATTTCTCAGGATTACTATGTTTTAACTTTTGAAGATGCCTTCTCAGTCTTTCGGCCCCTGGCATGTCTGACAAAACAAAACAAAACAGAATTTAATAATTCTATATTAATTATTTTACTATTATAAATTCATACTTTTAATCACATATTATATTATATTTCATAACTAGCTATCGCACATGATTTCGTCTGCTTAGTTTAATCCATTTCGTGTGATTAAATAACAGCTTTTTACTAAATGCATATGAAAGTATATTGGGTACTTAAAACAAAACATCAATTTTTAAAATTTTTATCTGTCCGTCTGTCTGTTTATTTAGGTTAATCTCGGGCACTGCTGGACAGATTTCAACGGGAATTTCATTGACAGATAGCTGATGTTAAACGCCTCAATCCTGATGCTGCAGAGGTTCTGCCCACACGGACGTCGCGGGCATCAGCTAGTCAGAACAAATGTAAAGCAGAAAATAATATAGTATGTTTCCGTTTAAGTTATATGAATCAGTAGAGTGTGAGGGGCAATTAAACTATAGCAGTTAAAGAAACATTATGAAACTATTTTCTTGGATTTCAAAGGAAAAAATTCGAAGTTCCTTATTTTATTTTCAGAAAAAATAATATATATAATATAATAAAATTATATTACCTTATGGACAGTTGATATTTTGTTATATTATGTTCGTGTCACGGTGTGTACTTATTGTAAATGTTTTGAGTATTTTGAGGTAGAGCGTTATACAAAGTACCAATATGTATGCATCCTAAAGGCACTTCCCCTGTGTGACGTCACACAGTGTTACCCAAAGGAAGCAAATTTTGTTGTGACAAAATTAATATTTACGTCTAAGTTATAAGTTGGAGAGATTTGCACAGGCCTAACACTTTCATTATTTAACACATTAAATAAGCTATTATAATATTATCAAGAGTATGTAAGTAATAAAGAACATAAACTTGCCTGATATATTACGTCACACAAATTCAACTTTTTTACAACGAAATTCACTGTCGACTAGGAAATCACACACTTCCAGAAATATATGATGGCTGGCATTTGATACTCCTACGTTGGTAGTAGTAAAATTACTAACTGCTACGCGTATAAAACAATGGTTGCGTTTGTATTGTGTTTAAAACTTCTTTTCTTCGTCATTACGAACACCATCACACAAAGGAAGAAAATGTGAGACATATTTTCGTCAGGTAGTTTTTAAAATAAATTAATCAATAACTATAACATTTAGTATTTTAGGGAGAATAAGCATAAACTCTAAAGATACTCAATCAAAAAAATTTCCAATTTTCATACATTTTTATTCAGATATTTAATTTTATTTGTTGTTGTTTTGTTTTTATGGCTTTTGACATGCCAGCACGGCACAATTTACTTTGCCAATTTCACATTCACGTAGCTTGAAGAAAACACACAGGAGATTGCTCGGTTATATCTCGATGAGGTTGATCGCGATTTTTCGGCTTTTATTCGAGGTACAATAGAAGGCTTGAAAAGTTAGCACAACCTACAACACAATAACAAAATAAACAAATTAAGAATATTATATAGGTATATAATACAAGTTAAAATAAAAATAGATATTATAACTTTATTTTGTTAATCATAATATATATTTACATAAGAATTTAACATTAGGACTAAACACAAACATAAGGAGACATTCAACACTTATGGGACGGGGGATCTTAGGAGGGAGAACATCATAAAGTTTATGGAGAAGTTTGGGACAGGAGAAGAGAATATGAGAAGTTGACCCCTCATCCAAGCCGCATTCACACAAAGAATGATCTTTAATTCTTAATTTGGCCAGGTGGACTGGAGTACAAGCATGACCAATACGCAGCCGGGTGATGGTTGAAGCAACCCATCGAACCATATTTTGATGAAATCCATAATGTATTCCAAGAATTAATAAGGTCAGTTTTTGCCAGTGCACGAAGATCCTGAGTATGGTTTTTAAAATATGTAACAGAACCTGTCTCAGTAGCGAGTTTAGCAAAGGAATCTGCAGTCTCATTTCCTTTTATACCAGTGTGCCCCGGTATCCAAGCCAGAGTGACAGTCAATCTTTTCTGATGGCAGGTGAATAATGTTTCTTTAATTTTAAAGATGATGGAAACAAGTGCTCTACTACGGAAGGGATTTCCTTTAAGTGCTTGGAGACAACTTAAGGAGTCTGTCAGTATGATTGACTGTTGTATATTATGGGACTCTATAAACAGGGCAGCTTCTAAGATAGCAATAGACTCTCCTGTGAATACCGATGTTTCAGGGGGACATTTGAATTGAAGGGTTATTCTATGTTTGGGAATCCAACAAGCGATGCCCACACAACCATCACTAGATAGCTTGGAAGCATCTGTATATATAGCTAAACAATCGGCCCAGTTATTTTGAAAAATTTCATTAAATTTAGAATTTGCATCCACTGTGTCTTTATTTATTCCTAAACTTACAATAAGAGGGGTGTGTATAAGCCCTGGGAAGGAGGAGGAGAATAAAGGAAGCTTAGGGGATGAGTACAAAGGGTGTGGTAAGTGAGTGAGCTTAAGATAGCTCTTTAGGAGACAAGAAGGGGTTTGGCTAGGCCTCATAACTGAAGCTAACTTACGGAGGTTATTTATTAAAGGATGGGAGGAAAGTTGCAAAACTTTACAAATGAAGCGATCACTGAGATATTGGGCCCGTAGAAGAATAGGAGGGTCAACACATTCCACCTGCAATACATTTGTGGGGGAAGATTTCATTGCCCCGAGAATTATCCTCAGGCATATTGTAATTTATTTAGTTTTTCTGTGGCAGATTTATTAATCGGGTCTAATATAAACAATCCATAATCCATATGACTACGGACAATGGCATTATAAAGCAGTTTTTGAGTGTATGGATGGGCACCCCACCATACTCCGGATAAAGCTCTAAGGATATTAATAGAGCTTTCACATTTTCGGCTAATGTAGTCACAGTGAGCTACACCATTCAGTCTAGAATCCAAAATAACACCAAGGAATTTGGCTTTGCATGAAAGTGTAATGTGTTGGTCCTCGAAGGTGATATTAGGGAGGGAGACTTGTCTTTTTCTAGTGAAAATGACGGCCTTGCACTTATCGACTGATAGTGAAAGCCCATGTCCTGATAACCACTGACCTAGATAAAGCAAAGCAAAGTTCAATCGCGTAGAAATTTCGTCCATGGAGTTAGAGCTGATATAAAGTGCAATGTCGTCAGCATATTGCAAGATGTTACAGAAGCTGTCTACAGACAATTCGAGATCGTAAGTATAGATATTATAGAGCAGAGGGCTCAGAACAGAACCCTGCGGGAGACCTTTCCAGACCATTCTGGGGGGAAGGCTTTGGGATTTTGTTCTCACCAGAATAGTTCTGGACGAGAGAAGATTGCATATGATCTGAGTAAGTCTCGGCGGTATACTCAGCTGTAGCAGTTTCTGCCTGAGTAACGGGAGAAGAACACTATCATATGCTGCAGCTATGTCCAGGAATACACCCACAAGGTACTCTCCCTTAGCAAGGGCTAAACGAATGTCTGTAGAAAGAACCCCAAGGCTGTCGGTAGTGCCAAGGCCCTTCCTGAAGCCAAACTGGGACTTAGCAAGTAGTCCTTTGCTTTCCATTATCCATTCCAGACGGTTTTTAATCAAGTGCTCCATAATTTTGGCCAAAGTAGATGAGAGGGCAATAGGGCGGTATGAATTTGGTTCCAAGGGGGCTTTACCAGGTTTCTTAATAGGGATTATTATTTGAGTTTTCCAAGGTCCTGGGATGAATCCTGTTTCTAGAAACCTGTTAATCAAATTGAGAAAGCAGTGTTTTGCTTTATTGTTAAGTTTTACAATGAAGGAATATGGAACACCATCTTCTCCTGGAGTGGAATCTTTAAGATCCGAGAGTGCACATTGCAACTCTGAGAAGTTAAATGGGGAGTCCATATTGTCTGAGGAAGGAAGTATAGTGTGAGGGTTGTAAGAACTTTCACACGGAACAAAAGGAGGGGCAAGCTTATCAGCAAAGGCATCCAACCAGACAGATGGGTCGTTAGAGGTAGGGGTCGATGGAGGAAACTGACTGCCTAAATCTTTTTATTCTATTCCATACTAAGGTAGATGGCGATCGTGGATCCAGAGATTCGCAGAACTTTTTCCATCCTGCCTTTTTCTTCTTTGATACAGTCCTTTTAACCTTGCTATTTGAACGTTGATATTCCAAGAAATTTTCACGGGACATTAACATCGAGTAGGAACGTTCTGCATCCTTACGTTCATTTATTATATTGGTACATTCATCGTCCCACCAGGGAGGAGATGTTATAAAATCGAGTTTAGTCTTTTTGAGCGGTATGTGGAGGTCAGCTGAGAACTTTAAAACTTTAACAAAATCTACATAGTAGAGCTCTATATTTTCAACATCTGAAATTTGAGGTAAGTTATCAATTAGGATGTCAACTGATTCTGCAAAGGCAGACCAGTTGGCCTTGTTGATTTTGTATTTAAGGAATGGGTTAGGGTTATAAAGAGGGATAGGTTTTTGGGCTATTGAAAGTAAGATAGGAAAGTGGTCACTACCATGTGAACTAGGGAGGGTTCTCCAGGAGGTAAGTGATGCCAAAGAAGGAGAGCATAGGGATAGATCAACAGCAGACCTAGGGTTCTGATGGGGGTATACTCTTCTTGTTGGAGATCCGTCATTGAGGATGCAAATGTTTAATTCATCAAAAACATCCAACAAAAGAGAGGAAAAGACATCAGATGAATGAGAACCCCAGGACAAGTGATGGGAGTTAAAGTCTCCCATCACAAGAACTGGGGAAGGAAGAGAAGAAAGGATAGACTTTAATTCAGGGATAATAGATTGATTTGGATGAGGAAGGTAAATTGAAAGGAAGGAAATATCCAGAGTTCTCACAGCAACGGCATTAAATTGTTGTGAGTGAGGGGGAAGGGGGATAGAAGAATAAACAAGTGAGTGCCTAAGAAAAATGGCACTACCTGCATACCCATCATCTCTGTCATCCCTGAGGCAGGCAAAACCTGGAACCCGAAAATGGGAGCCAGGGGCAAGCCATGTCTCAGAGATGGCAAGGATAGCAGGTTTATGAACTTTAATAAGATCTATAATTTCATGTTTCTTTCTACGTATGCTTTGACTATTCCATTGGAGTATCTCCAAGGAATCCATTGCTGAGGATAGAAGCGATTTTGATGATAATTTGAGCAACGTTGGGCGGTAGGGGGTTTTGAGTTATATTTACAAGGATATTATTCAGAGATTTGGTAAGGTCATCGGTATCATTTGGTGATGTAGCATAGGAGTGCTCAGTATTTAGAGCACATCCATTAGGAGTGACAGAGGGACAGTTCCGGGTGATGTCCAAGTGTGCTTGTTGATCATAGCCCTTTGTTGGTTGGGGCCTGGGGCGAGAATTACGGATAATGGTTTGCTTGTATGATTTATTAAGAGGGGGAGGTGTTTGAGTGGAGCGTAGTCTATTGGGAATGGGTGTAGGAGGAATAGGGGAGTAGGAGGGTGCAGTGAATATCTCTTTTGCCATATCAGCATAAGAACGCCGTACTGGAGGGAATCTAGCTGATGCATCTTGATAAGAAAGATTTTCCTCAGACATAAGCAACTTAATTGACTGCTGCCGAGAGTGTTCAGGGCAGCTTTTGCTTGTGGCCAAGTGCTTGCCAGTGCAAAGCAGACAAGTAGAATTTTCAGCTGTTACTTCACAGGCTTCACCTGTGTGGGGTTGAGAGCATTTGAAGCAACGCGGACTAGATCTACATTGAGTTTTAATATGCCCAAAACGACAGCAGTTCAAGCACTGGATTGTAGGAAGCCGGTAAATTTCCACAGGTAGTGATGTGTGATAGGAAAAGATTCTTGAGGGAAGAGTTTGCCCTCTGAAAGTCAAGACTACAGTCTGAGTTGGAACCCAGGACACAACACCATCAGTAACATTCTTACGGTTGAATCGGCGAGCTTTTAAGACTTCACCACAACCAGCAGGAAGTACTAAGGAATTAATGAATTCTTCCAGATGCCAATCTACAGGTACACCTCTAACTATACCCATACGAGTGATGTTAAATGTGGGGATGTATGCAGCGTATTTTGAGATGTGGAGAATAGGATTCTCCAAAAACTCATTAGCAGATTGGGCACATGAGAACTCAACTGAAATTTTATTTCTGCCAACATTTTTAACTCCATCATTAATGACTGATTTTATTTTACTGTTATGTAGGAACTGTCCAAATTTAATTGCTCGAATAGAAACGCCGGCTGAGGGGTCAGACACTTCTCGAGATACGTAAACTACGTAAGGACCTTTGTCATTTCCGGTATATTTCTTGGGTGCATCTGATAACGAGGGGTGCACGTATACAGACTGAACAGAAGGAGCAGCAGAGCTTGGGTCTGTAACTGTTTTTTTTGATGATGAATCACCATTATCAACACGCATAGAACGCTTGGTACCACGTGTAGTAGTTTCAGAGTGCACAGACACGGACTGCGGGCTCTGAGTCGGTTCGGTCTCTATCGTCACATTGGCCCCGCGATCGGGGGGTTTAGGCGGAGGATCAACCTCCATAGTCCCACCACCAACTTCCACCAACACTTAAACTAAATACTCACGACAAAAACCAGCTATTGCACAAAAAATCTGTTAAAATAACACAATAAAACTTATTTAAAAACACAAAACCTCACTAACACGTGTTTTCAACAACGCAGACGCTAGCAAAGACCACGTAAGAATTGTCTCACATCTCACATCCAAAAATATCCCTATGGGAATTACGACTACTAGTATGGCCACGAGAAAATCTATTTAATTTTATTTACAACGTGGCATGGGTAGGACATGAAGCTTTTGTATGGTTGAATTTGAATCATTAATTTTAATATTTTTTTTCTTTATTTAAGCCTAGATAAAATACCAATTATAATTATTCATAAAAAGCATAATAATATATTCTAACATGAAAAAATAAGTATCAATAAATTCATTCACTGAAATATTTTTAAAAACATGTTATTTCCGAGGACAATTTTTTTTACAAAATGTACAATTTTTTCAATTGGCCCATTTACCTTTTTTGTTAGGCGGGCAATATTATGCCTTTAATAAAGACTTATTAAATTGTTTTTTGTATTAAGAATTAAAATTTGAGCTTAGAAGACTGTCGTGGGTCGATACGCGGAATGTATGTATCTGTTTCTGTTACGTTAAGTCTGTACTGTTTTATTGAGTCTAATCGATGGCGACAAGCCAACCTTGCGTAACTAACTTGCAACTAACACCATCAGACGGGGAGTAGCTAAATTAATATCTAGGAGCGACCTCTAGCAGCGTATGGCCGTAGTTCCTCCAATGTTTACTTATGGAAGATTCTAGACCTACTAACCATTGCATTTTCCGTTATAGAGAAATCTCGAAAGTACTCGAAACTAGTCGGTGTCTCCAACTAGTGGGGAGTAGCTGAGAATTCGGCGATAATGATTCTAGATTATTCCATGAACGGAATCTATAGGTACATATAATAAAACAGAAACGAAACCAATTCTGTACATGAAATAGATTCAAAAAAGGGTTTTTGCTTCTTATTGTGTTCAAGATACAGATATCAAAACAGAAGCTAAATTTTTTTGTTTGTTTGTCTGTCTGTTTTGTTGCGTTACAGCAATGGTTGCAATGTAACAGCGTGTTCTTGCAGAGAGACGTCGTTGAAGGAATAAAGAAACACAGACTGCAGTGTCTAATGGTAGTGGCATATATTACGTATTTACAAAAGATCTTATATACTAATTAATTTTATAAATAAAGGTGGGGAAAGATGTGCTTGGATATTACGTACGTGCAAAAGTTGCTGAACTAATATTATTATAAGTTTGTTGAAATAAATTACAAGGTTTTGTTATTGCGGAATTAAATATGCTATGAGGTCCGTATGGTCACGTCTCGTACGTGCCATAGATATTCCCCCCTTTAGGGAAAAAATGACGTATACATCAAAAGGGAAGAAAAACTACTACTAATTAACATTGTTGAAAACGAACTGACTTCTTAATCTTGCTGTGGTTAGTTGAGGTAGGGAATGGTCCTGCGATATCACTTTGCTCATGCGAAAAATGCTGTGCAGGCATAAATTTCCCGAGTGGCGATACTGTGTGCCTATGCACTTTTGATAGTTGGCATGGTATGCACGAATCGCACCACTGATTTATTTCTGTGTTCATTTTAGGCCAAATGTAATTTCTTCCGATTAACTTCCATGTCGTATTTTTGCCAGGATGGCTGAAGTTGTGATAGCTGTCAAAAATAGTTCTTCTAAGTTGCTTCGGAATGTATGGTCGCGTAATTCCAGTAGAAATGTCGCAATAAATTTTGCTATTTGTATTGGGTACTGCTATTCGCGTCATGTATAATGACCTATTTGTTTGAGTCGCTGTAGCTCGATGTCACCTTCTTGGTATTTTTCTAGCTCAGAATGATCGATAACGGTGGGTAACGTGATAGTTTCTACGACTCGAGATAAGGCGTCAGCCACTACGTTGTGATTCCCGCTTACGTGCTGTATATCGGTGCTAAATTGTGATATAAAATCCAAATATCTTATTCTCCTCGGAGTGTCATCTAGTGACGGCTTCTTGTCGAAGGCGTGCACCAATGGTTTGTGGTCGGTGTAAATTGTAAAAATGCGACCTTCTATCAGTCGTCGGAAATGTTTTACCGCCATATAAATTCCGAGTAGCTCTCGATCATAAGTTGAATACTTGACTTGCGTATCTGATAAGGATTTTGAAAAATATGCAATAGGTATCCATTTTTGCTTGACCTTTTGTTGTAAAACTGCGCCGACGCATTTTAAACTAGCGTCGGTCATTATTGCGATCGGTGCGTTTTCATCAGGAAATGCTAACGTTGCAATGTCACGTAAATCTTGCTTGCACTGTTGAAAAGCACGCTCGGCCTCTGGGTTCCACTTAATCAGCGTATTGTCGTTCTTTCTTGAATTTATTAAAAATATGTTGAGTGGAGCTTGATGATTGGCGGATTGCTTGATTGCATGTCTGTAAAAGTTGACCATGCCCAGGAAACGACGAAGTTCCTTCACAGTTTTGGGTTTGGGATAATCGATGATTGCTTGAATTTTCTCTTGTGTTGGTTTCATTCCTTGGCTCGTTATATGATAACCAAGAAAATCTAGTTCTTGTTTGGCGACTCGCATTTGTTCATGTTGATTGTAATACCATTTTGTTGCAGTCTCTTGAAAACTGTTTCCAGATGTTTGTAGTGTTGTTCCTCGGACTTGCTTGCGATTAAAATGTCGTCGACAAAAATGAAAACGTAGTCCAAATCTCGGAATATTGAATCCATGAATCTCTGGAAGGTCTGTCCTGAATTACGTAACCCGAAAGGCATTTTTAAAAATTCGTATAAACCGATCGGTGAAACGATCGCGGTTTTCTCGGGTTCCGCTACTGGTATAGAATGATAAGCCTTCCGAACGTCGATTTTGCTAAATAAGTTTTTCCCGTTTGCGATATAGGTAAAATCCAGTAACCTTGGCAACGGGTATCTGTCTGGAACAGTAATCTTGTTAAGGGCGCGATAGTCACCGCAAGGTCTCCATTCACCATTCTTCTTTTTTACCATGTGCAATGGACTGGCCCATGGGCTACTGGATGGTCTGCAAATTCCCATCTCCATCATCTCTTGAAATTCTTTTTTGGCGATTTTGTACTTGTCAGGAGGAAGTGGGCGAGCTTTGGCGCATACTGGAAATCCTTCCGTGATGATGTGATGTTGAACATTGTGTTGCGTAGGTCCTTTCATTGATGTTGGCCTTGTAATACTTTCGTATTTTTCTAGTAATTGTTTGAGAGGAGCGGATAAGTTGTAGTCGATGGAGCGGACGGACGGAATATTTACTCGTATAGAACTCATTGGTTTCTTGATTTCAGTCGTTTTGTCGATTAAAGTTTTCCCGTGTATGTCTACCAAAAGTCGGTAGTGGTCTAGGAAATCAGCTCCTAATATAGGCATCTTGACGTCGGCAATAACAAAGGTCCAGATGAATGGGCGGCGTAACCCCAAATTTAAGGTTAGGGTTTTTTCTCCATATGTATTGATAATGGTTCCGTTGGCGGCAAATAATTTCAACTCGCTTGCCTTTTTTGAGCTCTGTGATGGCTTTGAAATGACTGAAATGTTCGCCCCAGTATCCACGAGGAATCGATAACCACTGTTAGAGTTGGTAATCGTTAGGCGATTTGAGGGAAGAATAGCACAGAGTCTCGCCGCACGCTGTGCTGAATCTAGTTTTCCGAATGTTTGTTTACCCAAGAACAGGGTTTTTCACACTTTCGAGCTTTGCCTCTAAAGTTTTTATGATAGTAACAAAAATTGCTTCGTTGTTCCGATCATGAATGCAGGCGTGAACTTGACCTAGGTCTATTGTACCGAGGTTGACTAAAACTGCTGCGTCGATGCATTGTTCGCGCGCGGTCATTGCGTAGCGCTGCAATTTCTAACTGCATCGTTGCAATTTGTGACGTCAGTTGGGTGATTAAATTAATGTCAGCTGATGCCGAAGACGATATGTTCGTATTGCAGCGACTGTTCTCGTAGATGCGATCAGCCATTTCGCTCAGCTTGTCCCGTGCCAAATTTTCGGAAATCGCTAACACGGAGGTTACGGATGGAGGAAGTTGTCTCATCCATAATAAGCGTAGTGTGTCGTCATTAATCTTGCCGCAGCCAGCTTCTTTCATTTTTCTTAATAGTTGGGATGGCTTTTGATCTCCCAGATCCATCTCAGACAAAAGCTTATGGAATCGCCGATGTTCGCTTTCTTCATAACAGCTGATGAGCCGTTCCCGGATGCAGTGGTACTTGTTCTCTGAAGGCGGACTCGTTAAAATGTCGCTGACTTGATGGATGACGTCTTTGGGTAATTTTGATACGACCGCGTTGAACTTGTATTCATCGCCTTGTTTCTGTGGAGCCACAATCGCGTCAAATTGAGAGAACCAAAGACGCGGTGAATCCGTCCAGAACTGCGGAATCCTCTCTGCTATTGAGACTGATGCCACTAAGTCTGTGCTGCCGTTGAGTTGTTCGTCTGTAGAGTTGCCAGCGCCGAAACCTTTGACAGGTGTTTGACGAGCCATGATGACGAAAAAATATGACTCACAATGATGAGGATGTCTTGATGTGTTGGCCGATCTCGTTGGTTGGTTGGACACGTTGGGTACGATCTCGTCGGATGAACGCGTCGGATGACTCGGTTGAGGATCACTGCTTCGTACGTCGGAGAGCAGAATCACGTTGAGGTTTTTTTCACGGTCGGGGTCACCACTGTTGCGTTACAGCAATGGTTGCAATGTAACAGCGTGTTCTTGCAGAGAGACGTCGTTGAAGGAATAAAGAAACACAGACTGCAGTGTCTAATGGTAGTGGCATATATTACGTATTTACAAAAGATCTTATATACTAATTAATTTTATAAATAAAGGTGGGGAAAGATGTGCTTGGATATTACGTACGTGCAAAAGTTGCTGAACTAATATTATTATAAGTTTGTTGAAATAAATTACAAGGTTTTGTTATTGCGGAATTAAATATGCTATGAGGTCCGTATGGTCACGTCTCGTACGTGCCATATGTTTCTTTGTCCTCCTTTCACGTAAAAACTACCGCACAGATTTCTACAAAATTTTATACCGTGGTAGCTTATTACTCGGGTCAACATCTAGGCTACTTTTTATCCCGGAAAATCAAGGAGTTCCCGAGGGACTTTAAAAACTAAATCCACGCGGACAAAGTCGCGGGCATCAGCTAGTTATATATAAGCGGGAACAGCCAATGACAAGCATTCATTACCTACTGCTCGTCGGAGACGCTGCCCGGCTCTTAGTAATAATAAATAGTGAACTATCTTAACACTTAGCCTGCGCGCTACGCAGCGTGTCTGGGGCCTGCTGCCCGCTCAACTGCGTGTTGCTGCCTGCTACCTACGGCCGTGCTTCATGCCACACTCGTCTCTACGTCCGGCAAACCAGGACAGTACCTATTATAGTGGCCTGCGGTTGTAATTGCGCCCGTATAACTGTGAACCTCTAAGTGAACCCTGTGCCTACCCATCTGGTACGCACCCCGACTCTTTTCCTCGCCGGCTGAGTCCTACATTGTAATCTGATTTGCGTTTTACCTCAGTCAGTTATAACTTGCAGTTCATAACTTTAACATTTATGAGTTGTTAGCATTTAAATTATTAAATATAATATATGTATTAAATCTTCTCAGACTTTAATTATCTATTTAGTTAGTCTACCTACCTACCTGTCCACACCTAAAAGTGCGACAGTGGCGCCCAACGTTGGGCGCCACTATCGCCCTGGTGCATGAAACAACGACTGCACACTAAAGTATGGTGGTCAAAGATTGATAAAGTTGCAGAGCGGGTGGTGAGAAACTGTAAAGGTTGTACATTGGTATCTGCTCCAAATCCGCCAGTACACATGAAGCGTCGTGACACCACTGGAGCCATAGATCGATGTCGCCATGGACTTGCTTGGACCCTTACCTTCTGGAGAGTATCTATTGGTCGTTATTGACTACTAGGTGATGCCCGCGACTTCGTCCGCGTGGATTAATCCCGCGGGAACTCTGATTTGTCGGGATGCCTATGTCACCCTCCAGGTTCTCAACTATACCTATCCAAAAAATCACGTCAATCCGTGACTTTATTGCAGCGTGATTGACAGATAAACCAACAAACAAACACACTTTCGCATTTATAATGTGTATTAGTAAGGAAGAATTAATACTGCGATAATAAAGGCGATCTAATTAAATTTTAGAATACAAAAGCTACTACTGGGACATAAATATGATAGTTAAATATATTCCCTTGGGGACTTTTTTTAGCGTTCCGTACCCAAAGGGTACCAACGGGACCCTATTACTAAGCCTACGCTGTCCGTCCGTCCGTCCGTCCGTCCGTCTGTCAGCGGGCTGTATCTCGTAAACCGTAATAGATAGACAGATAAAATTTTCACATATTATGTATTTCTATTGCCGCTATAACAACAAATAATAAAAATTAAATTAAATTAAAAAAATTAAATTAAAATGGGTAGGTGGGTAGATGGAAATCTTTTAATTTAATTTTTTTTAACGGAACCCTAAAAGAGCGAGGCCCGACTCGCACTTGGCTGATTTTATAGGGAATAATGATTACTTTAATCATGTAGTACATAATTTTTATGTATCATCAATAGTTTTCTCAGCATACGCCAAATAATGCATTTTATAGGCAAAATTTTGCTACTTTTGGTTACATTATTGCAATTTTCTTAAGGATCTCTAATTTTTTTGAAAAAAAATTATAGCCTATGTTACTTCCTGATAAGTTAGCTTTCTATTGGTGAAAAAATGGTTCAAATCGGTCCAGTACTTACAGAGCCTTTTCGGTACAAGCAAACAAAAAAAATCTTTCCTCTTTATAATATTAGTATAGACTACAGCCGATACAAAGAGATAAAAATTACTAGAGATATCACCTCAACACAGATAATAAAAATTCTAAAAGAGATTTTCTCAAGACTAGGATATACAGTCTCAATTAACGCAGATGACGGAAAGCAATTTATTAGTTAAGAACTACTTGGACGAGTGTGGCATAGCGCTCCACAATAGCATCCCTTACTGGCCACAAGAGAATGGCTAAGTGGAAAGGCAAAATCGTAGTATACTCAAACGCCTTAAGATTAGTCGGGCGTAAAAACGAGATTGGAAAGATTTACTGCACTACCTAATGATGTACAACAGTACACCACATACAGTTACAGGAAGAACGCCAGCAGAACTATTCTTTAAAAGAGTATTTCGAGATACAATTCCGTCATTTATGGACATAGAAAATAAAGAAAGTCATATGGAAGTAGCAGACGCAGACAGACTTAGAAAAGAAAAGGGAAAAGTGTACAGCGACCAGAAAAGGAAGGCGCGGGATCATTTTATAATTGAAGGAGATAAAGTGTTGGTTAAGAACTTCCAAAATGAAAACAAACTTTCAACCAGCTCTCAGTTCAACAGTTTCAACTGCTCTCAGCTAAACGGAGCCCTTTCACCTTGGCTCCCACTTTCCGGAATATTATATCCATACCAATCACCGACCACATTGATCTTCTAGGTTTCGACATCTCGGCTACTATAAACTTTGGAAGAGCCATTGAAGCTAAGGCCAAGGTTGCCGCCAAAAAACTAGGCATCGTTAATAAGGTGAAGCGGTACTTCACGCCACAACAACTGCTTACATTATATCAATCCCAGGTCAGGTCATGCATGGAGTACTGCAGTCACCTCTTCGATGGCTGCGCTAAGTATCAACTTGCGGCACTAGATGCTGTAGATCGTCGAGCTAGGAAACTCATTGGCAAGGACTCACCACTCTTAGCCAAACTTCAGAGCCTCGATCACCGCCGAAAAGTTGCCGGCTTATCGGTGTTTTATAGGATATATTTCGGTGAGTGTGCTCAGGAGCTCTTCGACCTTGTCCCCCCTTCACCTTTTTACCACCGCACTGCAAGACATCGGAGGGGCTTCCATCCCTATATCGTTGATATACCATCCGCGCGCACGAAGCGGTTCAAGTCTTCATTTCTGATTCGCACGGCTAGGGTCTGGAACGCTCTTCCGAGATCTGTGTTTCCTAACACATACAATTTGGGTACCTTTAAAGCAAGAGTGAATAGGCATCTTCTAGGCAAACGCGTTCCACCTTAGGCCACATCATCACTTTCCATCAGGTGTGATAGTGGTCAAGCGTGTGCCTATAATGTATAAAAAAAAACCAATTTCACACCTATTACTCACACAGTCACGAAAAGTACTCCTGACTCAGGTGAAGTGGAGGTCAAGAACGATGAAACTGGTAAGTGTTATCGTAGAAATGTTATACATTAAAAAAATCGGGGATGAATGGAAGGCGCAGAACAAGGAGTTAAGGAACAAGTTTAGAATCATCGATCGATTCAGAAACGAGTGACGAAGACATAATTGATAACAAATATGAAACAGAATAACTATAGTAATTATTATATCATCATAAATTGATTTTGCATGAAGATGTGAAAAAAAATTATCCATTGATCAAGAAACAAGTGATGAGAACACGTAATCATTAAAAAATTGGAAAGAGAATAAGGTGTTTAAATTGATTTTGCATGTAGAAATAATAAACAAGAAAACATATATAAAGGAAGAGATGTAGAGTATAGACAAGTATATTGACACGGGCACAAGCGCATAAATATGGTTGCCACGATGGAGGGGAGTTGAGTTGAGTGTCGACCGCGGACGCAGCAACATCAGTAGTATATAATATTCTACTGTGTTATTGACAATATAATAAAGTGTGTACTACATTGACGGTGTATATATTTCATACATAGTGTGTGTTGAGCACACTATATTAGAATTACGATATAAAAATTAAACATAGTGAATATTAGAATTAACTAAGGACAGTTAAATTAGATATAATATTATAATTTAATTGTAGAAGTTTAAGTTGAAATAATATTGCTAATAAGCCCTAAAGCTAGATTGCAGTAAAAAATAAGGCTACCGTTACGTAATGGTGCCTTATGGTAGGGGGAAAAAACCAGTGAAAGTTTGAAATCAAGTCAGAAATGAGCTGATAATATTATTTTGTAAGCCTTAACCCTTTATAAATTATAGCCACACTAGCGACCCGCCCCGGCTTCACACGGGTAGTAACCCGTAGCGTAAGCATTGCAAACTCTGAAATGCTCCTTAAATGTTATATTGAACAGCATATCGAACAGTACGTAGGCTTATAAAAGAAGTATCGCTCGTCTTATAAAATTAGTTTAGTTTTATAATATTAAAAGTTCGGTAGTTTTGAGTTTATCGCGAACAGACAGACAGACAGACATAACGGCGGGGGACTTTGTTTTATGACTGTATAAGAACTATTTCGATGATATAAAACACGTTAGATTTCAAACAGGAATAAACTGTATCAAAACCGGTCAATCGGTCGTTGGGAAGCTACGAGGGAACAGATAGACCCACAGATACGCAGACACAAAAATACTTAAAACTTATTACTAAAGGAGGGATCCTTTTCTGTCGGGGGTTAAAAAGCGATTACATCAAAATATTATGATAGTTTACGTAGTAAATATCTAAATTAAAAAGCCTCCTGAATTGCTATCCTCCGTGTAACTCCCAAATAACAGATATGAAAAATCTGACAAAATAGGCAGAAATAGCACATACTACAATCTTGCTAATGAAACAATTAAGAACACCAAAAAAAATTATGTCTTAAAAGATATAAGCGACCAACATAATGTGCAGTGAAATGGATGAAATTACGAACAAAGTGCAAAGGGCAGAACAGCAGCAGTAACTTTGTAAACTTAAAGAACAATGCTAACCGTTAGGTTATGTTAGGTTATGTTAGGTTATGTTAGGTTATGTTAGGTTATGTTAGGTTATGTTAGGTTATGTTAGGTTATGTTAGGTTATGTTAGGTTATGTTAGGTTATGTTAGGTTATGTTAGGTTATGTTAGGTTATGTTAGGTTATGTTAGGTTATGTTAGGTTATGTTAGGTTATGTTAGGTTATGTTAGGTTATGTTAGGTTATGTTAGGTTATGTTAGGTTATGTTAGGTTATGTTAGGTTATGTTAGGTTATGTTAGGTTATGTTAGGTTATGTTAGGTTATGTTAGGTTATGTTAGGTTATGTTAGGTTATGTTAGGTTATGTTAGGTTATGTTAGGTTATGTTAGGTTATGTTAGGTTATGTTAGGTTATGTTAGGTTATGTTAGGTTATGTTAGGTTATGTTAGGTTATGTTAGGTTATGTTAGGTTATGTTAGGTTATGTTAGGTTATGTTAGGTTATGTTAGGTTATGTTAGGTTATGTTAGGTTATGTTAGGTTATGTTAGGTTATGTTAGGTTATGTTAGGTTATGTTAGGTTATGTTAGGTTATGTTAGGTTATGTTAGGTTATGTTAGGTTATGTTAGGTTGTTAGGTTATGTTAGGTTATGTTAGGTTATGTTAGGTTATGTTAGGTTATGTTAGGTTATGTTAGGTTATGTTAGGTTATGTTAGGTTATGTTAGGTTATGTTAGGTTATGTTAGGTTATGTTAGGTTATGTTAGGTTATGTTAGGTTATGTTAGGTTATGTTAGGTTATGTTAGGTTATGTTTTTTTTTTTTTTTTTTTTTTTTTAAAAGTTTTTGAAATATCCCTCTGACAGTAGTCCTCAGAGAAGTATATATACAATGTTTTAGTGCTCTTTTATTTCTGCGTTTTGCAGTAAATAGTTTTGTCGAATATATTGCATTTTTGTTGATTGCTCTATCACTTGCTTCATTTATTTCTTTGTATTGCCTTTGTTGCAACTTTAATGCAGTATTTTATGAATTCGTCTTTTGTCTTTTTATTATTAATTAGGTCTGCTACGCTTTCTGCGCAGATTTTAGCATTAAGTTTGTTTTCTGCTTCATATTTGAGTCTAGTGTTTATTGGGCAGTCAAAGAGCAAATGTGATATGTCTTCTCTAGCGTCAGGTTCACAAAGGCACGATGGACTCTCCTTACACTTGAACCTGTGTAAATATCCTGAGAATCCACCGTGCCCTGTCAAAACTTGTGTTAGCACTCCTGTGAGTTCTGTCGTTTTGATAACTTTGTACGCACTTACGACATCCGGAAAAAAGATTTTGGTCGTGGTTGCGGTAACCCCAGTTTTGTACCTTCGGTTCCATTCGTCAAGCGTATCCAAACGAATTTGTCGCTTGACGAATGAAACCGGGCAGCGATCGTAATTTGGTTTAGCTTTTATTTTTAATGCTGCCTCTTTCGCCAGTGCATCGGCCCGCTCGTTGCCGTCCAATCCAGCATGTGCTTTTATCCAGAACAGGGATATTTCCTTGTCCTGGAGTTTACTGGCAGCAATATTTCCCCGTGACTTGACGGCGAGTTGGTGCGTCGATGCATTATTTACAATCGTCTCCAGGGCGGATCTCGAATCGCTGTATATGCCAAAGGTCTTCTCTTTTCGGTCTATAATTATCCGGGTAGCTTCATATATGGCAAGGAGTTCCGCCTGATAGACTGTGCAATACGGAGACAGTTTCAGTTTGACGGCTTTTATTTCGGTTTCGCTGTTCCACAAGGACAGCGCTGCTCCGACCTTGCCGTCAATTTTACTGCCGTCCGTGTATATACGTAATGCTTGTGTATTGTGCCTTTCAACTTGTTGTTCGTCTATCAGGCTCACGAACTCCAAGCTCATATGCTCAGCCGGATGTGGAGTTTCGGCATACACAGCGACCCGCTCTACCTCCCTGTCACCCAAGACCGCCCGGGGCACACCCCTCCTGGCCTCATATAACGCAGCTGCCTCTTTTATACGGAGGTCCAGAGGGAGCAGCCCAGACAGCACCAAGGCAGAGTTTAGTGAAACGGTTTTGTATGCTCTGGTAAGTTTCTGCATAAAGCCCCTTTGTACGTTATTCAGCATTTTCTGCACACCCAGCTTTTCTGCTGTCGACACCCAGGCGCTAGAGGCATACATGATGATTGGTTCGACTACTGCAGTATATATGATGCGTATGATGTCTGGATGGAGGCCCCAACTGATTCTGGCTGCTCTGGAAAGCTGCTTATATATATTTACTGCTTTCTTGCATACCTGCGCCACGTGATTGTTAAAGGTGAGCTTATGGTCAATATATAGCCCCAGAATTTTAATTTCCTCAGACATACCTATGTCGACGCCACCCATGCTCAATCTTGGGACGTCATATTTCAGCTTTCGCGTGATGGTCATAGCTTTTGTCTTTGACGGACCAAAGTTTAGCTTATTTTTGACGCCCCACTCCCGAACATAGGTAAGGGCGGCATTGGCCTTTCTTTCGATGTCAAGTGCCTTGTCCCCGTCAAACACGAGGACGACGTCATCGGCGAACGCCTGACAGTAGTCGCCTCTATGCTCAAGGCCCTTGAGCAGGGGGTCCAGGAGCAGGTTCCACAAAATGGGACCACCAATAGAACCCTGCACGCACCCTTTTGTTGTACTCTTTGTACACTCTTCACCCCCATACCGAACAGTGACCTTTCTGTCTCGCAGGTAGCTGTCAAGGACTCTCCGAATGTTTACAGGGCACCTTTCCTCAGCCAAACGGACTCTAATGGCTGGCCACCATGCATTATCAAATACTCCCTCTATGTCCAGTGAAACCATGACCACTATCTTTTTGGCTTCAACTCTTTGGCGTATGTGGTTCACTAGGTCATAGAGGGAGTCCTCAGTGCTTTTCTGGGGCATGAATCCGTATTGGCGAGAACTGATCCCTGGAAGAATATGCCATTTCAGCCTACCCACGATCAGCTTTTCCAGAATTTTTCCCATCACTGGCAACAATCCTATTGGTCTGTAAGCCTTCGGGTTCGTGTAATCGTCCTTCCCGGGCTTACGAAGGACCACAAGTGCCTTAAAATTATCGCAGTGATCTATAAATTAATAATGTAATATATATATATATATATACTTTAACATCCCTACATATTATATATGTTTATTCGTTAAACTCCTTTCTATAATAAGATATTAAGTTCAATATGGCATTCTATCCGAGACAGCGTAATGTGTATATATATATAAAGGACAAATCTTAATGAGTTATGCTCTATCCACACCATAAGTAAACAGAGCTATTGTGAATAGGTACCGTGGTAGCGCCGGCCCCCGCTATTTGATACGAGAGCAGGTGACTCCAACAGCCCCGCGCAAGCGCGCATAAAATTGCGATGTGTTTATATAAATAACAATAACGATATGACGGTGTGCAGATAGAATACCTCATTAAGCAGAATTAAACTAAATAAACAAATAAACCGAACTATTTTAAATAGGTACCGTGGTAGCACCAGCTTCCGCTATTTGATACGTAGGCAGGTGACTCCAGCGGCCCCGCGCAAGCGCGCATTAAATTACGATGTGTTTATATACATGACAATAACGATATGACGGTGTACAGATAGAATACCTCATTAAGCCGAATTAAGCTAAATAAACAAATAAACCGAACTATTGTGAATAGGTACCGTGGTAGCACCAGCTTCCGCTATTTGATACGTAGGCAGGTGGCTCCAACGGCCCCGCGCAAGCGCGCATTAAATTGTGATGTGTTACGTCAGTAGAATAAACAAACAATAACCCGAACTATTGCAAATAGGTGCCGTGGTAGCACCAGCTTCCGCTATTTGATACGTAGGCAGGTGGCTCCAGCGGCCCCGCGCAAGCGCGCATTAAATTGCGATGTGTTTATATAAATAACAATAACGATATGACGGTTTACAGATAGAATACCTCATTAAGCAGAATTAAACTAAATAAACAGATAAACCGAACTATTGTAAATAGGTACCGTGGTAGCACCAGCTTCCGCTATTTGATACGTAGGCAGGTGGCTCCAGCGGCCCCGCGCAAGCGCGCATTAAATTGCGATGTGTTTATATAAATAACCATAACAATATGACAGTATACAGATAAAATAACTCATTAACCAGAATTAAACTAAATAAGCAGATAAACCGAACTATTGTAAATAGGTACCGTGGTAGCACCAGCTTCCGCTATTTGATACGTAGGCAGGTGGCTCCAGCGGCCCCGCGCAAGCGCGCATTAAATTGCGATGTGTTTATATAAATAACAATAACAATATGACAGTATACAGATAAAATAACTCATTAATCAGAATTAAACTAAATAAACAAATAAACCGAACTATTATAAATAGGTACCGTGGTAGCACCAGCTTCCGCTATTTGATACGTAGGCGGGTGGCTCCAACGGCCCCGCGCAAGCGCGCATTAAATTGCGATGTGTTTATATAAATAACAATACCAATATGACAGTATACAGATAGAATACCTCATTAATCAGAATTCAACTAAATAAACAAATAAACCGAACTATTGTAAATAGGTACCGTGGTAGCACCAGCTTCCGCTATTTGATACGTAGGCGGGTGGCTCCAGCGGCCCCGCGCAAGCGCGCATTAAATTGCGATGTGTTTATATAAATATCAATACCACTATGACAGTATACAGATAGAATACCTCATTAATCAGAATTCAACTAAATAAACAAATAAACCGAACTATTGTAAATAGGTACCGTGGTAGCACCAGCTTCCGCTATTTGATACGTAGGCAGGTGGCTCCAGCGGCCCCGCGCAAGCGCGCATTAAATTGCAATATGTTTATATAAATAACAATAACGATATGACAGTATACAGATAGAATACCTCATTAAGCAGAATTAAACTAAATAAACAAATAAACCGAACTATTGTAAATAGGTACCGTGGTAGCACCAGCTTCCGCTATTTGATACGTAGGCAGGTGGCTCCAGCGGCCCCGCGCAAGCGCGCATTAAATTGCAATGTGTTTATATAAATAACAATAACAATATGACAGTATACAGATAGAATACCTCATTAAACAGAATTAAACTAAATAAGCTAATGACCCGAACTATTGTAAATAGGTACCGTGGTAGCACCAGCTTCCGCTATTTGATACGTAGGCAGGTGGCTCCAGCGGCCCCGCGCAAGCGCGCATTAAATTGCAATATGTTTATATAAATAACAATAACGATATGACAGTATACAGATAGAATACCTCATTAAGCAGAATTAAACTAAATAAACAAATAAACCGAACTATTGTAAATAGGTACCGTGGTAGCACCAGCTTCCGCTATTTGATACGTAGGCAGGTGGCTCCAGTGGCCCCGCGCAAGTGCGCATTAAATTATGATGTGTGTATGTATACAATACCATGCTATGCTAAGCTGAATAAAACCGATAAACCCAATAAATGAATAAACTTATAACAAATAAACTAATAAATAAGTAAACGCCTTTCCACATATACTCTTTCCTTTACATATGGATAAAAATCATACGTACAGATTCCGCGTGACAATAACCGCAATAACAATTACCTACAAAAGCTATAAAATGTTATTTTCGATAACCCATATCTTCTGTCGCCTGCCGCATAAAATTATATAATTTATCTCTTTCTATGCACCGTACATCTTAGTATATTCCCAAAAAATTTTAGGGCGCTATCTATTAAGCTCAGCCTATAAATCTACTTTTTTGTGTGTGGGGGAATCGGTGAGGGTTTTCACCAATTCATGTGCATATTTGGGGGCGTTCCCACGGTCCGATTTTCTCCAAATTAGGCTTCAATTCACTTTTCCGGTTGTAGCCTTAATTTTCCGTTTTCAAATCTCCAAAATTGCCGATAGCAAAAAAGTTGGTTTTCAACTTACGTAATTTTCGGTAATGTTTAACAATCTATATTTAAGTAATTTATGCTCCTATTTTGATGCGGTTAGGTTAGGTTAGGTTAGGTTAGGTTAGGTTAGGTTAGGTTAGGTTAGGTTAGGTTAGGTTAGGTTAGGTTAGGTTAGGTTTTTTTTTTTTTTTTTTAAAAAAAAATTCCCTACCCTCTAACATTGTCAGAGATTTTGTCTGCTTGATATTTTCATTGTCGACTCATTCATTCCAGTTCTCGCTTGCATGCCTCTCGTACTTATATTCTTCATACGTGTTCTTTCTTACATCCATCAACTTTCACACTAAGGGTAGAGTTCCCTTCCTATTAATTCAGGGATGCATATTGTTTTTATTTATTTCAAAAAAATTTTACAATTTGCTTATATCTATACACATTCTCTCTATATCTAATATACAATATGGGATTATTTTACATTTAACATTTAAATTTTTACTTTTGCTATCGTTATTTTGCTACATGTCTCTAAAGTTATATATAAGTCTATTTACGCTAGTTATATGTATTTTAATGTGCACACTTTCGATATTTTCCGTCTTGTTTTCTACACCTGCAAATAGTATCCACAATCCTGTATGCTCCTAGAGCGTCGGGGAAGAACATTTTTGTTGTTCCGGCAGTTTCTCCGGATTTGTATCTCCGGTTCCATTCGTCGAGAGATTCCTTACGGATTTGACTGTTAATAAAAATGATATTTTAATAGTCACAAGCAGTAATTAATTCAGTAAGCTTGATAAAGATTCCAATGAATCTTGTCAACTAAGTTTCTAATAATTATTTTCTTTTGTTTCAGGTGGTGGTGTCAGAGTGTCTGAGTGTGCGGCCGAGGGGGCAACAGGCGTGCCCCAACAGGATATATATGCCCCAATATGACAAAGGATAAAGTAAATTACAAAAGAAAAGTCAACAATTAATTATCAAGCGTATTTTCGGGTGTAAAAGGCCCGAAGTCAAAAATTTTACTAAAAATACTTAAGACTAACTAAATTTATAAATATTGTCGCGACTCTATCGTGACTCTACCTCTGGCCAAGTCTATGTTCTAGATCTTATTCTGGTATCAGGAAGCCCTCAGGAACCTGACGCGTCACAGTGTATTTTGAGAAAAATCGGTCAGAATATTTTTAGACTCTACGTAGAGTCGGTCCCTACCTTCCGCTGGACAGGTCTCCTCGAGCCCGTTCCAACGAACCCAAACACGGGCACCCTAGCTCAAAGGGTTCCCGAGAAAACCAGGTTCAAAATTTCGGTTACCAAGAAAGATGGCGGCCGCGATCCGGTTACCAGTGGTTTTCTCCGGAACCGTTCGTCCGAATACCACCGTGTTTGGGCTTTTCTGAATGGGCTCGCCGAAATCTATCAGATAAAGCGGGTTTCAGGCCGAAAACTTTCCAGGTCCCGAAAGCTCCCAAAAACCCACGAGTCGGGTAGGGAGGGTCCGGCCGATGCCCGAAACAAAAATCCCGTTGCTCTACGACCCACGGTTCGGGAGTTATCCGGCGCTGAAAAAGGGTTTGACAGTTCAAGAACTGTCAAAGTCAAACTTTAGGCCAGTGTAGCTTCCCTCCCAGGGGCCGCAGAACCCCCGAATTTGGGCTTATTTGCCTTGGCTCCTCCCGCTCCGTCGCGTGCAATGGCTTCCAGGCGCCTGAAATTTCCCAGCGCCAATCGGCCCGAGACACAGCGGACCTGACAGAGGTTGTCTCCTCGAATACCGCTGCGAAGTCCGCAACCCTCTGCGACCACCGGGTCCGGAGATATGGTGGCCTAAAGTTTTCCAAAATGGCCGCCCAGCTGTCAAATGCCAGTGTTCATCGGCTATATCTCCGCAACCGCTCGTCCCAGAGAAGTGCGGTTTCGAGCGCGATGTTTGGCTCGACTTCCCCTATCGGCCGACAATGGTTCCAGGGCTGAAAAATTTCAGGTCTCAAAAACGCCTGAGACTTATACAAAAAGTAAATTCAGTCGCACTAACAGTAATATTGAAAACCGCAGCTTCCTACGATACCTCTAGGCGGAGTTATTCCTCTTTAAATAATTTCAAAATGGCCGCCAATATGGCTGCCACTTTAAAATAAAACTCTAGTTTCGTCAATTTTATACCTAATTAGCCCGTGTTTGGGCTTTCCGAAAAGGTCTCTTGAAGAGCTATCCAGATTTTTAAGTTGCGTAATTTAAAAAGCAACCCCCGATTTTTGGGGGTTGAAAAACCTCAAATTTTGAATAAAATTTAGAATTAAAAATATTTACACTAAAAATTTATAATTTTTAAAACTTAACAAGTCCTAACCTACCCTATAGCTATTTTTTGAGATAAGTCGCGGAGCTATTGCACCCTTATTTTAGGTACCACGTGCCACGTGGTACCTAACCTCTAAAATTCAAAAAATTGTATCTTGGAAACTATTAGGCCGAAAATTATGAAATTTGGAATAAACGTTAAGCTAATTAGGTTCTATAAAATAAACAAAAAATAAATATGGGTTACCGCTTTAATTTCAATTATAAAAAATTTTGAAATTTGGAAAAAATTTTGATGTGCTATATCTCCGCGAATACTTATCTTACATATACAGTCGAGGTGTCTCCGCGTAGGTCTCGTCGGTGCCCGTCGATTGGTGCCGATGGTTGCGCCCTCTGGTGACGGGATCACGGACCACGTAGACACGTGGTTTTGTGTTTTTTCTAATTTTCTCCGTGCCCATGCACGGGAAAATTTTCAAACAAACGTCGTCCTGTAGTCCTCGTTGAGGCGCATCTGATGATGTAATAAAAACACAACGCTACCGATCTTGTTTCGGCAGCGTTTGGTGTTAAAGTTTAAAAATTTTTCAATTTCCCAGTTTTCCAGTCACTACTGGCTCAATTTTCTACTTTCGTTTAATCACTTTTCACCACTTTGTAGAAACACTTTTTCCGCAACTTTTGATATATAACTCGTCAAAATCCGTTGCGAAAAACCCACTTTTTTCGATTTTACAATAATTTCGGGGCGCGGAGCCGATACAAAAACACCACGGGAGCGCGCGCTATCGACTGCGGGGAGCCGCGGAATGGGTTAGGTTAGGTTAGGTTAGGTTAGGTTAGGTTAGGTTAGGTTAGGTTAGGTTAGGTTAGGTTAGGTTTTTTTTTTTTTTTTTTTTTTTTTTTTGCACTAGCACCGCTAACATCATTAGCGACTATTTGAGTCTAATTCTCATTCATACCAGTTCTCACTTCTATGCCTCTCGCACTTTTATGCTACATACTAATTCTTTCTTTCATTCATCTCCATCCATTCCAACAATGAGTGGGGTTCCCACATGTAATAATCTATTCTTCTAATACTATTTCTTTTAATGGTTAGGGGAAAATGATGTTCGACACAGTTTATTATTTTTCTTTTGTTACATTTTCCTTACCCTATATGCCATTTACTATACTTATGTTCTGATTTTTACATTTTTATAACTTATAATTACTGCTGTATTTTTACAAACTTAATATCTATGTTAACATATAAATATCTTAATATTCTATGAAACAAAGTTTTGTTCTGTTTTGTTTCTACTTATTAATTTATTTCCTAGATGTATACAGTAATCTATAAGTTCCTGCCTGTGTTTTCCTCTCATTATGTCCCCTATACTTTCCCTTGTGATTTTTACGCCTAATTTCTGCTCTAAATCATATCGCTCTATAGCGAATACTGGGCAGTCTACTATTACGTGTGGGACAGATTCGCTTGCTTCGGGATCGCAGATGCACGCTGGGCTCTCCTTGCACTTGAAACGATTCAAGTACTCGGAGAACCCACCGTGTCCCGTCAGGACCTGTGTGAGCACGCCTGTTGGCTGCACCTGTTTTATAATACGGAATGCTGCTACTGCGTCTGGAAGGAACATTTTCGTCACTGTGGCCGTCTCGCCCGACACATATCTCCGATTCCACTCATCCAGCGATCCCATTCGGATCTGCTGTCTGATGAATGAAATCGGACACTGGTCGTAGTCCGGCTTCCTCCGTGACGTCAATGCTGCCTCCTTCGCCAGCTCGTCCGCACGCTCATTCCCCGGCAGGCCCGCGTGGGCTTTAATCCAGTATAGAGACACAGCTTTATTCTGGTCCAAAGCTTGAGTCAGATTGGCTCGCGCGCGAACTGCAAGGGGATGGAGCGAGCCGTGGTTTGTCAGTGTCTGCAATGCTGACATTGAGTCACTGTACAAACCATAGCTCGTCTCTTTGCGTTTGAGGATAACGTCCGTTGCTTTGCAAATGGCCAGAAGTTCCGCCTGGTAGACCGTGCAGTACGCGGCGAGGCTAAGTTTGAAGTTCTGGACTTCACCATTAGAAGTTAGGTTAGGTTAGGTTAGGTTAGGTTAGGTTAGGTTAGGTTAGGTTAGGTTAGGTTAGGTTAGGTTAGGTTAGGTTAGGTTAGGTTAGGTTTTTTTTTTTTTATTTTTTTTTTTTATTTTATTTTTTTTTTTTTTAATCCTGTCCTCTAATATAATTAGAGCCTGTGTCAGCTTGATTTGTATTTTTTACTCTTTCATACCAGTTCTCGCTCGTATGCCTCTCGCACTTTCATTCCTCATACTGATTCTTTCTTGCATTCCTCATCATTCTCCCGATGGGTGGGTTCCCTTCCTACGTCAACAGGGTGACATCAACTGGGTCAGGTTTCTTTATTTAATTTTCAAAGTTTACAATGTTTATATATAGCCTTATATCTATACATGTTGGATTTTAAAAACTATGTACAATATAACAATATCATTTTTGCTAATTACAATCTATAGTACAGAATGCTTATCCTAGTTAACTCTTTTTCAATGTTGGATAAAATATACCATTATATTCTACCAGCATTTCTTTTATTCACTATTTTACATATTTGTTTACAAAATTCTAGGAATATAGCTCTTTTATTTTTATTGCTCATTATTACAGCTATACTGTTTGGTTAGGTTAGGTTAGGTTAGGTTAGGTTAGGTTAGGTTAGGTTAGGTTAGGTTAGGTTTGTTACATTTTCCTTACCCTATATGCCATTTACTATACTTATGTTCTGATTTTTACATTTTTATAACTTATAATTACTGCTGTATTTTTACAAACTTAATATCTATGTTAACATATAAATATCTTAATATTCTATGAAACAAAGTTTTGTTCTGTTTTGTTTCTACTTATTAATTTATTTCCTAGATGTATACAGTAATCTATAAGTTCCTGCCTGTGTTTTCCTCTCATTATGTCCCCTATACTTTCCCTTGTGATTTTTACGCCTAATTTCTGCTCTAAATCATATCGCTCTATAGCGAATACTGGGCAGTCTACTATTACGTGTGGGACAGATTCGCTTGCTTCGGGATCGCAGATGCACGCTGGGCTCTCCTTGCACTTGAAACGATTCAAGTACTCGGAGAACCCACCGTGTCCCGTCAGGACCTGTGTGAGCACGCCTGTTGGCTGCACCTGTTTTATAATACGGAATGCTGCTACTGCGTCTGGAAGGAACATTTTCGTCACTGTGGCCGTCTCGCCCGACACATATCTCCGATTCCACTCATCCAGCGATCCCATTCGGATCTGCTGTCTGATGAATGAAATCGGACACTGGTCGTAGTCCGGCTTCCTCCGTGACGTCAATGCTGCCTCCTTCGCCAGCTCGTCCGCACGCTCATTCCCCGGCAGGCCCGCGTGGGCTTTAATCCAGTATAGAGACACAGCTTTATTCTGGTCCAAAGCTTGAGTCAGATTGGCTCGCGCGCGAACTGCAAGGGGATGGAGCGAGCCGTGGTTTGTCAGTGTCTGCAATGCTGACATTGAGTCACTGTACAAACCATAGCTCGTCTCTTTGCGTTTGAGGATAACGTCCGTTGCTTTGCAAATGGCCAGAAGTTCCGCCTGGTAGACCGTGCAGTACGCGGCGAGGCTAAGTTTGAAGTTCTGGACTTCACCATTAGAAGTTAGGTTAGGTTAGGTTAGGTTAGGTTAGGTTAGGTTAGGTTAGGTTAGGTTAGGTTAGGTTAGGTTAGGTTAGGTTAGGTTAGGTTAGGTTAGGTTAGGTTAGGTTAGGTTAGGTTAGGTTAGGTTAGGTTAGGTTAGGTTAGGTTAGGTTAGGTTAGGTTAGGTTAGGTTAGGTTAGGTTAGGTTAGGTTAGGTTAGGTTAGGTTAGGTTAGGTTAGGTTAGGTTAGGTTAGGTTAGGTTAGGTTAGGTTAGGTTAGGTTAGGTTAGGTTAGGTTAGGTTAGGTTAGGTTAGGTTAGGTTAGGTTAGGTTAGGTTAGGTTAGGTTAGGTTAGGTTAGGTTAGGTTAGGTTAGGTTAGGTTAGGTTAGGTTAGGTTAGGTTAGGTTAGGTTAGGTTAGGTTAGGTTAGGTTAGGTTAGGTTAGGTTAGGTTAGGTTAGGTTAGGTTAGGTTAGGTTAGGTTAGGTTAGGTTAGGTTAGGTTAGGTTAGGTTAGGTTAGGTTAGGTTAGGTTAGGTTAGGTTAGGTTAGGTTAGGTTAGGTTAGGTTAGGTTAGGTTAGGTTAGGTTAGGTTAGGTTAGGTTAGGTTAGGTTAGGTTAGGTTAGGTTAGGTTAGGTTAGGTTAGGTTAGGTTAGGTTAGGTTAGGTTAGGTTAGGTTAGGTTAGGTTAGGTTAGGTTAGGTTAGGTTAGGTTAGGTTAGGTTAGGTTAGGTTAGGTTAGGTTAGGTTAGGTTAGGTTAGGTTAGGTTAGGTTAGGTTAGGTTAGGTTAGGTTAGGTTAGGTTAGGTTAGGTTAGGTTAGGTTAGGTTAGGTTAGGTTAGGTTAGGTTAGGTTAGGTTAGGTTAGGTTAGGTTAGGTTAGGTTAGGTTAGGTTAGGTTAGGTTAGGTTAGGTTAGGTTAGGTTAGGTTAGGTTAGGTTAGGTTAGGTTAGGTTAGGTTAGGTTAGGTTAGGTTAGGTTAGGTTAGGTTAGGTTAGGTTAGGTTAGGTTAGGTTAGGTTAGGTTAGGTTAGGTTAGGTTAGGTTAGGTTAGGTTAGGTTAGGTTAGGTTAGGTTAGGTTAGGTTAGGTTAGGTTAGGTTAGGTTAGGTTAGGTTAGGTTAGGTTAGGTTAGGTTAGGTTAGGTTAGGTTAGGTTAGGTTAGGTTAGGTTAGGTTAGGTTAGGTTAGGTTAGGTTAGGTTAGGTTAGGTTAGGTTAGGTTAGGTTAGGTTAGGTTAGGTTAGGTTAGGTTAGGTTAGGTTAGGTTAGGTTAGGTTAGGTTAGGTTAGGTTAGGTTAGGTTAGGTTAGGTTAGGTTAGGTTAGGTTAGGTTAGGTTAGGTTAGGTTAGGTTAGGTTAGGTTAGGTTAGGTTAGGTTAGGTTAGGTTAGGTTAGGTTAGGTTAGGTTAGGTTAGGTTAGGTTAGGTTAGGTTAGGTTAGGTTAGGTTAGGTTAGGTTAGGTTAGGTTAGGTTAGGTTAGGTTAGGTTAGGTTAGGTTAGGTTAGGTTAGGTTAGGTTAGGTTAGGTTAGGTTAGGTTAGGTTAGGTTAGGTTAGGTTAGGTTAGGTTAGGTTAGGTTAGGTTAGGTTAGGTTAGGTTAGGTTAGGTTAGGTTAGGTTAGGTTAGGTTAGGTTAGGTTAGGTTAGGTTAGGTTAGGTTAGGTTAGGTTAGGTTAGGTTAGGTTAGGTTAGGTTAGGTTAGGTTAGGTTAGGTTAGGTTAGGTTAGGTTAGGTTAGGTTAGGTTAGGTTAGGTTAGGTTAGGTTAGGTTAGGTTAGGTTAGGTTAGGTTAGGTTAGGTTAGGTTAGGTTAGGTTAGGTTAGGTTAGGTTAGGTTAGGTTAGGTTAGGTTAGGTTAGGTTAGGTTAGGTTAGGTTAGGTTAGGTTAGGTTAGGTTAGGTTAGGTTAGGTTAGGTTAGGTTAGGTTAGGTTAGGTTAGGTTAGGTTAGGTTAGGTTAGGTTAGGTTAGGTTAGGTTAGGTTAGGTTAGGTTAGGTTAGGTTAGGTTAGGTTAGGTTAGGTTAGGTTAGGTTAGGTTAGGTTAGGTTAGGTTAGGTTAGGTTAGGTTAGGTTAGGTTAGGTTAGGTTAGGTTAGGTTAGGTTAGGTTAGGTTAGGTTAGGTTAGGTTAGGTTAGGTTAGGTTAGGTTAGGTTAGGTTAGGTTAGGTTAGGTTAGGTTAGGTTAGGTTAGGTTAGGTTAGGTTAGGTTAGGTTAGGTTAGGTTAGGTTAGGTTAGGTTAGGTTAGGTTAGGTTAGGTTAGGTTAGGTTAGGTTAGGTTAGGTTAGGTTAGGTTAGGTTAGGTTAGGTTAGGTTAGGTTAGGTTAGGTTAGGTTAGGTTAGGTTAGGTTAGGTTAGGTTAGGTTAGGTTAGGTTAGGTTAGGTTAGGTTAGGTTAGGTTAGGTTAGGTTAGGTTAGGTTAGGTTAGGTTAGGTTAGGTTAGGTTAGGTTAGGTTAGGTTAGGTTAGGTTAGGTTAGGTTAGGTTAGGTTAGGTTAGGTTAGGTTAGGTTAGGTTAGGTTAGGTTAGGTTAGGTTAGGTTAGGTTAGGTTAGGTTAGGTTAGGTTAGGTTAGGTTAGGTTAGGTTAGGTTAGGTTAGGTTAGGTTAGGTTAGGTTAGGTTAGGTTAGGTTAGGTTAGGTTAGGTTAGGTTAGGTTAGGTTAGGTTAGGTTAGGTTAGGTTAGGTTAGGTTAGGTTAGGTTAGGTTAGGTTAGGTTAGGTTAGGTTAGGTTAGGTTAGGTTAGGTTAGGTTAGGTTAGGTTAGGTTAGGTTAGGTTAGGTTAGGTTAGGTTAGGTTAGGTTAGGTTAGGTTAGGTTAGGTTAGGTTAGGTTAGGTTAGGTTAGGTTAGGTTAGGTTAGGTTAGGTTAGGTTAGGTTAGGTTAGGTTAGGTTAGGTTAGGTTAGGTTAGGTTAGGTTAGGTTAGGTTAGGTTAGGTTAGGTTAGGTTAGGTTAGGTTAGGTTAGGTTAGGTTAGGTTAGGTTAGGTTAGGTTAGGTTAGGTTAGGTTAGGTTAGGTTAGGTTAGGTTAGGTTAGGTTAGGTTAGGTTAGGTTAGGTTAGGTTAGGTTAGGTTAGGTTAGGTTAGGTTAGGTTAGGTTAGGTTAGGTTAGGTTAGGTTAGGTTAGGTTAGGTTAGGTTAGGTTAGGTTAGGTTAGGTTAGGTTAGGTTAGGTTAGGTTAGGTTAGGTTAGGTTAGGTTAGGTTAGGTTAGGTTAGGTTAGGTTAGGTTAGGTTAGGTTAGGTTAGGTTAGGTTAGGTTAGGTTAGGTTAGGTTAGGTTAGGTTAGGTTAGGTTAGGTTAGGTTAGGTTAGGTTAGGTTAGGTTAGGTTAGGTTAGGTTAGGTTAGGTTAGGTTAGGTTAGGTTAGGTTAGGTTAGGTTAGGTTAGGTTAGGTTAGGTTAGGTTAGGTTAGGTTAGGTTAGGTTAGGTTAGGTTAGGTTAGGTTAGGTTAGGTTAGGTTAGGTTAGGTTAGGTTAGGTTAGGTTAGGTTAGGTTAGGTTAGGTTAGGTTAGGTTAGGTTAGGTTAGGTTAGGTTAGGTTAGGTTAGGTTAGGTTAGGTTAGGTTAGGTTAGGTTAGGTTAGGTTAGGTTAGGTTAGGTTAGGTTAGGTTAGGTTAGGTTAGGTTAGGTTAGGTTAGGTTAGGTTAGGTTAGGTTAGGTTAGGTTAGGTTAGGTTAGGTTAGGTTAGGTTAGGTTAGGTTAGGTTAGGTTAGGTTAGGTTAGGTTAGGTTAGGTTAGGTTAGGTTAGGTTAGGTTAGGTTAGGTTAGGTTAGGTTAGGTTAGGTTAGGTTAGGTTAGGTTAGGTTAGGTTAGGTTAGGTTAGGTTAGGTTAGGTTAGGTTAGGTTAGGTTAGGTTAGGTTAGGTTAGGTTAGGTTAGGTTAGGTTAGGTTAGGTTAGGTTAGGTTAGGTTAGGTTAGGTTAGGTTAGGTTAGGTTAGGTTAGGTTAGGTTAGGTTAGGTTAGGTTAGGTTAGGTTAGGTTAGGTTAGGTTAGGTTAGGTTAGGTTAGGTTAGGTTAGGTTAGGTTAGGTTAGGTTAGGTTAGGTTAGGTTAGGTTAGGTTAGGTTAGGTTAGGTTAGGTTAGGTTAGGTTAGGTTAGGTTAGGTTAGGTTAGGTTAGGTTAGGTTAGGTTAGGTTAGGTTAGGTTAGGTTAGGTTAGGTTAGGTTAGGTTAGGTTAGGTTAGGTTAGGTTAGGTTAGGTTAGGTTAGGTTAGGTTAGGTTAGGTTAGGTTAGGTTAGGTTAGGTTAGGTTAGGTTAGGTTAGGTTAGGTTAGGTTAGGTTAGGTTAGGTTAGGTTAGGTTAGGTTAGGTTAGGTTAGGTTAGGTTAGGTTAGGTTAGGTTAGGTTAGGTTAGGTTAGGTTAGGTTAGGTTAGGTTAGGTTAGGTTAGGTTAGGTTAGGTTAGGTTAGGTTAGGTTAGGTTAGGTTAGGTTAGGTTAGGTTAGGTTAGGTTAGGTTAGGTTAGGTTAGGTTAGGTTAGGTTAGGTTAGGTTAGGTTAGGTTAGGTTAGGTTAGGTTAGGTTAGGTTAGGTTAGGTTAGGTTAGGTTAGGTTAGGTTAGGTTAGGTTAGGTTAGGTTAGGTTAGGTTAGGTTAGGTTAGGTTAGGTTAGGTTAGGTTAGGTTAGGTTAGGTTAGGTTAGGTTAGGTTAGGTTAGGTTAGGTTAGGTTAGGTTAGGTTAGGTTAGGTTAGGTTAGGTTAGGTTAGGTTAGGTTAGGTTAGGTTAGGTTAGGTTAGGTTAGGTTAGGTTAGGTTAGGTTAGGTTAGGTTAGGTTAGGTTAGGTTAGGTTAGGTTAGGTTAGGTTAGGTTAGGTTAGGTTAGGTTAGGTTAGGTTAGGTTAGGTTAGGTTAGGTTAGGTTAGGTTAGGTTAGGTTAGGTTAGGTTAGGTTAGGTTAGGTTAGGTTAGGTTAGGTTAGGTTAGGTTAGGTTAGGTTAGGTTAGGTTAGGTTAGGTTAGGTTAGGTTAGGTTAGGTTAGGTTAGGTTAGGTTAGGTTAGGTTAGGTTAGGTTAGGTTAGGTTAGGTTAGGTTAGGTTAGGTTAGGTTAGGTTAGGTTAGGTTAGGTTAGGTTAGGTTAGGTTAGGTTAGGTTAGGTTAGGTTAGGTTAGGTTAGGTTAGGTTAGGTTAGGTTAGGTTAGGTTAGGTTAGGTTAGGTTAGGTTAGGTTAGGTTAGGTTAGGTTAGGTTAGGTTAGGTTAGGTTAGGTTAGGTTAGGTTAGGTTAGGTTAGGTTAGGTTAGGTTAGGTTAGGTTAGGTTAGGTTAGGTTAGGTTAGGTTAGGTTAGGTTAGGTTAGGTTAGGTTAGGTTAGGTTAGGTTAGGTTAGGTTAGGTTAGGTTAGGTTAGGTTAGGTTAGGTTAGGTTAGGTTAGGTTAGGTTAGGTTAGGTTAGGTTAGGTTAGGTTAGGTTAGGTTAGGTTAGGTTAGGTTAGGTTAGGTTAGGTTAGGTTAGGTTAGGTTAGGTTAGGTTAGGTTAGGTTAGGTTAGGTTAGGTTAGGTTAGGTTAGGTTAGGTTAGGTTAGGTTAGGTTAGGTTAGGTTAGGTTAGGTTAGGTTAGGTTAGGTTAGGTTAGGTTAGGTTAGGTTAGGTTAGGTTAGGTTAGGTTAGGTTAGGTTAGGTTAGGTTAGGTTAGGTTAGGTTAGGTTAGGTTAGGTTAGGTTAGGTTAGGTTAGGTTAGGTTAGGTTAGGTTAGGTTAGGTTAGGTTAGGTTAGGTTAGGTTAGGTTAGGTTAGGTTAGGTTAGGTTAGGTTAGGTTAGGTTAGGTTAGGTTAGGTTAGGTTAGGTTAGGTTAGGTTAGGTTAGGTTAGGTTAGGTTAGGTTAGGTTAGGTTAGGTTAGGTTAGGTTAGGTTAGGTTAGGTTAGGTTAGGTTAGGTTAGGTTAGGTTAGGTTAGGTTAGGTTAGGTTAGGTTAGGTTAGGTTAGGTTAGGTTAGGTTAGGTTAGGTTAGGTTAGGTTAGGTTAGGTTAGGTTAGGTTAGGTTAGGTTAGGTTAGGTTAGGTTAGGTTAGGTTAGGTTAGGTTAGGTTAGGTTAGGTTAGGTTAGGTTAGGTTAGGTTAGGTTAGGTTAGGTTAGGTTAGGTTAGGTTAGGTTAGGTTAGGTTAGGTTAGGTTAGGTTAGGTTAGGTTAGGTTAGGTTAGGTTAGGTTAGGTTAGGTTAGGTTAGGTTAGGTTAGGTTAGGTTAGGTTAGGTTAGGTTAGGTTAGGTTAGGTTAGGTTAGGTTAGGTTAGGTTAGGTTAGGTTAGGTTAGGTTAGGTTAGGTTAGGTTAGGTTAGGTTAGGTTAGGTTAGGTTAGGTTAGGTTAGGTTAGGTTAGGTTAGGTTAGGTTAGGTTAGGTTAGGTTAGGTTAGGTTAGGTTAGGTTAGGTTAGGTTAGGTTAGGTTAGGTTAGGTTAGGTTAGGTTAGGTTAGGTTAGGTTAGGTTAGGTTAGGTTAGGTTAGGTTAGGTTAGGTTAGGTTAGGTTAGGTTAGGTTAGGTTAGGTTAGGTTAGGTTAGGTTAGGTTAGGTTAGGTTAGGTTAGGTTAGGTTAGGTTAGGTTAGGTTAGGTTAGGTTAGGTTAGGTTAGGTTAGGTTAGGTTAGGTTAGGTTAGGTTAGGTTAGGTTAGGTTAGGTTAGGTTAGGTTAGGTTAGGTTAGGTTAGGTTAGGTTAGGTTAGGTTAGGTTAGGTTAGGTTAGGTTAGGTTAGGTTAGGTTAGGTTAGGTTAGGTTAGGTTAGGTTAGGTTAGGTTAGGTTAGGTTAGGTTAGGTTAGGTTAGGTTAGGTTAGGTTAGGTTAGGTTAGGTTAGGTTAGGTTAGGTTAGGTTAGGTTAGGTTAGGTTAGGTTAGGTTAGGTTAGGTTAGGTTAGGTTAGGTTAGGTTAGGTTAGGTTAGGTTAGGTTAGGTTAGGTTAGGTTAGGTTAGGTTAGGTTAGGTTAGGTTAGGTTAGGTTAGGTTAGGTTAGGTTAGGTTAGGTTAGGTTAGGTTAGGTTAGGTTAGGTTAGGTTAGGTTAGGTTAGGTTAGGTTAGGTTAGGTTAGGTTAGGTTAGGTTAGGTTAGGTTAGGTTAGGTTAGGTTAGGTTAGGTTAGGTTAGGTTAGGTTAGGTTAGGTTAGGTTAGGTTAGGTTAGGTTAGGTTAGGTTAGGTTAGGTTAGGTTAGGTTAGGTTAGGTTAGGTTAGGTTAGGTTAGGTTAGGTTAGGTTAGGTTAGGTTAGGTTAGGTTAGGTTAGGTTAGGTTAGGTTAGGTTAGGTTAGGTTAGGTTAGGTTAGGTTAGGTTAGGTTAGGTTAGGTTAGGTTAGGTTAGGTTAGGTTAGGTTAGGTTAGGTTAGGTTAGGTTAGGTTAGGTTAGGTTAGGTTAGGTTAGGTTAGGTTAGGTTAGGTTAGGTTAGGTTAGGTTAGGTTAGGTTAGGTTAGGTTAGGTTAGGTTAGGTTAGGTTAGGTTAGGTTAGGTTAGGTTAGGTTAGGTTAGGTTAGGTTAGGTTAGGTTAGGTTAGGTTAGGTTAGGTTAGGTTAGGTTAGGTTAGGTTAGGTTAGGTTAGGTTAGGTTAGGTTAGGTTAGGTTAGGTTAGGTTAGGTTAGGTTAGGTTAGGTTAGGTTAGGTTAGGTTAGGTTAGGTTAGGTTAGGTTAGGTTAGGTTAGGTTAGGTTAGGTTAGGTTAGGTTAGGTTAGGTTAGGTTAGGTTAGGTTAGGTTAGGTTAGGTTAGGTTAGGTTAGGTTAGGTTAGGTTAGGTTAGGTTAGGTTAGGTTAGGTTAGGTTAGGTTAGGTTAGGTTAGGTTAGGTTAGGTTAGGTTAGGTTAGGTTAGGTTAGGTTAGGTTAGGTTAGGTTAGGTTAGGTTAGGTTAGGTTAGGTTAGGTTAGGTTAGGTTAGGTTAGGTTAGGTTAGGTTAGGTTAGGTTAGGTTAGGTTAGGTTAGGTTAGGTTAGGTTAGGTTAGGTTAGGTTAGGTTAGGTTAGGTTAGGTTAGGTTAGGTTAGGTTAGGTTAGGTTAGGTTAGGTTAGGTTAGGTTAGGTTAGGTTAGGTTAGGTTAGGTTAGGTTAGGTTAGGTTAGGTTAGGTTAGGTTAGGTTAGGTTAGGTTAGGTTAGGTTAGGTTAGGTTAGGTTAGGTTAGGTTAGGTTAGGTTAGGTTAGGTTAGGTTAGGTTAGGTTAGGTTAGGTTAGGTTAGGTTAGGTTAGGTTAGGTTAGGTTAGGTTAGGTTAGGTTAGGTTAGGTTAGGTTAGGTTAGGTTAGGTTAGGTTAGGTTAGGTTAGGTTAGGTTAGGTTAGGTTAGGTTAGGTTAGGTTAGGTTAGGTTAGGTTAGGTTAGGTTAGGTTAGGTTAGGTTAGGTTAGGTTAGGTTAGGTTAGGTTAGGTTAGGTTAGGTTAGGTTAGGTTAGGTTAGGTTAGGTTAGGTTAGGTTAGGTTAGGTTAGGTTAGGTTAGGTTAGGTTAGGTTAGGTTAGGTTAGGTTAGGTTAGGTTAGGTTAGGTTAGGTTAGGTTAGGTTAGGTTAGGTTAGGTTAGGTTAGGTTAGGTTAGGTTAGGTTAGGTTAGGTTAGGTTAGGTTAGGTTAGGTTAGGTTAGGTTAGGTTAGGTTAGGTTAGGTTAGGTTAGGTTAGGTTAGGTTAGGTTAGGTTAGGTTAGGTTAGGTTAGGTTAGGTTAGGTTAGGTTAGGTTAGGTTAGGTTAGGTTAGGTTAGGTTAGGTTAGGTTAGGTTAGGTTAGGTTAGGTTAGGTTAGGTTAGGTTAGGTTAGGTTAGGTTAGGTTAGGTTAGGTTAGGTTAGGTTAGGTTAGGTTAGGTTAGGTTAGGTTAGGTTAGGTTAGGTTAGGTTAGGTTAGGTTAGGTTAGGTTAGGTTAGGTTAGGTTAGGTTAGGTTAGGTTAGGTTAGGTTAGGTTAGGTTAGGTTAGGTTAGGTTAGGTTAGGTTAGGTTAGGTTAGGTTAGGTTAGGTTAGGTTAGGTTAGGTTAGGTTAGGTTAGGTTAGGTTAGGTTAGGTTAGGTTAGGTTAGGTTAGGTTAGGTTAGGTTAGGTTAGGTTAGGTTAGGTTAGGTTAGGTTAGGTTAGGTTAGGTTAGGTTAGGTTAGGTTAGGTTAGGTTAGGTTAGGTTAGGTTAGGTTAGGTTAGGTTAGGTTAGGTTAGGTTAGGTTAGGTTAGGTTAGGTTAGGTTAGGTTAGGTTAGGTTAGGTTAGGTTAGGTTAGGTTAGGTTAGGTTAGGTTAGGTTAGGTTAGGTTAGGTTAGGTTAGGTTAGGTTAGGTTAGGTTAGGTTAGGTTAGGTTAGGTTAGGTTAGGTTAGGTTAGGTTAGGTTAGGTTAGGTTAGGTTAGGTTAGGTTAGGTTAGGTTAGGTTAGGTTAGGTTAGGTTAGGTTAGGTTAGGTTAGGTTAGGTTAGGTTAGGTTAGGTTAGGTTAGGTTAGGTTAGGTTAGGTTAGGTTAGGTTAGGTTAGGTTAGGTTAGGTTAGGTTAGGTTAGGTTAGGTTAGGTTAGGTTAGGTTAGGTTAGGTTAGGTTAGGTTAGGTTAGGTTAGGTTAGGTTAGGTTAGGTTAGGTTAGGTTAGGTTAGGTTAGGTTAGGTTAGGTTAGGTTAGGTTAGGTTAGGTTAGGTTAGGTTAGGTTAGGTTAGGTTAGGTTAGGTTAGGTTAGGTTAGGTTAGGTTAGGTTAGGTTAGGTTAGGTTAGGTTAGGTTAGGTTAGGTTAGGTTAGGTTAGGTTAGGTTAGGTTAGGTTAGGTTAGGTTAGGTTAGGTTAGGTTAGGTTAGGTTAGGTTAGGTTAGGTTAGGTTAGGTTAGGTTAGGTTAGGTTAGGTTAGGTTAGGTTAGGTTAGGTTAGGTTAGGTTAGGTTAGGTTAGGTTAGGTTAGGTTAGGTTAGGTTAGGTTAGGTTAGGTTAGGTTAGGTTATGGTTAGGTTAGGTTAGGTTAGGTTAGGTTAGGTTAGGTTAGGTTAGGTTAGGTTAGGTTAGGTTAGGTTAGGTTAGGTTAGGTTAGGTTAGGTTAGGTTAGGTTAGGTTAGGTTAGGTTAGGTTAGGTTAGGTTAGGTTAGGTTAGGTTAGGTTAGGTTAGGTTAGGTTAGGTTAGGTTAGGTTAGGTTAGGTTAGGTTAGGTTAGGTTAGGTTAGGTTAGGTTAGGTTAGGTTAGGTTAGGTTAGGTTAGGTTAGGTTAGGTTAGGTTAGGTTAGGTTAGGTTAGGTTAGGTTAGGTTAGGTTAGGTTAGGTTAGGTTAGGTTAGGTTAGGTTAGGTTAGGTTAGGTTAGGTTAGGTTAGGTTAGGTTAGGTTAGGTTAGGTTAGGTTAGGTTAGGTTAGGTTAGGTTAGGTTAGGTTAGGTTAGGTTAGGTTAGGTTAGGTTAGGTTAGGTTAGGTTAGGTTAGGTTAGGTTAGGTTAGGTTAGGTTAGGTTAGGTTAGGTTAGGTTAGGTTAGGTTAGGTTAGGTTAGGTTAGGTTAGGTTAGGTTAGGTTAGGTTAGGTTAGGTTAGGTTAGGTTAGGTTAGGTTAGGTTAGGTTAGGTTAGGTTAGGTTAGGTTAGGTTAGGTTAGGTTAGGTTAGGTTAGGTTAGGTTAGGTTAGGTTAGGTTAGGTTAGGTTAGGTTAGGTTAGGTTAGGTTAGGTTAGGTTAGGTTAGGTTAGGTTAGGTTAGGTTAGGTTAGGTTAGGTTAGGTTAGGTTAGGTTAGGTTAGGTTAGGTTAGGTTAGGTTAGGTTAGGTTAGGTTAGGTTAGGTTAGGTTAGGTTAGGTTAGGTTAGGTTAGGTTAGGTTAGGTTAGGTTAGGTTAGGTTAGGTTAGGTTAGGTTAGGTTAGGTTAGGTTAGGTTAGGTTAGGTTAGGTTAGGTTAGGTTAGGTTAGGTTAGGTTAGGTTAGGTTAGGTTAGGTTAGGTTAGGTTAGGTTAGGTTAGGTTAGGTTAGGTTAGGTTAGGTTAGGTTAGGTTAGGTTAGGTTAGGTTAGGTTAGGTTAGGTTAGGTTAGGTTAGGTTAGGTTAGGTTAGGTTAGGTTAGGTTAGGTTAGGTTAGGTTAGGTTAGGTTAGGTTAGGTTAGGTTAGGTTAGGTTAGGTTAGGTTAGGTTAGGTTAGGTTAGGTTAGGTTAGGTTAGGTTAGGTTAGGTTAGGTTAGGTTAGGTTAGGTTAGGTTAGGTTAGGTTAGGTTAGGTTAGGTTAGGTTAGGTTAGGTTAGGTTAGGTTAGGTTAGGTTAGGTTAGGTTAGGTTAGGTTAGGTTAGGTTAGGTTAGGTTAGGTTAGGTTAGGTTAGGTTAGGTTAGGTTAGGTTAGGTTAGGTTAGGTTAGGTTAGGTTAGGTTAGGTTAGGTTAGGTTAGGTTAGGTTAGGTTAGGTTAGGTTAGGTTAGGTTAGGTTAGGTTAGGTTAGGTTAGGTTAGGTTAGGTTAGGTTAGGTTAGGTTAGGTTAGGTTAGGTTAGGTTAGGTTAGGTTAGGTTAGGTTAGGTTAGGT